>JARJLE010000112.1:0-276733 GCA_029289555.1 Mycena latifolia | reverse complement strand
TACCCACTCCTGGGCCCTCTAGAGGAGGCGGGTGGTCCCAGTTGACTCGACCCCCCTTTCCCCTCTCTGTGGATCCAATTCTGGTTCACGCATACCTGTACTCGCCTGGCGCCATGAATATCCGATCGTATGATCGCTCCCGTCCTCCCGCCCTTTGCGCCATCCTTGCGCACCCGAGAAAGGGCGAGCCGGTGCGAATCTCTCCTCTTCCTGTTTAGCAGAAAGTCATTTGATTCCATCGCGTCGTCGCGCCGGGCGCACGATTATGATTATTGGCCCCCCGACCTCCCCGCCGTTTCGACCGCCTTTGCATGCCCACCGCCGCGCAGCATAGTCCGAGGATAGAGGACCTTCAGACCTTGCCTTTCCATCCAAATTCGACTTCTGATATCCTCTGCTCACAGCCTGAGGCATGTTTTAGTATCCCGCCCTCCCCGCCGTTTGTGCCGCTCTTGCGCACCCCATTGCCGGGGGGTGTCATAAACAGTGCAAATATTTTCCTTCACAATCAATTACACCCATTCCATCTTCTGGGATACTCCTCCTTTTACCCTCCGCCGGCCGATCTCGTGCCGCCCACCTAGCTTGACGATGGCACGTTCTGCTACCCTGTCACCGCCTCTCCACCTTGTATCCCCCGTTTCCCGTTCTTTGCACGCCTTCCGCCTTCCAGAACGACTCTCGTCATTCAGTTCCCCGAGTTCTATTTTATTTCTTGCTCTCGATTTTAGGTTAGTGCCCGTCCTGTCTGTATTTTGTACTTCGGTTGAATGTTCTTTGATACTTGAATGCCTTCAATATATTTCACGACTTCTCTCGGCTCATTTCCGCCGATGCGCTGCACTTTTCGCCGTCGCTGATTAAGCGCCCGCGAGCGCCTAATTCTTGCGTTCGCGCTGCCTGTTTCCCCTGCAGGCCCGCTTGGTCTGATATCGAAGCTGGAGTATCCATGCTGTACCTCCGATGTCCATATGTATGGTGGATCATAATTCACAGTGCACTTGCATATGGTTTCCTGAACTACCCTGCCCTATGACTCGGTTCTCACCATTTTCACAGTCCCTCGACACTTCGATGTATTCCACGTCAGAATTTATGTTGCTGAACCAGCTGATGCTATGTGAAACCCGGGAAAAATATTTGTCGAGCTTAAACTATGTGCTGTGAGTGCATGCAATACAGTGAACCTCGAGATCTAATACGTCCATCATCCACCTTCTCCAGTATTTCTTGACACTTGGAATGTCATATATGAACCTAGGATGCATTTAAGCGTCGTCAAAGATCAACATCGTTGCCCGAACATCCATTTTCTTTCAAAAAATTCCTGGGGTATTTGGACCAGTGGACCGATGTTCGTCCATCCACTGTAGTTCTATGTTCTGAACTGGCCAAAATATAGACGGCAAAAAAAAAGTTGTCCAACCTCGAAACTTTGATATATTCGAGTTTGGTTAGTTAAGTTATCATATTGTACAATGAAAGACCTGGAGAAATGGCCTTTCTAGGGCTCCATATGACGGATTTGGCCGCGAGACTAAATTTTGACCCCCCCAGAAAATCTTCTGAAGACATAGTAAAACCCGATAATTGGTACTAATACTTATTGAGTGATCAGATAGCTTCAATATGCCACGGTTGTCCTATGCGACACCAAACTTTGGCCCCCAGTATCATTTCAACATCCCCAAGACCATTGTGTCTCTGAGGTGGCCAAGTTCGATATACTGTACGAACCTGTAGGGGAGCAACGGTCACGGTCACTGGAGGGCCGTTGCGTTGCCTTTTTTCTTTCGGGTCACTGTCACGGTGCGAGTCGTTGCTTCAAAAAAATCGTGACATGGTTTGAAAAAAAAATCGGAGCATGTTTAAGGCTCAGAAATTGCTTTGAATCATGAAAATCCACTGCTTGGGTGTATTCAACAGCAGATATTAGCTCTGACTGCCGAAAACACAGCTGATAATGGCAAAATAAATAATGATTATCCAACATGTTGCTTCTTTGAGCAACAGTCACGCTCACGGTGGGGTCCGTTGCCTGGAAAAGAGGCAACGGCCTTGTCACGGTCATCGAGGTGTTGCTCCCCTACAGGGTCATACAGTAATCGAGTTTGGTTAGTCAAATTCTAATTGTCAAAGATGAAAGAGGTCCGGAAATAACCTTCCTAGGCTCCCATAAGGAGGATTTGGCCGCGAGACTAAAAGTTGACCCCCCCAGGAAAATGTTCTGAAGACGTAGTAAAGTTCTATTATTAGTGCTAATACTTTTTCAGTGATCAGATAACCTCCCGATGCCCTGGTCGTACTGTACGAAACCAAACTTTGGCCCCCAGTATCATTTCAACATCCCCAAGACCATTTTCCCGCTTAGGTGGCTAACTTTTGGTATGACAATGTTCTCTCAGTCGAGTAATAATTTTGAAAGACGAAAGAGTTCCGGAGAAGGCTTTTCTAGGGTCCCATACGACCGGTTCTTTCCGCGAGACTAAATATTGACCCCCCCGAAAAAATCATCTGAGCACATCCAAAGATTCAGTTTGCAGTACTAAAAATTGTTCAGGGATCATAATTCTCCAGGATGCAGTACTCGCTCTATACGAAAGGAAACTTTGGCGCGCTAAATCAGGTCAACGCCCAAAACGGATGTTGTTATGTGTTGTTCTCCGATCAAAATGACATCTCTGCATCCGTTCTCCGACGTTCTCCCCGTTACGTTCGCCATATCTCCCGTTCCTGTCCGTTAACTCCTCTAGAAACGTGGCAATAAATCTCTAACATCAAACTCTTGGGTTTCCCGCCTTGCAAATTACTCTCCTGCCCCGCACTGCAGCGTGCCAGTGTGCTCTTTCTTGACGCTACATCCGCCTTTCCTGGGCCCCCAATCACCGTATTTAACTTCGTTCATGCAATTTAGCCAAGAGTTCAACTCTGGAATATATATGGTGTCGTTATGGGAGGTCTGCAGGTGCGCCACAGTTAGTCTTCTAGCTTTCGATATATTTATACATTCTTGTTAGGTTATGAAGGGCGAATGCTAAGTACTGCCTCGATTATACGTCGATTCATTTTAGCATTATCAATGAGGTAATTGGGAAATGGATCCCGACGTAAATCTGCCGGCGTGAGTCGTCCCTATCTCAATGAAGTGCCGCGTTGCGGCGCCGTGCAGCAGCGTCGTGCGCGTAGTGACGGGTGTTGAGGAGCTGCGATGCGCCCAGGGTTCGCGGTGGCGACGCATGCCTGTGCACGCAGTGCGCGCCGTTAACGCAGCTGCCCAACACATCGCAGCCGTGCTAACGGTGTCGAGAACGGTGGACGGCTGCTCATCAGGTGCAGTGGCCGGCACCGTGCGCCGGCTAATTCGAGCGCATGAGGGACAATGAAACCGAAAGGATGCGCCAGGATGCCGCCGGCACCACGGCGAAAGCGAGGAGGATGTGAGGGGATGTGCTCTGTACTGGTCCCTGCATGTGTGCGTGGCCGTAGAACAGTGACCACTACTGCCAGGACTACCACGAGGACCGAAGTCGAGCGTCGTACGGGCCCTGCGCTGCGCGCAAGCGTACGGAAGGCGGACGGCGGACGCAATGCCTGCCCAGCAGAGAGGAGCAACGTACAGCATGCCCGCGCAATGCGGAACGCTGTTAGCATCGATGCCAGCGAGCCAGCTCGAGGCCTGGAATCCCGAGAGGAAGGCAGGGAATCGGTGTGCTAGTTCGAAGCGCGCACGGTGCGAATGGCACGTATCATACGCGTAGGGAGGCGGTGATTGCCGCTTGAGGGTTCAAATGACGACCCTAATGCTGGGGCGCCACCCATGGGCCCCAGATTTGACCGGTGTGGGGGCAGGAGAGGCCGCAGAGGCGGAGCAGGTATGATACCAGAGACCAGGAAAAGTGGAAATGGCGGGCATTGAAGCCCGTTCTGCTCAATTTTACTGTTCAAATAGTGCCGCACGTGTCGCAGCTGCTCGCGCCCCCGTTTTCGTCGGGTTTCGCGCGAAAACCAAGAATTAGCGTGCTCGTCGTTGATGGCGACGCCGGGAGCTCAAGCTCATCGTGCCATCAAATCGAGGCGGCTGTGTTCGCCCGCCATCTTGATGATCAACAGCCATGGTTCTCAAGTGATCCTCTGGGCACTGTCTAACTCAAAAGGGACAGCCTGTAAGGTGATATATCATACATATCTCTGCCGGAGAGCGTATGATGTATCACCGCGCGACTCTAACTACAGCGCGGTGATATATCACCCTGCCAAGATGTGGTCGACGCTGCTCGGTCTACGGGGCAGGACTGGGCAACCAGCTCTGATAGACCTCGAGCAAATGCGGCCTACGACACGTTCCAGCGCCTCAACGAGGACCTGGACGACTGCATCGCACAGATGCTCATGTCATACAACCCCAACCGCCTCTACGTACCCAAGACCTACTCGGAGGCCATCAAACTTGACTCCAACCGTTGGACTACTGCCATGGACGTCGAAATGGCTCTCCACGAGAAGAAGGGTACGTGGGAGCTGCAGCAGCCGCCGTCTGGTGCCAATGTCATGGCCTCGAAGTGGGTGTATGATGTTAAGACGGATGGTGCAGGTGATTGGTTGCGGGACAAGGCCAGACTCGTCGGTAAGGGTTACACCCAAATCTACGGCATTGACTACCAAGAGACGTGGGCTGCTGTCGCGCGCCTCGAATCCATTCGCATGACCGCTGCCATCGCTGCCAAGAAAGATCTTCATCTTTGGCAGATCGACTTTGAAGCGGCTTACCTGAATAGCGAGACGAAGGAGGAGATATATATGGAGCAGCCGCGCGGGTACGAGGTTCCGGGGAAGGAGGGCTTGGCATGCAGATTGAAGAAGACCATCTATGGGACGATGCAGGGCGGGCATGACTGGGCTGCGACGTTGGGGAAGACATATGACGACTTGGGCTATGTGTCGTCAGCGGCGGACCCCTGTGTACGTGTCAAAACCTCTGATGATGGTGCTTACACCTTGACCGACACATACACTGACGACGTCTGGGGCGCGTCTTCGTCTCTTGAAGAGGCGGAGCTGCGCAAGGCCGAGCTAGCGAATGCCTGGGACATCAAGGATGTTGGTAACATGCACCGCTTGCTCGGGATGCGCGTAGACCAGGACTTGAAGGCGGGTACCGTCACCCTGTCACAGCGCGCGTACTTCGAGAAAGTCCTTGCAGACCATGACCTTGCCAACATCCGTCTCCGAGCCACGCCCCTACCAGTTGGTGTCACTCTAGAATCATCCATGTCCCCTAGCACCCCTGAGGCACGCGCCGAGATGGTTGGCAAGCCATACCGCGTCCTACTCGGCTCTGTGATGTGGGGCCAGCTCGCTACACGCCCAGACCTTTCCTTCGCCGTCAGCACCCTCTCCCGTTTCCAAACGAACCCCGGCATCGAGCACTGGCATCCTCTTATCCATGTCATGGGCTACATCCGCAACACCCTCGACTATGGACTTACCTACACCCGTGACGGTGTTTCCAGCATAACACCTGTCGGCTACGTCGATGCGGACTACGCCGGCCGCCTTGATACGCGGCGCTCTACCTCCGGGCAGGTTTTCGTTATGGCTGGTGCTCCCGTGGCTTGGGCGTCAAAGCGCCAAGCAACCGTCGCGCTGTCCACCGTCGAGGCCGAATACATCTCCCTTACGCGTGCGGCACAGCAACTCAAGTGGATGTATGCATGGATGGACGAAGCGGAGCTGGTGCAACCTCTTCCCGGTGTCCTGTTCTGTGACAACCGCGGGGCTGTCGACCTCACGAAGACGACGAAATCACACAGCAAGGTCAAGCACATCGACATTCGGCACCACTTCATCCGTGAGCTCGTCCATTCGGGGGAGCTCAAAGTCGACAATATCCGTGGTGACGCCAATCCTGCCGACTTGTTTACTAAACCCTTGCCCCGCCAAGCGCACGAACGCTATCTCGCCGAGCTCAACATTGGACCCGTCGCATTCTAACTTCGACGTACTCGCCGGGTCTGGGGGAGTGTTGAAGGTAGACCCGCCGATATGAGTATACCCGCCATCAGCGCCATCAGGCGCATGTTACTTTTCTTATCTTTTACTTATATACCGGTGCAGTGCGCCTTATCACCTCAGTCTTTTCCACCTTAGCGTGTCCGACTGAGGTGAGCTACTACTTACTTTACTTTACATTCACGACGCTCATAGCTTATATTTAGCTCTTACGAACTTGTTCTTACTTTAGGTATTGTACCGACTCAATACAGTCGTTTCCACCTTAGCGTGTCCGACTGAGCTCTTACGAACTTGTTCTTACTTTAGAATCTGCCATCAGATCGGCATCCTCCCGGCACCCTCCGCCGCCTTGAGGTTGTTTTTCTGCTTTGTTCAACCGGAGAGATTGTGTTGAAGAAAGACTGCGCAAATAAAATGCCTGCCGACCAGCCGTGATGCTATGAGCTTTGTGAGCTTCCGTGGAGCCAACTCTTTGCCGAGTTGAGAGTTGAATGTCTAATGATGTGTTGATCGCCGGATCCCGCTCTCATTATTCGAGAGCAATTAAAATGATCCAAAAACACCAGTCACACTCTTATCGATATTGTGCAGTAAGTGAACTGTGACCAGGAGACTTGACAAGACTCCCCGAGGACTGCCGCCGGCATTCTCGCTGCCCGAGCAGCTTCGTCCAACAAAACATTGCACCCCGACCGGCAAAGGGCTACAAGTTTTTTTGGGGAATTAGAGGTGATTGGCTGTCAAATCCAACTACGGTGATAAGGCGTGCATCTTTGCACGCCTGAAATCTTTGTTTTCGTACAAGTACAAGCGGATGGCTAGTATTTGTGACTCCAGTAAGACTAGAGGGCACTGGTTCAATCCCGGAACTGAGTGTTAAGCCGTTAGAAGCATTGCAAACTAGCATAACCAACAAAGGAAGACTGGGTTGCCGTCCGAGGTACTCTTCACGGGGGCTTAGGATACTGGCCTGGCTTCAAAACACACTAGCTAGCCATAGGACTCACCCGGCGCGGAGTATTGCACGAATGCTACAAGTTCGGTGTCAGTATGGATCTTAGGCAATCAAGGGACTTTGGAAGGAAACAGTAAAGACTAGCTATTGGCGCGAGGCTTTGAACCAAGGCCATGTAAAGGGATTCATGAAATCGGAGCAAGTCGGCGCCAGGAAAACGACAATGAAGCGGGCGCGTGCCAGTATAAATTAGAGCGTGCTCAAACGGGTCAGCACCAGGCTACATGCTGAGAGCTGGTGCCAACCCTTGAAGTAAAATAAGGAGCAAGGATAATGCATACCTTGGCGCGAGGGTCTCATAAGGAAGAAAGAATCCGAAAGAGGAAATTTGCACAAGTCGGCGCCAGGAAGTGTATAAATAGTTGGCGCCGACTTCCCTCAAATTCCCTCGACGAACTCAAGGATGCCCTGAGTAATGAAGGCTTACCAGGAGGCTTGGCACTCGCTTAGAGAAGCTATTAGCCGATGGTATTAGCAAGAGACAATTATGAAGTAGAGGGCTTTAGTGAAGCTAGCCGATGAAGGATGGCCCTCTTTGGGTTGAATTCGCTAAGAGCTGGCCTCTCATTGGTCCAAGGAAGTGCTGCGGCTTTCTAAGGCTCGCTAAGGAGATGGACTAGCCGAGGGATTGAAGGAAATGACAAGGACGATATTAGGATGAGGCGTCTACACGACGCTAAAGAGAAGAGGTGCACCCGAGACGGAGCCAGAGAGCTCGCTTATACCTTATTATTACTCATTCAACGTTTGTACATCTCGCTTAGTTCAGTAGTATAAAGCCGCATGTAAACCAGTAGTTAGGCAGTGAAAACTCCCCCGTTATTGGCACATAGCTCTTTTGAGCTCAGAGCTCAGCTCAGTCACTGGACAACTCGCCTAAGAGCCTGCACTATACTCATCTGCCGTCCCAGTCACTGAACCCTTGCAAGTTCACACTCGGCGCCAGCCCAGTCACTAGTCGGCGCCAGCTTTCTACCGCATACTCATCCCGCGCCAAGTCCCTGTTCTGTTGCAAGAGTTCAAACTCGCGCCAGCCCAGTCACTGTGCTAGAAAGCCTTAGAGCCAACCTTCCACACTCAGCTCCTCTACCCTCCTTCGGTGTCCGCCCAGTCACTGGCCCAGGTGTCTAGTCAGCGTTGTCTATCACACTCAGTTGTCTGCTCAGTCACTGAACTTACGTTCAAACTCGGCGCCAGCTCAGTCACTGTGACATCGTTCAGCCCGCTCTCTACACACTCGGCTCGCACCAGTCACTGAACCTTGCAAGTTCAAACTCGCGCCAGCTCAGTCACTGTGTTAGCTTTCTACGCCCTTCCCCACACTCATCGGCCCGGCCTCTATTTATAAGTCCAATCTCTGGCGCGAGCCACCTCACCCGTAGACTCAAAACATCTACACCCCCGTCGATAAGACATCTGGAGACACTGGTTATATAAAGGAGGCTCTTCCACCCACTAAAGTACCTGTGGTCTTTCTACTGAAATTGAAGGGTCGATACGAGTACCCGTCTCCCCGAACTAAATAACGATAAGACTGTTGGAGTGATTGGTTGTTGGAGTTTAGTGTGATTAGAGTTAAGACTTATTGTCTTACTCTTTTGATATTAGATTTCACGGCTGCACGCCACTGCACCGTTTCAACGGATGAGATTGAACATGAATATTAAACAGAACGGGAGAACATGGAAGAAGGGGATAGATAGTTACAGGCGGTAGTATTCGTATTGTGAGACCAAACTCAATATAATGAGTGCCAAATGCATGCCCACAGCAATCCGCCAGGCGGCCCTGGATGGTTCAGGCATCTCTGTGTCATCACGTCCTGAAGAAGCTTCTTCCTCAACGGGTGGTGGATCTGGGTCTATACATTACAAAAAAAAATGCCGTGAGGTAGAATTGAGCATACAATATTCCTCGTCTGATTCCGAAGGAGATTCGGTAATCAATGCGACCTTGCTTTCGGAGTCGATCTCGTCAACTGCGGTAAATCAGCATAAATAACGACCGGGACGGGTTGTTCAGCTCACCATGTGCAAACAGGCTATGCACATCAGCCAATAGTTGGTAGAGTTGGCACCCGACCTCTCGGGCCACATCCAGGCTATCAGGATCGAAGCCTTTGGCTTGGTGGAATTGGCGGACCCCGGTGTAGACACTTTCATCCCAAGAGAACCCAAGGACCTCCATCGTAAACTCGAAAGAAGGAAATCCGAGTTGTTCCGCCTCCTCCATTCCCAGATGTTCAACCCCAGAGGGATCAAGGGACCAGTATGCCGCGCACTCCGGGTGTCGAAAATATGACGGGTTGTCAGGTTGTAGGTCCGCCAAGGGACAGAGGAATAAATATCCGGAGGGGATGTTATCGCCCGTGTTAAATATTATTAGTTGACACTCAATGTAGTCCAACAAGGCTGGTGGGAAATCCTTATCAGAATTGGGATCGTTGATATACTGTGAACGTACCATAATCTTCGTGGTTGGAGGCTATACCGAGACGATTGAAGATGTGGTTTGCCTGCGTGAGCCACCCGTACCACTCCTTATAGTTGCACCCGATGATGCAGGCAGGGACTCCATCCATAAGATCACAGGAATTTACACTTCGGATTGACAATGATTAGTAGACCATAAATATGGGATGAATACAAAAACACACCGAGTCCACCCACTCTCCATGACCGATAATGGTGCTGCCTTGGTCATGCGCCACCCAATATTGACAAAATTCAAATCAGGGATGTATGCGATCTCTTTTGAGCTTTCAATGTCAGAGCCAGGAGGACAGTGAATGAGCGCCCCCAGGTGTACTGATGCATTCATGGAAACCGAGAACGGGCGGTAGTGTCGGAAATGATTGTAACAAATTTCATGGTAATGCTCCAACGAAATTGAATCTATAATTTTCCAGTCCTCGGGCGGTTCAAGACCAGGTCTGACGAGCGACGGAGGCCAATCGAAGGATCCCGATAGGATCAAGGGCTTGCCTTCTGGGAGGGCACAATCCACGCATAGATGACCGGTTGACGGTCTGATCCACATCGTGCATTTCCAGGGGAGCTTGAGATGGTGCTAAGATATACCGAAATATCATAAACACTCTACTCACCAGAACGCTTCTAGAAAGGGCATGCATATATTGAGTAGCACCCTACGAGCACGTCGGTGTAAATTAAGCCAATGCGGCCGGGACATAGATGCTCTTACCTCAAATTCTGCTTCCTATCACAGTCAGTGATAAGTTCAATTAGCACTCGGCTAAAATGATGCACATACAAAATACGCCCAGAGATATACTGCTGCCAGATGAGACCCCCGGTACTTCTCCATCACTTGTTTCGCAAGAATGAATTCTAATTTTTCGTGGTAATCAGTTAAGATCTCATCTAAAGGGACCAGTGACATGAACCATCATGGAAAATGGCAGCATATATCCCAGAAGAACTGGCTGTGCCAAAGAGCTGCACAACATTTGGATGACTGCAACCCAAGTCAATTTATAGAAACAAATAAAGCGAAAGAGATCTACTCACCGAAGCCACGAATATTGTGAGAGATCCTGTCGCCATTCCTGCGAACGGGAAGCTATTCACCTTGAGTGGAATGAATAAAGTCTGGAGCCTCACCTCCTCGGCGTTCTCGCCCTGATATAAGGCCACGGTCATGGGCGACTTGGAGCCATGGATCCGTGCAGAGTACATGCGTCGTACCGATCGTGTCGGGTTCCAACAACGATATACTACACCAGAGTCCAAGCATATCTCATTTAGAAGATCAAGATCTCCGAGAGGGATCATTCTGAAGTCTATCATTTTATTGTGAGCTTGGTTCTGAGCAACTCAACCTTTCTACTCACCAGAAGGAACAGTCGGATCCGCATGAGTGATATTCGTGATACTCTTGAACTGTCCGCCAGCGACGGTCAAGTGGTGGGCTTGCGGGAAAAAGGCGCCCGTGAATCTGGCGCAGGATGAGCTCCAACTCAGGGAAGATGAGTCTAGGGTACGAACTGATCATGAGAAGTGTTGTGGCCATCCACTGTCGATTCAGACTGGAATTCTGCTTGAGCTGGGGGCTCGTCGTCCATGAGATGATGGAGGCAAGAAGAGAGATGTTAAGCGCCGGAGAGGCATGTGATCGCGTTCTAAATTCAGCTCAAAGCTGTCGAGATGGCTGTGCTTGGGAAGTCGGTAGAAAGTTATACCACAGCTTTCTGCTACAGCCCGCGCACAGGAATGCCAGCGGAAATGTAGCCACAGCCTACTCCCCGAAATATGCACCAAATCTGAATGGCAGATTCAAGACTCAACATCTCTCCCAACTCGATTGTTTCACTTCAGGGACACATACAAGAGGGAGGATGATGAACAGTTCGTCTTCAAGACAGCATGGTCAGTGTGCGTACGGTGTAACGGGCCCGAACCGTGGGCTGCTCGTATGATGCATTGCAAGGGATCCGGAGTGACATCATGATAGGTTTGTTTTTCTTTTGCTGCTGGACAGAGTAGCCGGAAAGGGCCCGAGCAGAGTTGAGTTGAACTCTCCAGCCTCGCACGCGTACAGCACAATCTCCCAGACGGGCTCTACAAGGCACATCCTCGCGCCCTCTGCCATGAGCAGCACCGACTACCTCGAGCCGCCCTCCCCCAAAATTTTGGACTGTATATTTCGGTTTCTGTGAGCGAGGGTATATGCACGCAAGTCTCAACGTGATGTATCGTGTTCCGCCGAGCGGGGTTGCGTCGAGGTAAGTTCCATTTTATTTGAGTGCCCCTCATGCTAATACTTCCATCGCAAATCAACGCTGGTGTTTTCAACGCGTCGTACCGCATCCCACGATCACATCGCACGTCCTCGAGCACTGGCGGCGCTCCGCGAGCGGGGCTACACCTGCAGCGCTGCGCACAAGTTTTAATGATTTATTTGGGGTTCCGCCGAGCGGCGTTGCGTCGAGGTACGTTGCATTGTATCTTCCATTGCGTGCAATACTAACCTTTATCTTATAGATCCACCACCACGCCGTTCCCGAGCTCCAACTATATATTTCGACGTCCCGCGAGCGGGGTTAAGGTTGCTGGACCCCGCGCAAGCTCCAAGATGGGGCTACGCGCTCAACGCAAGTTTAAGTAATGTATTTGGGGTTCCGGCGAGCAGGGTGGGCGTTGAGGTACATTGCATTTTATCTTCCATTGCGTGTGGTACTGATCTTGATTTTTACAGCTTAACATTCGCGTCCTAGACGCTGCCTCCGCTCTACACGCATCCCACGAGCTTCGAGTATATTTTTCGGCGCCCCGGGAGCTCGCGTACACCTGCAGCGCCGCGCGCAAATTTCAGTAATATATTTGGGGTTCCGCCGAGCGGGGTTGCGTCGAGGTATGTTCCACTTTATCGCGGTATTGACCTCTAACTCACAGCTTAACCTTTGCATCCTAGACGCTGCCTCCACTCCACGCGCGTCCCACGCGTGCCGCCGGTGCGCAGCGCCGCCCCCGAGCCTCGACTATATTTACTTTTATTTTTCGGCGCCCCGGGAGCTAGCGTACACCTGCAGCGCCGCGCACAAGTTTAGTAATATATTTGGGTTCAGCCGAGCGGCGTTGCGTCGAGGTATGTTCCATTTTATCTTCCATTGCCTGGTGCACTAACCTTTATCTTACACTTTAACCACCGTGTTGTAAACACGTCCCACGAGCGCCGCCACCGAACTTGAGCGATATATTTCAGCGTCCCGCGAACGGGGATACACATTCAACACCGCGCACAAGCTTTATCTATTTATTTGGGGTTCCGGCGATCGTGCTCGCGGCGAGGTGTGTTGCATTGCATCTTCCATTGCATGCAGTACTAACTTTTACCGTACAGCTCAACTGTCGCGTTTGGAACGCGTCATACGCGCTGCCTTCACTCGAGACGCGTCCCACGCGCGCAGCGCCGCCCCCGAGCTTCTCCTATATTTTTCAGCACCCCGCGAGCGGGGATATATGCGCGCCACCCTCCGACGCGCCCGCAAATCGTATTCGATTTTTCGGCGTCCCGCGAGCGAGTCTGGTACGTTCCTCGTGCTTCATCATCACTTTCCTGACTCATTTCCTCTATTCAGAGACGCCACGGCACACGCGTCCGCCGCCGCCGCCGCCCATCAATCACGCGCGCAACAGACATTCCATAAATTGTTTGGGAGTCCCGCGGGCATACCACGTTCGAGGTGCGCATTACGCGTCGTTTTTTCCCTCCTACTAACCTCCTACAGGTTACACGCGCTCGATGCGCGTAACATGCTCAACATCGCGCCGCAACACCGCTGAAGGCGCGCGGCGCTCCGACTCGATTTTTAGTGGTCCCGCGGGCGGGGATACGCGTCGATGTGTGTTGCCGTTGTTTTCTATATGAGAGTCAAGCTGATGTTCTGTTTTAGGGTCGCGTGCCGAGCGCCTTAAACGCGTCCCATGCCGCCGCCGCTCCATCAACTCCCCAGTAGCGGGCAGGGATGGTTTTATTTGTGTTGCGCGCCGGAGGTATGTTACATCACTTTAACACGCTCACCGAACTCCCACAGCGACATGATGTTAGACTCGCGTCGGGCGCCGCCGTCGTTTCCGCCCTCTGCGGCGCCACCGGTATTTGTAATGGGGTTTCGAGCTCCGGAAAGAGGTAAGTACGTTCATTTATATTCTCAGAAGTACACCGAGTACTAACGGCGCGCTGTTAACGTTTCAGATTCACTAACCTGCACCCTCTATGGTCGTTCCGAGTGAGCCCAATGAGATTCCTCGATGAGTACAACTTGCAACGTTGGGCTTCGACGGCTCGGGGATCTCGGGCGGGGATTTCTGCGCACGGTTTCGCGGTAAGTCTTGCATTTGCAGGGGATTTTGATCCAGTTACTAGAGCACTCAGATGGGTTGCAACCCCCCCGCTTTCAATTCACTGACCGTGTGTTTCAGTATCGCAGATGAATCAGTTGCATCTCCTGTCTCCCGCACGGGGGACCATGCAATTTTTTCTTTCTTTGGATTGACCAGAAGTGCGACTGGGCGTATTTAAGCTTTTTCCCGGCGGGCGACCAACTTTCAGTAAGTTGGCCGCTGGGCTGCAGCGCCAGAAGAGCGGCGGCGGTGGGTTGACGGGAGCGCGCGGGTAGGCATCTTGATGAGGCAAGCGGTGCGATCGGGGACGTCGGCGTTGGGAGGCGGCGTGTGCGCGATAATTAGAGCGGAAGGTGCGAGAGTTTGAGTAGAGCGGGGCAAGGCAGTCAGTAAGGAGGAATTGCGTCATAGACAAATAGGACCACATAGTGACACCGCCACCGCATTTTCTGTTTCTGCCACTCACAGCGCGAATCCAGACGGAACTCTGCGGCCTCGCACGCGCACGGCACCCCAAGGCACATCGTCGCGCCCTCCGCCATGAGCAGCACCGCTCACCTCGAGCCGTTCCTCGAACTCATGTCACTTCATATCGCCGTCATCGTCGCGGGCTTGCTGTGCTCGAATCGCGAAGGGGTTGACGCGTATCGGTTGAGTCTTGAGGCAATGGCGGTCATTATGGAACGGTATACGGCGTGAGTCCCCGAGTCTTCCTCGCCTCGGAATGACCCGCCCCCCCGACAACTTGCGGAGCAGTATGGACCGGACGCCGCCCCACAGATCATCGCCCCCGCATCGGCGTCGGGCGCGACTCGCGATGCACGCGTGTGAGACTAAAGGTGCGTCGTCCGCGCCTTTCCTTTCTCTGCCTTCTTCGTTGACTTGCTGCGCGGAGCCGCGCCCACTCACAAGGACAGAGAGCGCGCAGTCGACGCGTCACGGTCGCCCGACGAGAAGAGCGACAGTACCCCGCGCGTGCAGGAGCGCCCCGCGAGTCCGCGGGGTGGTGTGCGTGTGTGGCTCGCGGCATTGGCGTTGGCGTCCCCCCGACGTCCTTGCGTCTCGTGGCCACGAAGACTCGGCGCGCCGTCCGGTGGCGGAATCCGCGCGATGTGCGGGCATGCTAGCGAAAGCCACGCATGCATGACTCGGCGGGCTACGCGGCTCGGGCATCGCGCGCCGAGGCCGCTTTGCCCAGGGACGCTAAATCGGCGCGTCCTGTGTGCGCTCACCAAGCTCGCCCGCCTCGTAGCTGCCTCTGGGTCATGGCCGAGCCAGAAGCGCCCGCACGCAGAGCGCGCTTACCTATTCCCTTACTTACCAAAGCCCTCGTGCGTCTATCCACTTTTCTTACCTCTTGCTCGCTACTGAATGCTCGTGAACCGATCTAATATGTACAACGATTCGAGTGGTCATGTCAGTAAGAATACGGACAAGAGCCCTTGCAGCCCCGTTAATTGATGGATGGTTTGCATACACGCGTTCAATACATTGAGACTGTAACTAACTCTGTACTCTTGGGCTGGATTTAAAGAAATGGTGCCAAATCCGATCTAGAAATGCGTCGTGCAAGTGTGCATGTCAGAAAGCGCTGGGGCGCGAAGGGTCAGTACTGACTGTATTGTAAATCGTGTGCGGGGGGTAACAAAGAAATTGAGGGGGTTACCTGCCTAGATCTGCGCGCGTAGCGCGATCAAGTCACTCATGTTCTCGAGTAGCACAAAACCTGCCGGGTTCAACCTCGGGGGTGCGCGAGTTTGAAATGCGCCGCTGAGGTCGATTGAGAAAGAGGTAAAGGTCTCACGGATACGAGCGGCGGCGGCGTCCTCGGACTCGAACAAGACACTTGCGCGGTGCAGTCAAAATTGTGCGGAGGCCGAGTCTGGCTCTGGCAATGCAAGTGCTAGTTAAGTAGTACAAGCCAAGGCTGCGGGATGTAGACTTACGTTCAGTTTTGAGGGAGTTGCTTCACTGGCAGAACTCGATTGAAATGGAGCGCGAGATTGATTCTGTAATTTAGTCAACGAAAAAGTCGCCAGAAGTGCTCCAAACTTACTTGGCTGATTTTTAAAAACGCGGACTTCGGCCTTCGAGGACGGCACCTGCACCCCGAACCGCGTCCTTAAATAACACTGAGCACATCTTTGACAGGGCTATTTACGCGCGTACAGGGCATGTCCATCCCGCGCTACGTTACTTGTTAGTAACCCCCGCACCCGAATAAACGCCTTCCAACACAAATCAGATAAGCACCCAATGAAAGAAAAACAAAGAGGCGCACGCGTACCTCAGCGCAATCGGGTGAGAACCGCCGGCGGATGGACTGCGCACGTCCGGTCGTGCACACAGCGCACCTCCTCACGCAGCTTCCTCCCCGTACAACGCGCTACGAGCGCGTCCGCGCTTTCTCCTATCGAAGCCGCAGCGCCGGCTACAGGTCAAATTGTTCAGTACCAAAAATACGGACTCTGCGCGCAATACCCACGGGGCGCGAATTTAAGAAGGTTGGGCCGAAATGCATTCCTATCCACCGCGATACTCCTTCAAATACAAATCAGTAAGGGACCGGAAAAAGCGCAGTAAAGTTTAAAAACAGTCGTGGAAACTGCGCACTCGCGGACCCTCGCGCGCGCGCCGCCATCCGAGCGCTGGTAGTCGCGTCCGTACGACACCTCTGAACCCGCGCTCCCGATCGCCCCGCCTCCGAGCGCGCGCACACGATTGCCTTTGCGTTCCGAGGCATGCCGAGCCTCTGCATCCCAAAATAGTCAGCGAGACCGGCGCAATACTCGCATAGAAAACGCGCACAGCGCGCCGAACGAGTTCCTGGTGCGATAAAGAACGTTTCGGCCCAGGGCAACGACCCGGAGCCTCGCCGTGCAGCCGCAATATGGCTAAAACCCAGATCAGTCAGAAAATATAAAAGCGGGAGTATGGCCGAGGAACGTACCGTGAGAGGGGCGCGCAGCGCTGCGATGGATTTGTATGTGTCGCGCAAGGCTTCCATGTGATTTGAGGGCATTGGGAAGGTCTTCATAGAGCAATTTAACTAAATGTCAAAACACATTATTTTACCAACCCGCGCACTCAACCGGAATACTGATCATTGGCGCGGAAAAGCGCCACAAGTGAGCGGGTAGAGTACGAGAAGACATTAGCGAGAGAACTGGCACTAATAAATGCGCGGGAAGCTTACCTGGAAAATATAATGTGACTGAAGACTCAAACGGTCAGTTAATCGAAAAGGCGTGATATAGAGTGAAAATAACCTTGTGGGCGCGGCGCGTTCGGCGGAAAAAGACACATATACTTCGCGCAAATTGCCTCCGAGAGCTGTAGAGTCAGAGGTCGAAGATCCAGCCTGAAATAGTCCTACATGTCAAGTCAGTAAGAGGTCAGAAAAGGTGGAATATCGGCGAAGGATTCACCGAAAGCGCAGAGGGGGGACGTATTCCTGATGCACGTAGAGTACGCTCTGACATGAGGGGCGCAAATATCGCGAGACACTCTAGCAGGAGCTCGCCAGCGAAGTCTAATGTCACTGGAACCTGAAATAGTCAGGATATTACAGCTCTTTGCGGAACTTAGGGCGCGGACGTTTTTCTTTGCCTTTTCGGGCCGTTTTTGAGAGTTTTGACGAGGACAGCCGCCCCGGGTTCAAATTGTGTCCATTTCCCTTGAAAGTAGGCGCATTCTCTCCGCATCGAGAATGCGCAGCGAACCGCCTCTTCAGAATTTCGTTGCAATGCCTAAGGGGCTTTCATGGTAGAGCTGTTTCTGTTTTGATCGAGTTTCATCAATATATTTGACGAGGACAGCTGCCCTGGCCTCAAATCATGGCCGTTTGCCTCGAGAGTAGGCCCATTCGATCCGCATCGAGGATGCGCAGCGAACGGTCTCTTCAGAATCTCGTTGCAACGCCTAAAGGACTTTCATGGTAGAGCTATTTTTATTTTAACCGAGTTTCATCAATATGTTCGACGAGGACAGCTGCCCCGGCCTCAAATCGCCTCCGTTTCTCTCATGGATAGGCTCATTAGATGGGGATTTACATTACGCAGCGAATGGTCTCCTCAGATTATCTTCCCGGTCGCTACGACCCATTCCTGGAACAGCCATTCAGTTTTCACCGTATTCGAGCACAGGCCAGCGATTACATGGTTTCCTGTGCCCCGATGGACCTGAGTTTTTTATATGCTACAGTTGTACATATTATCTAGCGCACTATATCATCAGATTCGGTCAGTACATTCTATCCCGTGTTTGGTTAACCAGAAAAAGCGCAGTAGAAGGAGTCCAACTTACCGGACTTGGAAACTGCGCACTCGCTGACCCTCGCGCGCGCGGGTGCTGCCACCCGAGCACTCGGAGTCGCGTCCGTACGACGCACAGGAAGGCGCTCATCGATCGCCTGGCCTCCGAGCCCGCGGACATGGGTTTCTGTGCGTGCCGAGGCACGCCGAGCCTCTGCGTCCCAAAATAGTCAGCAAACATCAAACGCGCGGAACTAGCGCAATATTCAGCTATAAAACGCGCACAGTGCGCTGAACGAGTCCCTGGTGCAAATAGGAAACTGTTCATCAGGAGGGCAATGAGGCAGGGCCTTGCCGTGAAGCCGCAATATAGCTACAACCCAACTCAGTCAGAAAACATAAGAGCGGTAGTATGGCCGAGGAACGTACCGTGGGAACCGCTCACGCGACGGTTGCAGCAGCAGGAACCACTTCCGACACGGGCATGAACACCGCCCTGCTGTCCCACCCGCCTTTGTCCGCCCACTGCCATGGGGTGGACCGCGTGGTGGTATCTCAAGGCGCTATCGGCCAGAGGGAGTGGGAGACAATGGGGTGGAGTGCATTGTCAAAATCAGCCCAAGAGGCCCACAGCCGTGATGAAGACGCGAGTGGTGGCGGACTCTGGAAGATGTGAAGGTAAGAGAAAGCAAAAGCACAGAGGTAGGAGACATCTCAGTGGAGGAGGCCTCCATCGATATTAACTTGCTTGAACATGATTTGAGAGTTAAAGCCGAAGAATGTAGTTCTATGGCAGATGCAAAAAAGGTTGACCGCGCATTTTCAATCAACTTGTATGCAGAGAATTTAGAAGAGGAGGGCTTGTGGGAATATGAGTCAGGTGCAAACTCCGAGTCAGTTCCTTGACTCAGGTTGTACTCTGTCGGGATTGCAGCAGAGCAAGCCCTTGTAAATGAACATTATTTAAATCCATCACGTGCTTGTCCGAATCTCACACACTGCGTTCCAAGAGGTGATTGATCTCTGGATCGCGGACTCTGATGTCCGCGAAGCGAGATCAACGGCATCATTCGGCATTTCGGGTTCGGCACCTCTTGCTCTAACTCTTGCTCATCTCCATCCTATATGAGCCATAATTTACTGCCACAAATACTTTCTATCAGTGGCTAGAAACTTACGTTTTACGAAGAAACTCACGAAAGCAACTGGATTATGTAAATAGATTATGCACCATATGCAGTTTTATGTTTCAAAATGAGTTCAGAAGTAAGCTACTAAGCATTCAAAGCATATTAGGGCAAGTATTGGGGACACAGTGAGTGCGCAACACGTTGAGGAGCGCGGCAATGCAACACAACTGACTACAATGAGCCGTTGATGAAATTGATGCGGGTTGCCTTTTCTGGGGGGGGGGGGGGGGGGGTCGTGGGAAGGAGTCCATGATCCAGAGATCAATCACCTCTTGCTGCGTTCCGACCCTCCGTAGTCAGAGGGTGTGACTACTGCTGTAGTCGGAGGGTAGTCAGAGGTATCTGACTATGTGAGTATAGGCCCGTAGGCAAGGTTTGTCTATGTTGCACCTACGTCTGCCTACCTGGGTCGACCTTGGTCTACCTACGTCCGAGCCTGCCTACGGGTGTAGACATAGGTGGGTTTCCTATAATTATGCTCTTGCCCAACCACCAACAACAAGGTCAAATAAGGATGTAGTCGGGGCCGAGTCCGTAGACCAAGGGTGGGCGACGTCACGGCGAGGTGTGACTACGGGGATCGACGAAGGTACAGCCATGTAGTCAGGGTATGACCCAATGGGGTAGTCATTGCTAGGACATGGATGTCAGACACCCTGACTACCAGCTCTGCCTACGGGGATCGGCGGAGGTAACCTCAGGTAGACCATGCTAGGACATGCGAGTCAGACCTGTGACTACGGGGGGTCGGAACGCAGTGACAGGGCTCTGTGACAACGGAGGTTTGATGGACGTTCCGAGATCACCACAAGGAATAGTAGGGTTAACGGCCCACCGAACAAGACTGGACAAGGGGAAGGTTGGGCGAATTTGGGTGGAAGACGAGCTGCGACTCGGATCATGCCGGTGCCCTCCGACTTCTTGATGCTTTGTGATGCTTGCTTCATGCAAAGAACATGTTACCGGCGACCCAAGGGGCGACCTCAACAACATCTTTCATACCACAAATGGCCTGCTTCCGAGCCACCAACCGCTTCATCAGGAAGCCTCCACTTCCGTGCCTCCGCATCCGGACCTCCTTCGGCTTCCATTCACGTAACAGCCATCAGCCAATGAGAAGTCGAATAAACGTGGGTCCAATTTGTTTTTTTAATATCTCACCCAATACTTGGGTTGAACTCTGCGATAAAACATGGGAATTGGTCGCTACCCTTGCCGGGTGACCTCCGATTTTAACCCAGATTTTTCCAAGGTCCGTACGATTTGTGTTGTGTGTGTGCAGGATTTGACCCAAAAGACGTTCATAGCGTCATTACAACTTCGACTTAGACCACCATCTGTTTCATGTGCTGTTGCACCAAGCACCTTACTGCCGAAGCCCTGGCCTCTGCGAACGGGGATAGGACTGTAAAGTATGCCCAGGCCCCGTGGTGCTCATTTTGCCCTTCTTTCCGGCCTACACCGGCTCAGGGAAAGGAGCCCCTATTTGTCTAAAACTGGTCGCGAACATGCTCGACAGGCCCGGCAGTTGTCAACTACCACCCAGGGAGGTATCTCCCACCCTGCAGACTGTATCCCCTCCGTTGCCGCATTTTCCAGTAAATTGCCGAGCTCTAGGAGCTCTCCTCCCGGAATCGGAATTTTCCTTCCGTGAGGGTTTGCAAATGGACTCAACATTGACGAAATTATCCTCAGACGGTGCGAGGAAGAGCCCCTCTTGGACGATGATAAACACCACCATTGAGAACAACTGCGACGCGGATCATTTGTCTCTGGAGGCCTACGCGAAGACAACTTCGGCATTGTTCTGGATAGGTTAAAAGTACGTCAGCAGTAGGAGAATTATGCCGCAGTGTATTCTGAGACAAGACCCGGGACTTCCATGGCTGAATTCCGCGATGAGGTGGCCCGATTACCTACACAGTGGTCGTTTCTAATAAATCCGCAGATCATGATATGCACCATGATCCTATTTCCTATTGAACATAGAATGGATCATCAGTAATGGTCAGTCCGCGGTATTTCCTATTTATACACCTTGCATTTGAAGTAATTGTCGCGTTGATTGTCACGTCGGAGGCCTCCTTATATCGCGGCAGTAGGAAACAGGGCCAAATGAATCTGATATGCATTCGAATCGGTGTAGATGAGCTAGCAAAACTAGTATCCTTCAAGTTCCAACGGAAGCCAAGCAAGTAGACAGCTGGTAAGTACGCATCCGACCTGTTTCATTTGTTTTTCTGACACCCCATACCCCGGACTATGAAATAATCTGAAAGATGCGCATTCCAAAATCGAAATTCTTCGAGAAGTTCGTCTTTGTATGGATCTAAGCAACCATCGACAACGGATGAGCATTGGATGGTACTGATATACGGAGGCCACCGAAGATTGAAGGAAAGGTAAACATCTGTCCGTCCGCTAGTGATACCAAGCCTGCCGCACCCATTCTGACATACCAGGCTCGCGCGCCGTGGGAGCACGCTGTGGAAGCGCGACCTGCCTCGCACGTCGTCTTCGATCCCCGAGCCAGCTAGGCCGTCCGACCAAATATTCCATCACGGCACACCAGAATTTTGTTTTCTCCTTCCACTCATTCCTCATCCCTCATTTCATCGGTGAAGAAGAAAAGATTGGTTCTGACGGGGACCGAGGATTTGGCTGGTCCTGCTGGTGGGATCGCCGAGTTGTAGAGCCGGTGCTTCTCTCGGGTGAACACCAGAAGAGCTCTAATAGAAAAAGAATTAGTTATAACGGAATAATGGCTCAACTTATCTTGATGTCGGATGGAAAGCTCGAGTAGGCGCGGCTCAGAGTAAGAGGATTCAATTCCGGGTGGTAGTGGTGCGATGGAAAGAACTAGAATGTTTACATAAGGGGACAGCTGCTCCCGTTCTCTTGGGACACCGGAGCTCGCAAGCAAGACTAGTTTGTATAAGTAGCGTAGTTGTTTTGAATGAAATCCCCTGCGCGTTTGCCAAGGGTCACTGTGCTTTTCGTGTGAATCTAAGCTCAAAATCTAATAGGAGATAGCGAATAAAGTGTGTTGGAGGATAAAATCAGCAAGACAGAGAGGACGGATGAATAGAAATTGGATGTGCTATGTTGGTTTGTTTGGTCTGCACGTGAACACTGGCACCCTGCGGGTTGTCCACGGTGTGACAATTGGCGTGATCTACACGCTCCGTGACTATTATGGAATAACTAGTCGGCGCATTCAACCGGCCCATTATGCGAGGGCAATGAGCCGGGCAAGTCGCGCTTCCACATCAGTACTCAAACTATCCTCACCTTTTTTCTATCAGATTTATTTTCTAGTTCCTTGACCACAAGTTCACGCATTTTGCTTATGAATCAACTCATCCGACACGTGAAGGACAAGTCTTCATTTACCAAGGAAATATTTTATTATTGTGTTTACAGACTTAACTTTACATTCCCGTACTCAACTCTATCATATCTTACACAGACACTATTTCTTTCGCACTACGTACCGCCAACGCGAAGAGTCGAACCAAGTCCTCGGGCATCTCGAACTACGCCGGGGATCGATCTGAAGTGGATTGGGCACCCATCTTCAGCGCTGAGTGGGGCAGCGTTAATCACCCTATATGTCTTTGCGTACCTCCTGGATGTCTCGTTGGACAAATTTTAGCTGAGGCTTTCTAACGGACTCTCTTACATACATCGGTTTGTATCTATTTTTGCACGGGACCGACATTACGTTACTTTTCCCTTGGTCTTCTGACTGTCACCTCAATCCACACGATTCTAGCAACTCCGTGCAAATCCACCCTCGTTTGATCACTCTGAGCTAATTTTTCTATTTCGTTCTCCTTCGTTTTCGATCTACGGCTGCCTTGATTATTTCCCAGTCGGCATTCACATTCTGCTGCACAACTTGGCGCCGTCACCGGCACGACCTGGACACTTCTCGGTCCCCGTGAGGACCACTTATTCCTTCTTCAACACTCCTAAGAGATCCGCACCGCCGGAACCACATCGGCTCCCGGGCTATCACCCCCGATTTCAAGACCAGCCCGCCAGAAGGGCAGTCTTCCAATCCCTCCGCATGTTGTTTCCTGGTACACTGTGGTTCCACTATCCTACTGTCGGCCCGCCCTTTTTGCACGCACGGTGGCCTCCTCTCCACCCCTGCCGGTCTCGGCAGCTGCACCACCAAGGACGCCGTACCAAATACACCCATTCCTTGGGCAGTTGAACGGCCTCCCCATACGTGCCGCTTTCCCAAATTCAATGGCGGTACTCCATTACCATGACAGTGGCCTCCGATGTCTTTTTGTAGAGCCCGGTATTGCTGTGAATTCTTTCAATAACCTTCCTTGATGTCGTAATGTAGCGGGTGAGTTCTATTCAATCCTCATTTCACACACACACTTTATTTTCCTTGAACTTTCCTTTGGTTCTCAGGATACACACACACACAGGTGTTTTACTTGCAATAAATACAGTTTGATATTCACCACGGAGGCCTCCGAGAACAGGAGCCCGACCACAGAGGCACGACTGGCACCGCGGGAGGCGGCAGGCATGCGGCAGGTGGAAAGTACATAAATAGA
Organism: Mycena latifolia; assembly: GCA_029289555.1. Lineage (NCBI taxonomy): Eukaryota > Fungi > Basidiomycota > Agaricomycetes > Agaricales > Mycenaceae > Mycena > Mycena latifolia. Next base: position 252,817 of record JARJLE010000112.1, on the reverse strand, counting down.
AGCGGCGGGACCTCCCTCGCGGAGGGGACCTCTTAGGTACCTTTAACTAGGACAGGGAAAGGTACCACAGATGCCCTTGAAGGCGAAAACTTCGTTCACTCTGCTCGTCTGAGACGGAAGGCAAGGCTCCTGTGTCCTTGGCGCAATCGGGCTGCAAAGATCAATCCCCTGTTCCGATTTGGTCCGTACCTTCGGGGACTCGGCTGTCCAATCTTCCGTTTCAATCCATGGGCACGGGCTGTAAGACATACTGGAGGGATTCTTCGGCAGGCACAGCCATCTGAACAGCCTCGAGTAACACAGACTTACGCAGCCACATGCTCTCTGGCGCTTAGCAGCTCTCTTCCTACCTTCACCACCGCATGGACGACGAACCCTCATGTGATAGCGAATTTACGGCGGAATTGACGACAAACGCAGATGATGGTGGCTCCGCGCCGTGAGTCTTCCTTGCCACCTTGCCGAAGTGGGCGATATCTCACGGCGCTTGATCTAGATACGCCGGCGCCTTTTTCCCCAGCTCGCAGCACCTGCATATTTCTGGTGGAGTGTTCACGAGCAATGTCACCAGCATCCATCAAGCCGCTCCAAACCTCCGTTCGGGTAGGCGCTGATAATATATCTAGTCTCTACGCTCACGCTTTCGCGATAGACTTCCGAATGATCCCGCTCGGCGACGTCGACCTTAGAAAGGAAATCCGATTGGACAGTGAATCTGGCCTAGTCTATTGCCAAAGTGGACGGCGGCTTGTTCGACGTATGTACGCCGCTAGGATCTGCGGCGTCAAGTCGGACATGACTGTTGTGCAGTACCAAGGAGACAAGGCGGAGGAGGTGTGCGCACAGTCGAATTTCTTCCAACTAATAGCATGCATAATCAATCGCAGGAATGGCGGAAAGATATCTTGAAATATTCTCGCATTCGGTGAGTTCTACCCATTTTGCCCCTTGTCACATTGACAATTGTTACATGGAGCCATCCCAACTTTGTCCAGCTTTATGGCGCAGCGAGCTCAAATGGCATTTATGCTACCATTTTCCACGACGGTCGGTGTAATGAGTCACGAGGTCGCAGACCTTACTTATGCTCAACTTAGATCTGATACCTTTTACGCATGTTTTGGAGCTGTATCGCCATTCACATTTTGCAACTGTCTACATCTGGGCATATTCTGTATGTGCATTCATCATCCCTATTCGCAAGTATTAATTTGGGAATTGAATGCAGGTTGCAGATTACTGGGTAACATCACATCGATTGGATTGCCCGCGTCAGTAACACTTATGTAGGCCGCCGAGAACTATTTCCGGCTTACACAACAATGCCTGGTGAGCTCCAACCGGGGAATCGGCGACCTATGTTATATATATAATATATTAATCCAAGGTCCCAGTTCTTCCCCAATTGCAAGTCCTTTATTCGCCGTTCAACTGGTCGACTCTGCGAGGCCCTCTGTTCCTCCGACGGATCCGAGCCTGTCCCCTTCAACATTACTTCAAACAACCCACGGGTAGCAGCACCTGAGACCATATCTACCTTGACAGGGTCGATTCCAAAGGCCATCGTCATTTCCTCTTTAACACTAGGAGAGTATCATGGACTCTGTTACTACCGTCTACGTCGCCAGCGGAAATTCCTGCTTGCTTCGAGTGCAACAGCGAGACTCGGAGCACTTATCTCTTTAACAAACACTCAACTAGAGAGATTGGCTGATATTGCGTTCATGCCTTGTCCAACATTGGCTGTCGGATTCTTTTGGAAAGGAGGAGAAACCGGAACAAATGGCTGGACTCGGTATGCGATTCCTCTACCCGGAGGTTGGGAATCCGCTCTGATATCGATTTTCAAAGCTACAATGCCTGCGATGTGTTTGGGTCCGAGCTTCACCACGGGATATCCCTCATGGATAGCGGTGATTGGATTTTTCATCCGAATCTCATTCGCAAGGATGGCAGTGAATGGCTGAGTCAGGCGAATCACATTTTTCGCCGTCTTCGCATCACGTCAAACTACATCGATTATGGTGTGTCTCGTAAAGGTCCATGGTTGATTTTGGCTTTTCATAACTTGACTCTTTAGCACTCGTGCAATATATCCTCTTTACCCATATAATCCCTGCGACTCCGCCATCCCCACCCGAAGGCTATCTATTCGTCTGCCCCCAAAAAGATTTTCAATCCGGGCCAGGTTCATTCCGATGGCCCGATTATCCGGCATACTGGTCTCTTGATCCCTCTGGCATCGTCCGGCTTAGCGCGGAAGAAGCGACAGAACTGGGGTTTCCTGCTATTGGGCTGAGAACGGAGGTCCAGACAACCTCCTGGGATGAAAGTGTCTACGCTGGACTGCGTGCATTCCACCAGGCCAAGGGTTTCGATCCTGACAGTCCAGATGTTGCCCTCCATCTTGAATATCCATTGCTCCAGTTGTCTGACTCGGAAGCGGATATTCCATTTGCACATGGTGCGTCAATCAACCAAAGCCCTGATGTTTTCTGTTTCATCTTGATATTGAACAGTTGAAGCTGATAGCCCAGAGACCGAATCGCTCCAAGAATCGGGTGCGCCTCTGAACGACTCATTTCCGAAAACATCCCCAGGACCGGATTCATTGCTGATCGAGAAGATTCCCTCCATGGTTGACGCAGAATTACCTGAACCAACCATGGGCCGGAAGATCGTCATGTGTTCACAGTTTGCACTCATTCTGACCACTCTCATCCTGTGGTTGCATGATCTATGTCACTAGCATAACCTGCTGCATTCGTACATAATGTGGATCTCTTATACTGTTTCGAATTTTATCCATAAAATTCCCACCTCTCCAGATCAATACAGTAACTCTATTCCTCTCCGGGTTACAATTGCGAACACATATATCTGGCCCTTACCGCGTACCGTATAAAGCTGGAAGGCGGGATTACTCAGTCAACGGCCACTGCGCAGCTGGTGGACTATACATCGGCTGTCGTTCTCCTGAACGGCCGTTTTATTGTTCAGCTCGTTCAAGTTCTTTGACGCTTCGGCTTCTGCTGCTCAAGTCCGAATCGAAGATGGTGGCGGTGCACTTTGAGCGTACTTCATTGAGCTTCACAAGATGAGCCATCGCTTCGCTCCGGCTCACGAGACTGAGGGCCTCAATATACCCAAACGCGCAACATGAATTCGGTAAATTAAGGTGTGTTGAGACAAATATTGTATAGCTCACTGCGTGGAATAATGTTCAAGTGAAGTTCTCGGACTGGAGCGGGATTTATACATGCCTTGGCAACCTTGCAAGCGCTGCGCTGGAAATTAAAAGCATCCAGCTGGATCCCCAGAACCGCAGCGGTCGATCCACCTATGGAACAGCTGCCACAGAAATCACGAGACGGAGGGCGAATGGTGAGCATTAATAATGACATCGAAGTGGTGTAACATACCTCCGGTGCGCAACAAAAATATAACCGTCCTCGCCCGCTGCTGGGGAGTTGATGCGCGGCGGCGGCGAGAACAGTCCCCGGGACGCGTTTGGTGCGTTCGCCACGTGCCGGCGCGCCACCCTAAACAGAACATCAGTTTGAATCTCACGGAGAAGTAATGCCAACACACCGTAACACGTATACCCGCTCACGGGACTACAAAAATCGAGTCGGATAAATAGACCGCTATCTGTCGATGCAGCGGCCTGTAGTGTCCCTGGAATCCACTGGTCACAATATTTGGTCTTGCTCAGCTTGCTTCCCCTGCATCGGTCTGCCGCCAGTTATAGACATCAAGCCTTCAAATTTCTTCCTTCGCTGATTATCTCATACTCTCCCTTCCCTCCAAGCTCGCTTCGTCCGCCTATCACGCAATGTGCTCAATCCACCATGAATCCTCTGAACCAAGGAAATTTCTCTTGGCCTCGCCTTGATCTGCTCTATTTGGTCGCTTGGAATACTCAGGGTTTCCGCTCCGCCGTCGGAATTTTGGGTTGGATTTCGAATTCCGGGAAGAGGTATGTTCAGTTTTTTCTCAGGACTGCATTGAGTACTAACGACGCACTGTTTCAGATTCGTACTGCGACCTCACACCCTCTGTGTTCGATCCAAGCGAGCCCAACGCGGTCCCTTAACGACGGGGATCTCGGGGGGTTTCGTAGCACGTTAGATAGTTTCTGGGCGTGTATTCGCGGTAAGTCTTGCATTTGTAGGCCTTTGCTGGATTCTGATTCTCTCTATCGGCCATTCTGATGAGTTGTCACCCCCGCTTTAAATTTTACTGACCGTGCTTTTCAGTTGAACTTGACGGGAGATTAATCAATTGCATCTGCTGTCTCACGCACGGGGAGACCATGCCATTTTTATTTTCTTTGGATGAATGGGAAGTGCGACTTGGGCATATTGAAGTTTTTTGCCGGCGGGCGGCCAACCTTCATTAAGTTGGCCGCGGGGCTGGCGAGCAGCGCCAGGGGAGCGGTGGCGGCGGTGGATTGACGGGAGCGCACGGGTAGGCGATGGTGATCCGCGGGGACGGGGTGTAGGCGCGGTATTGTAATTAGAGCGGGAGGTGCGAGAGTTTGAGTAGAGCGGGAGCTAACTAGCTCGCTAGGAATGTCAAATGAATAATCAGTCTTTGGGAAGAGGAGCCCCACAAACTGTGTTTCTGTGTTCTCTGTGAGTGAGGCTTCCGGATAAGCACTAACCCACAACAACAGGGAACGCAGTGACCGAACAGGCGGAATCCGAGAAGACAACTCCCCCAACAATATTTAATGTTTCAGCTTCGGCAGAAGCTCATGGAATCAACGTTAACAATAGTGAACCAGACACTGCAATTCAATGACTCGGAACCTCTGAAGTTGAACGAACCCAGAAAGTCGGGTTGGAGATCGGGTGTAGATTGCGCCCCAACGACAAATTGAAAGCAGCTTGTGGAGACCAATATCCGAAGAGAATAAATAAACACGCGAGGAGTAGAAACTTGGGGAACTGCCGTCAGAAGTAACACTAGACAATTGAGGCGCTCAAAGTCGAATGAGGAATCGATCCATCCGAGGAAATTCGGGTACAAGTATTATCTGAGACCGGGTAGTCGGCCACCTTAGCTTCTTTTACTTCGAGCACACATATATAGTCATGTAAATCCGAGTTTATGGGCTCGGGAACAAAGGTATGCATCCTACGAGCAATCTCAAACATTTTTCGCAAATGAAATTTGCTGGTTCTGGGTCATACCCCGCCATGGCCGGGAAGTCAGACAATTAAAAGCCTGATTAACCTAGGAGGACAACAGGGTAGCTATCCTGAATAGCCCTGTCAAGTTCCAGATCCATCGCAGGCAGGGGTGATTCGTCATGGAGGTGGCCGAAGTATGCCGCTCGTGATCGGGCCGAGAATCTCTTGGAGGGTCCAGGACACAAAGGAGGGACATTTTCGCCTATGCAATGGGATAGCGTCATTGCAAGAACCATGGGATAAAAATGAGCCCCGAAGCTTGCGAATTGGTTAAGAATTGCTGGAGAAAGAAGGAAAAGACGACCGGCCAGGCTGTTCGGAGATAAGAAATGGTGTTCACATGATAAAAAACCTCCGGCAACTTTTGATGGCCGGCGCACTTTGCCTCAAAATTTGACATAAAGTATCCTTACAGGTTGTATTCCATCCCATAAGCACCAAATCCCGAGATTATGCATTGAAAACCCTTCTATTATGCAAGTGGCCGGCTACCTAGTCTGGCCGGATAGGCAGTCGCTGATAATAATCAATTGACGCCGACCGCCCATGGGTAACTTCAAGGATCGTCCCAGAATGTATGAGCTTCAAAGGAGGAGTAAGGCGAGGCAACTACAGCGTTGAGGTTTACAAGTGCCGTCGGATTGTGCAAAACTCAGCCTTTACCCCATATATGACTATCCAGCTATGAAATGTGGCATAACTCGGGTATGATGGCGTCGCAAATAGGACCTCAGGAGTACCCAAGAAAGTCCCTTGCAATGAATATCTTCACTCAGCACTAAGGGTGAAGCTCCAAAGGAAGAAACCGACAGGAGTAGCGGCATTGGAATAACCATCATTACCAGGGAACTTCGATTCCAACGGTGGGAAAAAGATCGGAATCACCGGCTGGGCAGGAAAACGTCGCCGAGTTACCGCGGGAAAGAGAGGCTGAATGTGTATCAACTGGGATAAAGACTACCAGCCGTAGAAAATAAGGTATCGGAGAGGGCGGAATAAGGACAGTCAAATTGAACGGAGCAGGGCATATCTCGGACACAAAAAATTGTAACTGGAGCCATATTAGGATGCAACAGATGTGCGTAAATAGGAGGAGCGAATTAAGCATTATACTGGGAGAAGGAGCCTGAATTGGGACTTGAAGAAAGTGTAGAGGTTCGAACCGGTTTCATGAAATGGCTCAAGGTGAATGTAGGGGACCTGGGGTGCACAGAAATTCAACGGGTACATTGACAAACCGAAATCGGTTGCACGCAAATTGGGCATGGATGAGGGCTTGAGCTCCATGACAACTTGTCCACAGCCCACAGATGGCCCGGAGCGCGAATTGGGTTGTGCAGAAAAACAAGGAAGGCTAAGGTCCTCAATGCGGGTAGGTGTAAGTTACGGAGACTAAATTGAAACCGACAGCGCAGAGTGGTACGTGGCTGGTTTCGGCACCGCTTCCTCTATTCAGCGATGGCACGGCACACGCGCCCGCCGCCGCTGCCCATCACTCCGCGCGATGAATTGTTTGGGGGTCCCGCGGGCAGGGGTATGACGCGTCCGAGGTGCGCATTACGCATCGTTTTTCCCCCCGTACTAACCTTATACCAGCCGCGCGCGCTCGACGCGTCCTACGTCCTTTAAATCTTGTGCAGGGAGTAACAAAGAAATTGAGGGGGTTACCTGCCTAGCTCTGCGCGCGCAGTGCGCCCAAGTCACTCAATGTCCTAGAGCAGCACAAAAACCGTGTTGAAATGCTGAATTGGCGGCGGTGCGCGAGTCAAAAATGGGCCACTGAGGTCGATTGAGAAAAAGGCAGAGGCTGCAGGGTACAAGTCACGGCGGCGTTCTCGGGCTTGAAAAAGAAAGTTACGCGGTGCGGTGAGAATTGAGCGGAGTCTGAGTCTGGAACTGCAAGTGTGAGAAGCCAAGGCTGCGGGATGTATACCTACGTTGAAATTTTGAGGGAGTTGGTTCAGAACTCGATTGAAATGGAGCGGGGGATTCTGTAATTCAGTTAACAAAAAATTCGCCAGAAGTGTCAGACTTCCTTAGCTGTTTGTTGAACGCAGACTTCGGCGTTCGAGGATGGCACTTGCACCCCGAGCTGCGCTCTTGAATAGCGGTCCAGCGCATTCTTTGACGGGCTATTTACTCGCGTACAGTACATGTAAATCCTGCGCTACGTTACTTGTTAGTAGCCCCCGCACCCGGATAAACGAGTTCTAGCACAAATCAGATAAGCACCCAATCAAAGAAAAGCCAAGAAGCGCGCACGCACCTCCGTGCAATCGAGTGAGTACCGCCGCCGGACGGACTGCGCGCGTCCGGCGCATATCGCGCACGCGGTGCACCTCATCAATTTCGTCCTCAAAACACACCGTTTCAGCTGAGTTACTGTATTTATTTCTCTCTCTCTTCCTGTTACTCTCATACTTTACTTTACGTACATATAATAATCTCTCTCCTCCTCCACCACTCCCAAATCTGCCATCCGCATTCAACATTCACGTATATCACTCTCACCACCCAATCATCTGTTATCTCTCTACTAAATGTTTCCCCTTCTGTTACTCGCCTTTTACTTCCTCCCCGTACGTATAAAATGACTTCTTTATCATAGTTACCACCACTTACCCCAATCTAGATACTCTAGAGTACTGCTGCATAGCCCTTATGGCCAGCTACAGCAACCAATAGAACTTCAGTTCAGTTCAGTTCAGTTCAGCACCTCCTACCACGCGGCTATCCTCCCCATCCAACGCGCTCTCTCTCTCCTCGGTATCGAAGCCGCAGCGCCGGCTGTTAAATTGTTCAGTACCAAAAATACGGACTCTGCGCGCGAGGAAATGCGCCGAGTGCGCCTAACATGGATCTGAGAGGATAAATGAAAGTCCTTCAAATACAGATCAGCAAGGAACCAGAAAAAGCGCGGTAAATTAAAGCAGTCAAACTTACCTGACTTGGAAACTGTGCACTCGCTGACCCTCGCGCGCGCGCGCGTTGCCATCCGAGCGCTCGGCGTCGCGTCCGTACGACGCATCTGGACCGGCGCTCCCGATCGGCGCCTATCCGAGCCCGCGCGCATGGGTTTCTGTGCATTCCGAGGCACGCCGAGCCTCTGCGTCCCAAAATAGTCACTGGGCACAAAACGCGCGATAGTAGCGCAATACTCACCTACTATAAAACGCGCACAGCGCGCTGACCGAGCTCCTGGTGCAATAGGGAACTCTTCGTCCGCGGGTAACAAGGCAGGGCCTCGCTGTGAAGCTGTAATATAACTAAAGCCGAAATCAGTCAGAAATCGGAAAAGCGGGAGTATGGCCGAGGAACGTACAATGAGAGCGGCGCGCAGCGCTGCCGAGGATCTGTGGATTGCGCACGGGCATCGGGATGCTCAAGATGCCTCCGCCTTCGTCAACGTCCCTCCGCTCGACCTCAGCCTCGCGGTCATGATCAATCACAGCGATTGGACCACATTCAATCCCAAATCAGCATTCATTTACGACCATGAAGAAAACTGTATATGAACATCAGGAACACAGACTCGTCCTTGTTGCACGGCAAGCCTCTCTCCTCGGGCGGCGGGTCTGCGAAGGGTTTTGGGTTGTCCTCCCTGGATTATCTCTCGTGAACATGAACTCGAAGTGCGTAATGCGAACCACTCACGCGACGGTTGTAGCAGCAGGAACCATCCGCCCTCGTCCGCCCACTGCTGCGGCTGCGGCACCTCCGCAGGACCGCGCCCTCCGCCCGATGTACGTTTGCCTCGGCCACAGGTTCAGCTGGGGCATCCTGCGACGCCTGCACGGCTGCAGGTCGTACGGGTATGGCGACACCGCCGCCGCGTGCTCCTCCGCGCCGATGACCGTCTCGCTCGCGCTCCCGGGTGACGCCTCCGCGGCGCGGCGAGCACGAGGTCGAAGTACGCGGCCTCGTCGACGGCGGGTGCGGGTTCTTGTGCGGGCTCGTCGACTGCGTGCTGGCATTGTGGCTCTTCTGGTGCAGGCGCGTCGGCGCGGGCTTTGGTTCCTCGGCGATCGCAGGCACTGGCTCGGGGAGGCAAAGGGGCACGGGCATCTCCCCTGGATCGTCGGTGAACGTGCGCCGGGGTTGTTGTTGTCTGTCATGAGCATCGGGGGCAAGTAGTCTTCGCTTTCGGGTGCTGGGACGACATCAGGCTCTGAAGCGGGAACGGGCTCGGAGGGCGGTGCAGGCTCTTCAGGCGTGCAGGAGGCTCCACAGAAGAAGGTTCGGGAGCAGGAGACTCTGCAGCCTGCGGCTCTGACACGTTGTGGAGGCCGTGTCGGGCCGAGATGCGGCGGGATGCAGGAGCGACCTCGAAGAAGCGGGGCTGCATCACGATCAGGCTAAAGGTGCGTAAGGCAGTGGTCGACACTCATTGCTCGTGGATGTCGTTGGCAAGATAACATCGGCAGAATGTAGGAGCCGTCACTGATGTGACCTTTTACGTGTAAAGTTCGACCTACATTAGTTCAAGTTCCATCCGTGGCTTCGCAGGAAAGTGAACGGCCGGCAAGCGGCGGACACAAACAGACAGCAGGGGGGGGGGGGGGGATTTGAAAAGTAGAATATCAAATTCTTCAGACTTAGAGCACCCTGTGTTCCGCCACTATCAGTGACGGTCCAACTTGGACAACAGAACCTTTTGGATTGTTCTTCACCCATACTGCGAAAAAGAATGGGTGTATTTACTAATTTTCCAGTCCTTGTGTATATTGGGGAAGTGTAACTCAAAAACGATCCAAGCGGGAGGGCCTTGCCGAATCTGCCATCAGATCGGCAACCTCCGCCGTCTTGGGATCGTTTTTTCTGTTTTTTCAACCGGATAAATAGTGTTGACCAAAAATTTTGCAAGGATGATGCCTGATGCTGTGAGCTTTGTGAGTTTCCGTAGAGTACACTCCTTGCCGAGTCGCAAGCTGAATGTCTCCTGATGCATTGATCGCCGGATCCTATTATTCGGACAGCGACCAAGTATAGATGAGCCAGCAACACCAGTCAGTCCCATTCTTCTCAATTATACCATTATGCAGGCTGGGACTTGGAGATTTATCAATATTCCCCGAGGACTGCTGCCGACATTTATCGGAAAGACAGGATAACGGTCCGAAAAAAATCTACATAAGATATTTAGAAGGTACTTTTTAAAAAGAGTATAGGCTGAAAGAATTTGAATCCCGTTCAGGAGATAATTACGAATTTGTCAGGTTATGCGAGTGGAATAAATCATGCAACCACAGGATGGTGGTGGTCAGAATGAGCGCAAACTGCACACCCATAACAATCCTCCAGGTCCTGCATGGTTCGGCTATTTCGACGTCATCAAGAGTGCAAGAGGCTTCCAGTACAAGGTATGAATCCAGATCTATAATATATCTAAGCACGGATACAGTTAGATAATTAAGAGGGCGTACTGGATTCCATTGCTTCCGACGGTGATTCGTGGATCAGCTGAACGTCCTCGTTCTCGGAGTCTTCCCTTCTGTCTTCAATTTCTTTGACTGCTCAACATCAGGATAAGGTATCGGGACATTCATGTGACTGGTGAGCTCACGGTGTGCAAAGGGACCATCCAGGTCAGTGGAAACTTGATAGAGCGGGAGTCCAAGCTCACGGGCGACGTCCTGGCTATCAGGATCAAAGCCTTTACCTTGATGAAATTGGCGGATCCCGGCATAGACGCTCTCATTCCAAGAGAACCCAAGGACGTCCATTGTAAACTCGAAAGCAGGAAATCCGAGTTGTCCCGCCTCCTCTATTCCCAGACGTTCATCCCCGGAGGGATCAAGAGACCAGTATGCCACGCACTCCGGGTGTCGAAATATGACGGTTGTCAGGTTGTAGGTCCGCCAAGGGGCAGAGGAATAAATATCCAGAGGGGATGCTGTTGCTAGTGTTGTATACTGTTAGGCCATATACAATTGGAGCACAAAGACTGGTGGGAAATCTTTATTAGAATTGGGATCATTGATATACTGTGCACGTACCATAATCTTCGTGGTTGGAGGATACTCTGAGACGATTGAAGATGTGGTTCGCCTGCGTGAGCCACCCATACCACTTTCTATAGTTGCACACGATGCTGTGGGAAAGGACTCCATCCCTAAGATCACAGGAATTCACACTTCCGGTTGACAAATGATTAGTTAGACCATAAATATAGATGAATACAAAACACCACCGAGTCCACCCACTCTCCATGACCGATAATGGCGCTGCCTTGGTCGTGCGCCACCCAAGATCGACAAAATTCACATCAGGAATAAATGCGATCTCTTTCGAATGTTCAATGTCAGAGCCAGGGGGACAGTGAATGAGCGCCCCCAGGTGTACTGATGCATTCGTGGAAACCGAGAACGGGTGGTAGTGTTGGAAATGACTGTAACAGATTTCATGGTAATGGGCCAACAAAATTAAATCTATATCTTCCAGTCCTCGGGCGGTTCAAGGCCAGATCCCAAGAGCGATGACACCGAATTGACTCGGGATTCAACAATAGATAGAGGCAGTCGTCTTCTGGGAGGGCAAAGTCTAAGCATAGAAGACCGGTTGAAGGCCGGATCCATATGGTACATTCCCAGGAGTTCTTGAGATGGTAATGAGCTACATGGATATGGATATATCCCGAGGCAGTCTACTCACCGGAAATTTCCCCGAAACAGCTCCGATATATTGTCCGGCATTCTACGGGCATGTCGGTTAATTAGGTGGCTAATGCCGAGACGTAGATGCTCTTACCGCAAATTCTGTATGCTGTGAAAATCAAAATCCCCAGGTCGCAGTGAGGGATGATGGACATACAAAATGTGCCCAGAGGTATACTTGTGCCAGATGAGAATCCCGGTACTTCTCCATCACTTGTTTCGCTGGAATCAATTCTAATTGAATGTCGCAATCAGTATGCCACTCAGTTTAACAAGGCAGGGAAACAAACCATCGAGGAAAATTGCCGGATGTATGCCCGACGAGTTTATTGTTCCAAAGAGCTGCACAACATTCGGATGACTGCAACGTAACTCAATTTAATGAAATAAAGTGGAAGAGATCCGCTCACCGAAGCCACGAATATCGTGAGACATCCTGGCGCCAGTCCTGAAAATGGGCAGCGATTCAATTTGAGGTCAATGAAGGAAATCTGGAACATCACCTCCTCGGCGTTCTTGCCTTGATATAAAGCGACCGTCATGGGCGACTTGGAGCCATGGACTCGTGCAGAGTACATGCGCCGCATGGAGCATCTTCCATGCAAACGATATGCTTCACCGGAATTGGGGTTCAACCGTATTTCGCTTCTCAGGTCCAGGTCTCCCAGCGGGATCCTCCGAAAGTCTGTTGTTTTATTGTGAGCTTGGCTCCAATGAACTCGAACTTTCTACTCACCAGAAGGAAGAGTTGAAGCCGCATGAGTGATATTCGTGATACTCCTGAACTGTCCGCCAGCGACGGTCAAGTGGTGGGCTTGCGGGAAAAAGGCGCCCGTGAATCTGGCGCAAGGTGAGCTCCAACTCAGGGAAGATGAGTCCAGGGTACAAACTGATCATGAGGGGGGCCGCTTCCCTCTACCGTCGATTCAGATTGGGATTCTGCTTGAACTGAGGGCTCGTCGTCCATGAGAGGATGGAGGCAGGAAGAGAGAAGTTAAGCGCCGGAGGGGCATGTGATCGCGTTCTAAATTCAACTCGAAAGCTGTTGAGATGGCTGTGCTTTGGAAGTTGTACCACAGCTTTATGCTACAGCCCGCGCACAGGAATGCCAGCGGAAATTTAGCCACAGCATAGTCATCTGACTACGCACAAAATCTGAAAGGCGGGTCAAAATTCCACATCAAGTTCCTTGAAGAGAGGTTGGGGATTAGCAGCCAATTTCTCCGGGAATGCGGCGCAACGTAGGGAAATTCAACCCTAAAAGCACAGGATAAATCAATGAAGATAAATTCTGAACCAACTGGGGTGTCTGTGACGATGGACCAGGAACGGCAAAGGCGGAATCAGAGTAAACTGCATTGCGAGGAGGAAGTAGTGTCCTACAACTAGAGTGCGCTAAACCGGTGAGCGCGAGTAGATTGTTCAATGGACAGCAGCCAGGGTGTCCAAGTGACAGAGGGAGCCGGAAGAGGTGAGTGAGAAAGCCATAAGTAGTTCCGTGCCGAGAGCGGCACACCACATGTCTTTCCGCGTTCGAAATCCGGCAGACGGTTGCATGGAAGGGTAAGCTTTAGTTTTGAGTTCAGGAAAGGCCGAGATGAATCGTACTGTATGGTGTACATACCGAGCCCGAACCGTGGGGCTACAGCCTACTGGTAGCCGTGCACAATGCATCGCAAGGGATCCAGACGGAGCGGCAGAATCACTGTGGAGAAGTTTTTCCTTTTGCCGCTGGACAGAGTGGCAGGGAATGGGGCTGAGCAGAGTTGAGTTGAGCGAGAAATTCCGAAATGGAGTGGAACGCTCGGATCCGGGGGACCGAGACGAAATAACAATGGCACTGGCCGCTGATACGCGTCGAGAGCACGCATCAAAGTACAGTAACACGCGGCGTGCACCATATCATTATCTTCATGAATTGGAAACATAATTGCATGTGAGGATTTTTGAAACGAGTGTGAAATCATCGGCGTGGTTCCCGGCTTGCCCCAGCTTGCCCCAAGGAGGGCGTCCGTAGCAGCTAGTTCGCCGCGATATTGGAGCCACGGGTTGGCGACGGGTGACCTATAACTAGTTGCCTAGCTATGCCGAGAGCCGGGCGAGAGGTGTGCAGAGAGCTCTGCTGTTCCTTTGAAAGAAAAAAAATCTTGGTTGCAGGCTTCGGACAGGGAGATGTAGAGCGCGAGAGACGGGTAAGCATTTTGATTTGGCAAGCGGTCGTGATGTGATGGCGATGGGCGGGGACCGCGTTGGGAGGCGGTGTGTGCGCGGGATTATAATTAAAGTAAGTAAAGAGGAGTTGCGTCATAGACAAAGAGGACCACACACACTGGCACCGCCACCGCCTTTTTGTTCTGCCACCATGCTCACAGCGCCCCAGGCCAGTGTACGGCGAGCCAAGACGGAACTCTGCAGCCTCGCGCACGCACAGCGCTACTACCTAGGCAAATCCTCACGCCCTCGGCCATAAACAGGCCCGACTACCTCGAGCGGACGGCGCTGGAGCTCGCGCTCGTGTCACTTCACATCACCGTCATCGTCGCGGGCTTGCTGTGCTCAAATCGCGAAGGGGATGACGCGTATCGGTTCAGTCCGGAGGCGATGGCGGTCATTATAGAGTGGTATGCGGCGTGAGTCCCCGAGTCTTCCTCGCCTCGGAATGACCCGCCCCCAGACAATTCGCGGAGCAGTACGGACTGGACGCCGCCGACTCGCGGGGAGGTGCGTGCACGCGGGTGTGAGATTAAAGGTGCGCCGTCCGTGCCTTTCCTTTCTTTGCCTTCTTTACGACCCCGCATGCCGCGCGCGCAGGCGCACCCCGCGAATGCGCGGGGCGGTGTGCGTGTGTGGCTCTTGGCGCTGGCGTTGGTGTCCCCGCGGAGCCCCTGCGTCTCGTGGCCACCACACTCAGCGCGCTGTCAGGCGGCGGAATCCGCGCCGTGTGCGGGCGCGCTAGCGGAGAGCCCCGCATGCACGCCTCCGCGGGGTACGCGGCTCGGGCATCGCGCGCCGAGGCCGCTTTGCCCACGGACAGTCATAGCGGCGGCTCAGGGGGCGCATCCTGTGCGCCCTCACCAAGCTCGCCCGCCGCTGCCTCTCGGACACGGCCGCGCCTACACACGGAGCCAAGTCCCGCGCGCTTGTCTATTCCCTTACTTTCCAAAGCCCTTGCGTGTCCATCTACTTCTACTTACCTATGTCCGTAGTGCCTTACTCACTATTGACCACTCGTTAACCTACGAATCGAGTGATCAAGTCAGTAAGAATACAGACAAGCGCTCTGGCAGTACAGATCTACCAGTGCGCGTCCGAGTGAGTTCCAATCTCAATGTTACAGTCTCAATGTGTTGAACGAGCATGCAAACCATTCATCACTTAGCGGGGATCTTGGGCGGGATTTAGAGAAACGCCGCCAAGTCAAAAATGCGTCGCGCAAGTGTACATGTCAGGAAGCTCTGAAACGTGAAGGGTTGGTACTGGATATCGTGTCCGGGGAGTAACAGAAATTTGGAGTGGTTACCTGCCTAGCTCTGCGCGCGCAGTGAGAGAACTCAATGTCCTCGAGTAGCACAAAAACTGTCTTGAACTGCTGAAATCGCAGGGTTCTCGGGGGCGCGCGAGTCTGAGATGAGGTGGATTCAATGTAGTGGCTGCAGGTTACAAGTCGCAGCGGCATCCTCGGGCTTGAACAAGACACTCGCGCGAGTTCGAGTCTGGCAAATGCAAGTACTAGTGTTGGTTAAGCAGTAGAAGTCAGGGCTGCGGGATGTAGACTTGCGTTGAATTCTGAAGTAGTTGCTTCAAATGGAGCGCGGGCACAAATAATGCGCCAGAAGTGTACTTGGCTGTTTGTTGAGCGCGGACTTCGGCGTTCGAGGACGGCACCTGTACGTGGCACCCCGAGCCGCGTCTTTGAATAGCGAGCGCTCCAGCGCATTTCTTGACGGGGCTATTTACGCGCGGACAGGACATGTACTTCCCTCGCCACTCCCTATTTGTAACCCCCGCACCCTAATCAACAGCTTCTAAGCAAACTGTGTGAGCTCCCGATGAAAAACAACGAGACGCGCGCGCGTACCGCCGCGGGATGGACTACGCGCGTCCGGGACACATCGCGCACACAGCGCACCGCCGCATACGCAGCTACCCTCCCCATACGAGGGCGTCCGCGCTGTCTCCGGTATCGAAGCCGCAGCGCCGGCTACAGGTCAAATTGCTCAGTACCAAAAATACGGACTCGGAGCGCAATACCCACCGGGCGCGAATTCGAGGAGGTCGGGCCGCGTACGTATTCGTACCCACGGTGATACTTTAAATCAGAGTCCTTCAAATACAAATCAGTAAGGAACCAGAAAACGCAGTCCAACTGACCCGACATTGGAAACTGCGCACTCGCTGACCCTCGCGTCGCGCGCGCGGCTCTATCCGAGCGCTCGTACTCGCGTCCGTACGACGCCTCTGAGTCCGCGCTCCCGACCGACATCCCTCGGAGCCCGCGCGCATGGGTTTCTGTGCATTCGAAGGCTCTGGATCCCAAAATAGTCGGCGGGCACAAAACGCGTGGTAGTAGCGCAATACTCACCTAGAAAGCGCGCACAACGCGCCGAACGAGTCCCTGGTGCAAATAGGGAGATGTTCGTCGCAGGGCAACGAGGTAGGGCCTCGCTCTGGAGCCGCAATATAGCTACAACCCAACTCAGTCGGAAACAGAAAGGCGGGAGTATGGCCGAGGAACGTACCATGAGAGCGGCGCGTTGCGCTGCAATGAATTCCTCTGTGCGGCGCGCAGAGCCTCCGTGCGATTTGAGGGCATTGAGAAGGTCTCCATAGAGCTGTTTAACTAATTGTCAAAACACATCATTTTCCCAACCCGCGCATTCGAGCCGGAATATTGATCGGTAGCACGGCGGAAAAGTGCCGGAAGGAACCTGGAGTAGTACTAGGATACGTTACCCAGAAGTCCGAGAGCTATCTAGTCGGAGGTCGAAGATCCAGCTGAAAGAGTCCTAGCTGTCAAGTCAGTAAGAGGTCAGAAAAGGGAATATCGGCGAAGGACTCATTCGACGTTAGTAACACAAATATCGCGAGACACTCTAGCAGGAGCTCACCAGCTAAGTCTAATGTCACTGGAACCAAAAATAGTCAGTATATTAAAACCCGCGATAAAAACGTATAACTGACTCGGGGGCCGGCGAGAAGCGCGGGTAATGGTTGAGATGGATTGCATGCATCGTCTCCGAGCGCCATAGAAGCATAGGCTTCGTTCTGATGAAGGAGTCGCCCTACATGTAAAAGCAGTGAGTAACAGGGACAAGTGGAATAGCCGCGGGGTGCGGGCCGGAACTACAGTGGACGTGTGCAGCGTTCCTGGAGAGTGGTAATATGCGTTAACATGAGAAATAGCACGGTGAACCGCGTGAGGAGCTCACCAGTATGGTATCATGTAATTGATAGCAAAAAAAAACAGTGAGTACATCGAAAGAAAAATGCGGACAATGAAGAAGAACTCTTAAAGGGGAGCACGAATCGCGGGGAATAGTATGAATGCATTTTATGCACCCCCTCTAAGACCTCTAAGAATATAGGCTATGTTCTGAGGGAGGAGTTGGGCTAAATGTAACCCAGATCAGCGTACGAAAGAAAAGCGGGATACCGGCGAAATTCTGACCAAGAGTGGGTCGGTGGAGCATCTAAAAGATACCTATATGCTCACATCTAAGGTAAGCGAAAGAATTAGGGTGAAAAATTGGAGGCCGGGCTCACCTGAACAGGTCGGCCGGCATTCTTTGCTCACTTGATGCAGATTGAAGCAGGCGTATGTTTTTGACTCTTGGGATCTTGAGAGCACCTGCAGCTGCTAAGAGCACTATTGTGAAATGAATACCCGGATTTATCGCAAACTATGGATGAGCTTACAATGTATCCATACAGATATTAATTGGCCAAATCCGGAGCATCCGAAACAAAGCTTAATCTGACAACAGAGAGTAAGCGCACTGCTGCCCAAAGATCCCGCCAAATTAAGTATTTACATACCTCCCTGAGCTTTTAAGGACGCTCCGAAAGACCATTCCGGCCAGCAGGGCTTGTCTTGAGGAAGGACAGTCACTAAATTTAATACAAGACAATCAATGAAAAAAAGCGGCCAACCCGAGTCAATACGGACCCTCGGAGCACCGATAAGGGGACGAAAGAGTGTGGAAAAGCTCTGAATGTAACATATACATGTCCCGCCCTGACTCCGCCGACCGTTCGAGCAGAAACTTTGCAAACATCTACGCTAAAATCAAGCGACAGCAGTCAGTACTTCAAAAATGCGAAGTTTTGAGCCCAGTATGTACCGAAGCCTTGATTCTGAGTTGTTCAAGGTATCCTGAGAGTCAGATAGTCTTGTGAGCAACGTTGTAAGGACTTGAAGAGACTCAGCGACGTACCATGATGGTGGTTCAGGTGCAAGATGGATCACGGTCACACGGCCGAGATCATGATGCCGAGCCTTTTGGCGCGAGTTGCCCAATATAGTTAGTTGACGAAAGACATCTTCAGCATTAATTAGTTAGTGGTCCTCCATTGATTGAATGGTACGTTGACTCACTTTGGACGAGCGGTGCATGTATGCGAAAATACTAACTGATCGCTGCGTCAAGATGACTTGATATAATGACCTTGAATCGAGTTGATTAGTCTGAGCCCAATGATAGATTCAATACTGACTTGACTCACCTAAAGTCCGACAAGCATAGTCTCGGCATTTTGAAGCCTTGACCGTAGAGTAGCGTAGTCTTGGCCATGAGTCGGAGGGTCTGGGTAAGTGGACCGTCAGTATCTGAGTGGACATTGGGTCAGCATGGGCCAACGAAGAAAGGACAAAGAAAAATAAACCAGGTGCGCATTGAATTGAACAGAGCCTTGTCAATCAACCAAATAAGTCAGGAAGTAAATGAATGTAACGTTAGAGCAACCATACCACGCACTGTAGAGCGATACGTACTCTCGAATTTCTTAGCTGTATGTTGAACACGGACTTCGGTGCCCGAGGACGGCACCGGCACCCCGAGCCGCGCTGTTGAATACTATAATAGCGCTCCAGCGCATTCTTTGACGGAGGGAGCTATTTACTCGCGTACAGTACTAGTGCATCCCGTGCTACGTTATTTGTAACACCTGCACCCGAATAAACGACTTCTAATCAAACTGTGTGAGCCGCGGCGAAGAAAGATGGGAAGATGCGCGTGCGAAACTCCGCGCAATCGAGTCAGTACTGCCGCCAGACGGACTGTGCGCGTCCGGGGCACATCGCGCACGCAGCGCACCTTCTCACACGCAGCTACCCTCCCCGTACGAGCGCAGACGCGCTCTCTCCTCGGTCTCGAAGCCGCACCACCGGCTACAGGTCAAATTGCTCAGTACCAAAAAAATACAGACTTTGCGCGCAGTACCCACCTGGCGCGAATTCGAGGAGGTTGGGCCGCGTATTCGTACCCACCGCGATACGTGAAATCAAAGTGCTTCAAATGGAAAATCAGTAAGGAACCAGAAAAGATGCAGCAAATTAACAGCAGTCAAACCCACCGACATTGGAAACTGCGCACTCGCTGACCCCCGCGCGCGCATCCCGCCCTCCGAGGGCTCCAACCCGTGTCAGTACAATGCCTCTGAACCCGCACTCCCGATTCACCTCCCTCCGAGCCCGCGCACACGAGCGCTTTTGCGTTCCGAGGCACGCCGAGCCTCTGCGTCCCAAAACAGTCAGCGAGCACAAAACGCGGGGCAGTAGCACAACACTGACCTACGAGACGCGCACAACGCGCCGAACGAGTCCCTGGTGCAAAAAGAGAGCCACCCGTCCGAGGGCAACGAGGCGGAGCCTCGCCGTGAAGCCGCAGTATAGCCCAACCCAAATCAGTCATAAAACAGGAAGGCGGGGGTATGGCCGAGGAACGTACCATGAGAGCGGCCCGCAGCGCTGCGGAGGATCCGTGTGGATTGCACGCGTGCATCGGGATGCTTGAGATGCCTCCGCCCTCGTCAACGAAAATCCCAGTGCACAGTGGGAACCACTCACGCGATGGTTGCAGCAGCAGAAACCACCTCCGAAACAGGCATGAACACCGCTCTGCTGTCCCACCCGCCTTCGTCCGCCCACTGCCGCGGCCGCGGCACCTCCGCGCGCTCCTCAGGGACACTTGACTCAGCTACAGGCTCGGCCGGGGCGTCCTGCACGGGCTGCAGGTCGTACGGGTACGGCACCACCGCCGCCGCGTGCTCCGCGCCGACGACCGTCTCGCTCGCGCTCCCGGGCGACGCCTCCGCGAATGTGTGCATGGGCGCGACGGGCACGAGGTCGAAGTACGCGGCCTCGTCGACGGCGGGTGCGCCTTCCTGTGCGGGCTCCTCAGCGGGTAAGTGCATGCTCAGTCAGTGACGCGCAGAATGAGGCGTACAAAGGGATACTCGTTGTAAACACGTTGTGGAGGCCGTGTCGGGCCGAGATGCGGCGGGATGCAGGAGCGACCTCGAAGAAGCGGGGCCGCATCACGACCAGGTTAGAAGTGCGGGAGTGGTCGAGACTGGATGCTCGTGGATGTCGTTGGCAAGATATCATCGGCAGAATAATGGAACCGTCACTGATGTGACCTTTTACGTGTAAAGTTCGACCTACATCAGTTCAAGTTCATTGACTTCGTATGAAAGAGAATGGCCGGCAAGCGGCGGGATGCAAACTCAGGGAGTAAATTGGAGGGAAAAATGACAAGTATAATGCAAAATCCCTCGGCTTAAAGCGGCCTGCGCCTCGCCGCGATCAGTGACCGTCCAACTTAGACAACAGAAAACCGTGTGGATCGTTCTTCACCTCGGACTGCGAAAAAATGGTTGTATCTACATGGTCGAATTTTCCTGAGTCTGTGTATGATGGGGAAGTCTACGTCGGAAACGATCCAAGCACGAGCGACCTTGCCGAATCCGTCACCAAATCGGCATCCTCCGGGCACCCTCCGCCGTCTTGGGCTCGTTTTTCTGTTTCTTCAATAAATTTGGTTGAGGTTTCGCCGGGAAAATGCCTGTGGACCAGTGTTTATGCTGTGCGCTCTGTTAGCTTATGCGGAGCACACTCCTTGCCGAGTCGCGAGGTGAATGTGTCCTGATGCGTTGATCGCCGGATCCCTCTCTCGGACGGCCTTGAGCTGAGAGAATGAAATGACCCAACAACACCATCAGTCTGGAGGATACTATTGTCCAGTAAGCGGACTGTAACTGGGAGAGTTGAATCCTCGAGGACTGCTGCCGGCATTATCACTGCCCGAGCAGCTTCACATCACATCCAGGCTGTCAAGGAGCTATAACGTTTCCAGCGATATTGCCGTTTTTTGTGGGGAATTTCAAGGGATTGGCTGTCAAGTCCAACTATGGAGAAGTGAGAGGGCTGAGATCAAACATGATATTAAACAGAACGGGAGAACATATAAAATGGGGAATAGCTAGCTTCGAATTCTGCTGGAGATCACAGGCGGTAGTATTCATACTGCGAGACCAAACTCAATATAATGAGCGCCAAATGCATGCCCATGGCAATCCGCCAGACGGCCCTGGATGGTTCGGGCGTTTCTGCATCGTCACGTCTGGAAGAAGCTTCCTCAACCAGTGGGGGATCTGGGTCTATAATTGCATTATAAAAACAACGCAGTGAGGTAGAATTGAGCGTACAATATTCCTCATCTGATTCCGAAGGAGATTCGGTAATCAATGCGACTTCGGTTTCGGAGTCGGTCTCGTCAACTGCGGTAAATCAGCATAAATAACGACCGGTACGGGTTTTTCATTCACCGTGTGCAAATGGGCCATCTGCATCAGCCGATAGTTGGCAGAGTTGGCACCCGAGCTCTCGGGCCACATCCAGGCTATCAGGATCAAACCCTTTACCTTGGTGGAATTGGCGGATCCCGGCGTAGACGCTTTCGTCCCAAGAGCATGCATGGACAATCATTGTAAACTTGAAGGCAGGAAATCCGAGTTGTGCCGCCTCCTCCATTCCCAGTCTTTCAACCCCAGAGGGATCAAGAGACCAGTATGCCGCACACTCCGGGTGTCGAAAATATGACGGGGTTTCGGATTGTAGGTCCGCCAAGGGACAGAGAAATAAATATCCGGAGGGGATGCTGTTGCCAGTGTCGTATACTGTTAGGCCATATACAATTTGGAGCACAAAGACTGGTGGGAAATCCTTATCAGATGTGGGATCGCCGATATACTGTGAACATACCATAATTTTCGTGGTTGGAGGTTATACCGAGACGATTGAAGATGTGGTTTGCCTGCACAAGCCACCCGCACAGCGTATCGTTGGACAAGATGTTGCGGACAAGGACTCCATTCATGACATCGCAGGAATTTACACTTCGATTGACAATGATTAGTGGATCATAAATATGGGATGAATACAAAACACACCGAGTCCACCCACTCTCCATGACCACTAATGGGTCTCTGTCCATGTGGTGCCACCCAGAATCGAAAAAATTCGAATCAGGGACATATGCGATCTCTTTCGAATTTTTTATGTCAGAGCCAGGAGGGCAGTGAATGAGCGCCCCCAGGTGTACTGATGCATTCGTGGAAAATGAGAACATGTGGTCGAGATTTAAATGTCTGTAACAAATTTCATGGTAATGCTCCAACGAAATTGAATCTATGATCTTCGAGTCCTCTGGCAGTTCAAGACCAGGTCTGACGAGCGATGACGGCGAATCGAGGGATTCAGAAGACCCAAATAGGAAGAGGGCACCTTCTGGGGGGGCACAATCCACACATA
Source organism: Mycena latifolia (assembly GCA_029289555.1). Classification (NCBI taxonomy): domain Eukaryota; kingdom Fungi; phylum Basidiomycota; class Agaricomycetes; order Agaricales; family Mycenaceae; genus Mycena; species Mycena latifolia. Next base: position 230,156 of record JARJLE010000112.1, on the reverse strand, counting down.
GACGACCGGTTGACGGTCTGATCCATATGGTACATTCCCAGGAGTTCTTGAGATGGTAATGAGCTACATGGATATGGATATATCCCGAGGCAGGGTACGCACCGGACATTTCCCTGAAACAGTTCCGATATGTTGTTGGGCATCCTACGAGTATGGCGGTGTAAATAAGGGGATAATATCAAGAAGTAAATATTCTTGCCTCAAATTCTGCATCCTGCAGAAGTCAATGTCTACAGGTCGCAGTTAGAATGATGGACGTACAAGGCACCAATAGACGTATACGGCCGAGAAATGTGAATCACTGTACTTCTTGAGTACTTGTTTCGCGAGGATCAATTCTAATTTCTTATCTTAATCATTAGCTCATTTTGGAAGGAGAGGGACGAACCATCATGGAAAATTGCAGCATGTATGCCCGATGAATTTATTGTTCCAAAGAGCTGCACAACATTTGGATGACTGCAACGTAACTCAATTTAATGAAATAAAGTGGAAGAGATCCGCTCACCGAAGCCACGAATATTGCAAGACATCCTGACGACATTCCTGCGAATGGGAAGCCATTCAACTTGAGTGGAATGAAGGGAGTCTGGGGCCTCACCTCCTCGGCATTCTCGCCCTGATATAAGGCCACGGTCATGGCCGCCTTGGAGCCATGGATTCGCGCAGAGTACATTCGCCTGGTGGATCGCCTTCCGGGAAAACGATGCACCACACCGGATATGCCTTCGAACCGTATCTCATTGCGGAGATCCAGGTCCCCCAGCGGGATTCTTCGAAAATCTGTAGGTTTCTTGTGAACTTCGCTCCGATGAGCTCGAGTTTTCTACTCCCCAGAAGTAACAGTAGGGGCCGCATGGTGGACATTCATAATACTCTTGAAGTGTCCCCCAGCGACTACCAAGTTCTGTGCCTGCGGGAAAAAGGCGCCCGTGAATCTGGCGCAAGGTGAGCTCCAACTCAGGGAAGATGAGTCTAGGGTACGGACTGATCATGAGGAGGGCCGCTTCCTTCTGCTGTCGATTCAGACTGGAGTTCTGCCTGGACATGGGGCTCGTCGTCCATGAGATGATGGAGGTAGGAAGAGAGAAGTTAAGCGCCGGAGGCGCATGTGATCGTGTTCTAAATTCAACTCAAAGCTGTCGAGATGGCTGTGCTTTGGAAGTCAGCAGAAAGTTGTACCACAGCTTTCTGCTACAGCCCGCGTACAGGGATGCCAGCGGAAGTTAAGCCACAGCATACTCCCTGATATACACACCAAATCTGAGTGGCAGATTCAAGACTCAACATCTAGCAGCACTGACTACCTCGAGCCGCCCTCCCCCGATATTTTGGATTGCATATTTCTGCGTCCTGTGAGCGAGGGTACATGCACGCAAGTTTCAACGTGATATATAGTGTTCCGCCGAGTGGAGTCGCGTCGAGGTAAGTTCCATTTTATTTTGAGTGTCCCTTGTGTTAATACTTCCCTTGCAGATCAACACCGGTGTTTTCAACTCGTTGTACGCATCCCACGATCACATCGCACGTCATCGAGCACTGGTGGCGTTGCGCGCCGCCCCCCAAATTTCGATTCGACTTTTTATGCGTCCCTTAAGGTACGCGCCATTTCATCCTTCCTCACGTATGATTTTACCTCCCCACCTCGTAGCTCAACCTCCGTGTTCGGGACGCTCATCACGCATCCTTCTTCAAGGTGCAGAACACTCCCGAGCGCCGCCGTTGATGTTTCAATTGGATCTTCACGCGTCGGGCACTGCCGTCGTTCTGCTTTCCGCGCCGGCGTCGGTATTTCGGGTCCAGTGTTCGAGTTCCGGCAAGAGGTACGTTCAGTTTTTTCTTAGAACTGCATTGAGTACTCACGGCATGCTGTTAACGTTTCGGATTCACTAGCCTGCACGCTGTGTTTTCCGAGTGAACCCGGATGACTGCGACGTGCAGCGCTGGGTTTGGACGGTTCGGGGATCTCGGGCGGAGATTTATGAGCACGGTTTCGCGGTAAGTCTTGCCTTTCCTGGATTCTGATTCTGTTACTAGACCATGTCCGATGAGCTGTAACCGCCCGCTTTAAATCTACTCACCGTGCTTTTCCTTGGCGGGAGATGAATCAGTTATATCTACTGTCTCGCACGGGGAGACCATGCCATTTTTATTTTCTTTGGATGAATGGGAAATGCGAGTTGGCGTATTTAAGCTTTTCCACCAGCGGGCGGCTAACTTTCGTTAAGTTGGCCGCGGCGCTGGCGGGCAGCGCCAGAAGAGCGGCGGCGGCGGAGGGTTGACGGGAGCGCGCGGGTAGGCATCTTTATGAGGAAAGCGACGATGGTGACGGGCGGGGACGAACCGGTGTGCGCGGTATTGTAATTAGAGCAAGAGGCGCGATATGTTGGACGAGTCTGTGCGTGCCAGAAGCACTCGCTGACGTCATGCCGAGCCGTGCCTGGGCAAGCAAACACTCGCACACACCGCCGCCTGTCTTTTCTCCGGTCCACACCTCTGAGTACGTGCTCACAGCGCACAGGCCAGTGTACGGCGAATCAAGACGGAAATTTGCAGCCTCGCACGCACACAGCACCACAAGGCCCAACCTCGTGCCCTCGGCCATGAGCATCACCGACTACCTCGAGCGGACAGCGCTGGAGCGGTGGTACACGGGGGCGTGGTACAGGTTTGGGAGGGGGATGAGGCGTGTCGATTGAGTCAGGAGGCAATGGCGGTCATTATGGAGCGATATGCGACGTGAGTCCCCGAGTCTTCGGGTCTGGTAAAAATGACGCGGCAGCGGCGCGCACTGACGCGCACTGACGCGGCAGTGACGCGGTGTGACGCAGCGGTGGCTGTGCGATTGACGCGCACCAGCGCGCCGCCTCTAGCTCATCACCCAATGCTCAGTCGAGCGAAATTTGAATGCGGGCAACGTTTTTACGTCCCAATACAGCATCTGAGCACAAAAAATCCAACCCTGAAATTTGGTCTCTTTAATTAAACATCAGCCGTTTTTCCCTATCTGAACACCCTACGGTCTACGCTCGGTCAACAGGCCACCGGGAAGTTTGAACGAAATCATTCTAGGGCCCTGAGATCCCCGAAGGAAATTTCTGTCATTATACAACATATATTCTTCCCAGTGCAGAGCAAACCGGGAGCTCAGCGGTTGAACCTCAATGGGAGGCAGATTCTGGACGAACCTTTAAACATTGAACCATTAATATTGCTGGGCCCTGATTCTCAACCAGTTGAACTGAGGGAGATGCGATCTGGAAGGTTCAAATAAGCTATTTAATGACCGTGAGTTCCCCATAGGAGCTTCCCGTGGCTATCCAACATACATATATCAGAGTCTGGTGTAGCTCTGCAAATTCTTGGAACACATTCATGTTTAGCAATTATAATGAGCATGCAGACTTCTAATCAAATGCATGGTTGAATTTATCCTTGCAACATCTTTGACTATATCATGTTTCATTCCCCAGGAATTTCCACATAAGACAAGATATTCTAGATCTCATGCGGAGGTGCAATACTATATGCTATTCGCCGAGTCCATAAAGAATGTTGTGGGCGTGGCACGGACCAGTGTGCAGTGACGTGCTTTACGAACTCATGTATCCCTGTAATTGGGCCGAAAATATTTATTGAGCGGCGGATGTAGGTCGAATGTAAGTATGGGAGAAAATTCCAACATTGGTGTCGTCAATCAACCGGATGGAAACTTCACTAGTCTGGGGATAAAAACAGCGAGCGAGAATTCTCAAAGGCAGAGGTGACGGTCTTCCAACTCAAACCAGGTCTGGGCGGGCAGGGAAAATTGAGGCTGAGCTGTAGCCCTCACTCACAGCGCTACATACTGCTCATCGTACAGCTTCGTATTACTCAACACACCACCTCAGCCATCGTGCATAAACCCTATTCTACTAATTTCTAGTGTTCCTCTCAAGGCCATAGAAATATATGTGACACACAGTGGCTGTGTCATTGACGCGGCGTCGGCGCGCAGGCTGTAAGTCCTCAGCCAACGCTCCCTGTACCATAATGAGTCCCAGGAACATGTGTCCATCTCCTTACATCAATTTGTCACAAAAGACCAATCCCAAAATATGTAAGCTCACTTGGGTTCAGTCGCATTTCAACCTTCCAGCTGAACCTTTTCACAGTTGAAAATTATATGATCCCCGTGAATTGGCCCAATGAACAGATATAGAACGCCTAACACTGGAATATGATGCATAGATGGTGGAACGGACCTGCTATTCCTCCAGATCTGGGGGAATTGTGATGAAGTTGCAGAGCTTTGGCCTAATGTCGACACTACCTGAACGACTTGTGTTGTGCCAAGGTGGCTAGAAGCTTAAATCCTGTCTTCGGATTACGGGTTTTGGTACCTGTACAGAAATGTATATCCTTCGTAGTGTATTGTTCATTTCATAGATTGCATAGAGGTGTAGCACAGCAACATTATGGAACATATACCGCATAACACTAATTTGTCGACCCAGAACTCGTTGTTCCAAATTTTGCTTGATTGGTTTCAGGGGACCCCAGCCTGAATTAGATTTGGCCATGAGTCAAATTGGATTGGACTAAGATGATTCGTGTACCATGATATTGTGACAGGGATTTGCAACATGTCAACAAGGCGTTAATATAACATAATAATCAACCCCGCAATTCAGAACCTCATCAGTGAATCATTTATATCGTCTACATTCAGCTACTAAGGAGGTCGAAATTGAACACCTTCACCTCAGTCTGAGGTTGACTCGGAATCTCGCACTGGGGTAGGGTAGTCTTTCCCTGTGAGTTTGAATTATAATTTGTTGAGAGATGGGGAGTACGACAGCTGGTCTAGAGCATCTGGAACAAAAAACTGTTCATAAGTCATGAAACACAATGGATTTTGACCGGATTCAACGAATATTTCTGAGGCTATAGGTGTGCCAGTGACGCGGCAGTGGCTGTGTCATTGACGCGGCGGCGGCTGTGTTGACGCGGCACTGGCGCGCACTGACGCGGCAGCGGCGCGCATTGACGCGGTGGCGGCGCGCATTGAAGCAGAACCGACGCGGCGTGTGTGTGTCGTTGTAAACCAACAAAGCTAGCAATTAACAGCTGTATTTTATCTCCACTGTCCTGTGTAAGGCCGCAACTCCCATTTGAGTCAAAGTGGCCTCTGTACCGCACAAGTTCACCACATAACATTACCATCTTGGTGTAGGTACCTGGCTTGATGTCTTTTGAGAGGCTCCCACCCTGCTGGGATTCTGGAGAAATGATTTTAAATGACACACGATGATCAAACATAAGCTGGGCATACCGTGGGAAATTGCGCGTCAATGGCGCGTCAGTGCCGCGTCAATGTCGCGTCACCGCTTCATTTTCTCCTGACCCCGAGTCTTCCTCGCCTCGGAATAACCCGCCCCCAGACAACTCGCGGAGCAGTATGGACCGCGCAGAGCATCGTCTCCGCGTCGGCGTCGGGGAGGTGCGATGCACGCGCGTGTGTGATGAAAGGTGCGTCGTCCGCGCCTTTCCTTTCTTTGCCTTCTTCGTTGACTTGTTGCGCGGAGTCGCGCTCACTCACACGGACAGAGAGCGCGCAGCGGACGCGTCACGCACTGTCCACCGACGAGAAGAGCGACAGTACGCTCCCGCATGCCGCGCGCGCAGGAGCACCCCCCGAATGCGCGGGGTGGTGTGCGTGTGTGGCTCGCGGCGTTGGTGTCGGTGTTCCCGCGACGCCCCTGCGTCTCGTGTGCGAGCGCGCTAGTGCAGAGCCCCGCATGCATGACTCGGCTGGCTACGTGGCTCGGGCATCGCGCGCCGAGGCCGCTTTGCTCACGGACAGTCCAGGGACGCTCAGTCGGCGCATCCTGTGCGCGCTCACCAAGCTCGCCCGCCGCTGCCTCTCGGACACAGCTAGCCCACACGCGGTGCCAAGTCCCGCGCGCTTACCTATTCCCTTACTTACCAAAGCCCTCGCGCGTCCATCTACCTACATGGTCCCTTACTCGCTACAGACTGCTCGTGAAGGAATCTAATACACCGAGTCCGACTGACATCGTGATGGAGTGGTCAAAACCACAACTCGACGGGTAAGTAAATCGCGCGCGGGTCAATGGAACGTCTGAAGTGCTACTTATAATTATCTTTTGGTCCAGTACACATCTGCCAGTGCGCGCCCGAGTTAGTTCTAATGGTGCCATGTCAAAAATGCGTCGCGCGTGTACATGTCAGAAAGCTCTGAAATGCGAAGGGTCAGCACTGTATACCGTGTGCGGGGAGTAATTGAAATTTGAAGTGGTTACCTGCCTAGAAGTGCGACCAAATCATCAATATCCTCGAGTAGCCCAAAAACTGTGTTAAAATGCTGAATTGGCGGGGTCCTCGGGGGTGCGCGAGTCAGAGACGCGCCGCTGAGGTCGATTGAGAATAGGTAAAGGCTGCAGGGTACAACGCGGATACGAGCTACGCGGGCTTGAAAAAGACACTCGCGCGGTGCAGTGAAAATTGCGCGGAGTCCGAGTCTGGCAACGTAAGTGTTAGCTAAGTAATAGAAGCCAAGGCTGCGGGATGTAGACTTGCCTTGAATTCTGAAGGAGTTGCCTCAGAACTCGATTGGAATGGAGCGCGGGCACAAATAATTCGCCAGGGGTGCTGCAGACTTCCTTAACTCCTTGTTGACCGCGGACTTCGGCGTTCGAGAATGACCTGCACCCCGAGCCGCGTCCTTGAATAGCGCTCCAGCGCATTCTTTGGCTGCTCTACTCTTCGTGTACAGTACATAGGGTGTTTCAGAATTAAAATTTTGAGTCGAACTTGTGCCCCAACTTGTGTCCTAACTCAACCTCAACTCGAGCCAAGTTGAGGCACAAGTTGGAGCCTTAATTGTGAAACACCAAAGCAGATATTTCTGCCCCAACTCCGAAGTTGAGGCAGAGTTCGCCTCGCGTATCGGATTGATGCCCGAGAACCGGAAGTTGGGGCATCAAGTTGGGGCACAAGTTGGATGTCGAGTCGTGGTCTTATGATCAACTTGACATCCAACTCCGATTTTGTGCCTCAACTTTGCTCAAGTTGGGGGTCCGAGTTGGGGCATGAGTTGGACCCCAGATTCTAATTCTGAAACACCCTCATGTACATCCCGCGTAGTGTTGCCGCAACTTCAGACTTGGGCCAATGAAGTCGACTTGAAGTCGCCGACTTGAGTCAAGTCAAGTCGAGTCGGGTTGGGCGTAGGGATCCCCACCGTAACCGTACAATATGGTATACGGTTACGGGTTCATACGGTAACCCGTACCGTCCCGTATCACCTTCTGATGCGCCTTGTACGGTTACGGGTATGGTACGGCAGTATTTCAACGGGCCAAGGAGGGCCGCTGAGTGGAAGCCAAAGGTTGACACATACAAAGGCCGGTAAGAACTCGCTGGATTTATTGTTTTTGATACCACTTACCCAAATATCCTGTCGTTCGGGGTGCCCGTATACCGTTGATAAGCCGTGTATCAAACACGGGTGTAATTTTGCGATTTGCACCTTTACACCCACTTAACACGCGTACTCCATAATTATAGAAGCTATCGTGAGCTCCGAGCGAGTAAGCTTAAAGCCACAGGGCTTAGGTCTCCCTAGGACACGGATATATTGCGGTACCCCTACCATGGGACTATAAATATGACCTGACCGAGGCTAGACTGACTAAAAAACACACTAATCTCTATTTGAGATTAGGTGTCTGCCAGGCTATTAACAAGGAGATGGGAAGGAACTATAAGCTCGCTTGCAGGCGACCTCAGTCCACCAAACCGGGCTAGATTCGAGGGTTGTTTACCCATATTTGATGAACTGGATCAGCATGTTGGATCACATGACAGGCTAGCGGGTCTGCGCGAAAGGGCAGAGCCGTCAGCAACGAGCGGTGGCTGTGTAAAATCGTGATGGCTGTTGAACTAAAGAAAGAACATGGAATATCTCGGCAACCACGGAGGCTACAGACACGGTCCTGGTGTCTACAGGGATCTACGACACGGACAATGAATACTGGTGCCCAGGATGGGCGATTGACGAAGAACTGCGAAGAGCGCGAGTCTCTGACTCGGATTTTCAAATGACCTCAAACACGGAGTTGTATGACTCGAGTCTGACTCAAGACTGACTCAGCGGTTGTGGGACGGCCAATCAGGATAGAGGGAATGGCTAATATCAGCCCGACGGGACGGAAAGCTATCCGAGAATAGAGTAATAACCGTGATGTAAGAGTTTTTCAGAGTAGTATAAAGGGAGGGCCAGAGAGCTAGGATCGGGAGGGAATTGTGCTGGGGCGGACACGAGTTTCAGTGCAGTTATAGTTGCTCAGAGTCCTAGAGTTACATTTGTACTCTTGCATTCTACATAAATACCATTGGATTGGATTGGATCTGAAGTTGTGATTAAGACACTGTGAACGGCTTGACTGAGACACTGAAATTGGACACTGTATTGAATTGGGACTGCAAAGAACCTAGAAGCTGTGTTTAGAGTCGTGTTTGACTTGTGCTTGAACTGTGGAGTGATCCAGAGACCCAAACCGCCTAATCTCGATTAGGTCAACCTCGTCTTAATTGACATAAACCCGCCGGTTCTTCGAAGCCGTTACCTAAAATATTGTTCATACAACCGTTATCGAGTAATTCGATTGACCCGAGAGAACCCAGCGCTTCACAGAGCCTTGAAATCGTTCAAACGAACTATCCCACTCATCTTAGAGTTTGAGTTGTCCAGTGACCTAATACTTCGTCTACTTCCCCGAACAAACACACACCTTGTCCACTCATTAAGAGGAGGAGTAGTTGTTGGATTTGTGATATATTGGTTGTTTTGTGTTAGATTCATTCTTGCACTTTGCGCCAGTCTAGCATTTTAGATCTTCCACCCACACCTTAGAGTTAGGCAAAGTGTTTCACCGTCCCGTATAGGCCAGATTTGGCAACCCGTATGTGCCGTACAGCTTATGGCCTGTAACCGTATACGGTACAGTGGGGATCCCTAGTTGGGCGACTCAAAGTCACTCAAGTCGACTTGAGTCGGTTCCCAGGTAGGTCGCGTAGTTCGGCCCAAAAACGTGATTGGGAGCATGGTCAAAATTTGTGACATGGGTGTCGCTGTCACATATGCATGACAGCCTGTGACATTGCTGTGACAGCCGAAATTTTTATTTTTTCCTTTCGTGTTTTTACGGCCTCTGGAGAGCTTAGGATCAATTCCAAAAAATTTGTCGACTCGAGTCGACTTCCAAATCAAGTCGACTCAACAAGTCGTGACTCGACTTTCTGAGTTGCGGCAACACTGATTCCCGCGCTACGCTACTTGTAACCCCTGCACCCGAATAAACGACTTCTAACCAAACTGTGTGAGCTCCCGATGAAAAATAACGAGGCGCACACGTACCTCCGCGCAATCGAGTGAGTACCGCCGCCGGATGGACTGCGGGTGTCCGGGGTACATCGCGCACGCTGCGCACCTCCGCACACGCAGCTATCCTCCCCGTCCAACGCACTACGAGCACGTTAGCGCTTACTCCGGTATCGAAGCCGCAGCGCCGGCTACAGGTCAATTTCCTCAGTACCAAAACTACGGACTCTGAGCGCAATACCCACCGAGGAAACACGCCGAGTGCGCTTAGCATGACTTTGAGAGGTCAAATGAAAGCCGTTCAAATACAAAGTAAGGAACTAGAAAAAACGCAGTAAAAGCTTACCCGACCTGGAAACAGCGCACTCACTGACCCTCGCGCGTGCCGCCATCCGAGCGCTCGGCGTCACGTCTGTACGACGCCTCTGAATCCGCGCTCCCGATCGACAGCCCTCCGAGCCCGCGCACACGAATGCCCGTGCGTTCCGAGGCACGCCAAGCCTCTGCATCCCAAAATGGTCAGCAAGCATAAAATGCGCGGGGGTAGCGCAATACTCACCTAGAAAACGCGCACAACATGCCGAGCAAGTGGTTAATATGAGTAAGAAGCGGTGTATGTGAGTTTAACGGGGCGGGTCCTCGCCGTGAAGTCGCAATATAGCTAAATCCCAGATCGGTCAGAAAACAGAAAATCTGGGTATGGCCGAAGAACGTACCATGAGAGCAGCACGCAGCGCTGCGGAGGATCCGTGTGGATTGCGCGTGGGCATCTGGATGCTCAAGATGCCTCCGCCTTCGTCAACAGAAATCCCAGTGCACAATGGGAACCACTCACGCGATGGTTGCAGCAGCAGGAACCACCTCCGACACAGGCATGAACACCGCCCTGCTGTCCAACCCGCCCTCGTCCGTCCACTGCCGCGGCTGCGGCACCTCTGCACGCTCCTCAGGGACACCCGCCTCAGCTACAGGCTCCGCTGGGGCGTCCTGCGCGGGCTGCAGGTCGTACGGGTACAGCGACACCACCACCGCGTGCTCCACCGCACCGACGACGGTCTCGCTCGTGCTCCCGGGCGACGCCTCCGCGATCGTGTGCATGGGCGCGGCGGGCACGAGGACGAAGCACGCGGCCTCGTCGACGGCGGGCGCGGGTTCTTGTGCGGGCTCCTCAGCGGGTAAGCACATGCTCAGTGACGCGCAGAACGAGAACGAGGCGTACGAAGGCGTCTCGTTGTAACCACGTTGTGGAGGCGGTGTCGGGCCGAGATGCGGCGCGATGCAGGGGCGACCTTGATGAAGCGGGGCCGCATCACAAAGTGCGTATAAGGGAGTGGTCGAGACTTGATGCTCGTGGATATCGTTGGCATTGAAGACGTCGGCAAGATGCGGTTGGAATCAGAACAATCATTGATGTGACCTTTTACGTGCAAAGTTTGACTTACATAAGTTAAAGTTTCAGCCTTGGCTTCGTATGAAAGTGAATGGCGAGACACAAGCCTTGAAGCAGACAGCAGGGGGTGGGTCTGGGGAGAATTGACAAGTAGAATATCAAATTCTTCAGGCTTAGAGCGGCCTGTGTTCCGCCACTATCAGTGACGGACTTAAACAACAGAAAGTCTTTTAGGCCATTCTTCACCTCAGACTGCAAAAAAATGGTTGTATTTACTTGATTGAATTGTCCTGAGACCCTGTGTATGGTAGGAAAGTGGAAGTCAGAAACGATTCAAGCGGAAGGGCCTTGCCGAATCTGCCATCAGATCGGCATCCTCCCGGCACCCGGCAGCCTCCGCCGTCTTGGGCTCGTTTTCTGTCTCTTCAACTGGATAAATTGTGTTTAAGAGAGAGATTTCACAAGGAGGATGCTTGATGCTGTGAGCTTTGTAAGCTTCCGTGGAGCACACTCCCTGCCGAGTCACGAGTTGAATGTCTACTGATGTGTTGATTGCCGGATCCCACTCACCTCATCTCATTATTCGGACCGCCTGAAGCTGAGACCAATTAAGTGTCCCAACAACGCCAGTCACTCTTATCGATGATACCATTGTGCCACAAACGGGCTGGGACTGGGAGAGTTGTCAATATTCCCCGAGGACTGCCGCCGGCATTTCTCGGAAAGGCGGGATAACGGTCCGAAAAAAATCTACATAAGATTGACATAAGATATCTAGAAGGTACATTTTAAAAAGAGAATAGGCTGAAAGAATTTGAACCCCGTTTGGGAGATAACTACAAATTTGTCAAGGTACGCGAGTGGAATAAATCGTGCAACCTGGTGGTCAGAATGAGCGCAAACTGCACACCCATAATAATCCTCCAGGTCCTGCATGGTTCGGCTATTTCTATGTCATCAAGAGTGCAGGAGGCTTCCGGTACAAGGGGTGAATCCAGATCTGTAATATATCTAAGAATGGATACAGTTAGATAATTAAGAGGGCATACCGGATTCCTTGTGAACTGCTTCCGAGGGAGTTCCATGTGGGACTTCGTGATGGCCGGAGTCTCCCCCACAGCCCTCGACCTCTTCAACTGTTCAACATGAGGACAAAGATTAGGACGTGGTTTATGAGCTCACAACGTGCAAATGGACCATCCATCTCAGTTGATATCTGGAAGAGCGGGTACCCCTGCTCTCGGGCAATTTCCTGGCTATCAGGATCGAAGCCTTTACCTTGATGGAATTGGCGCTGCCCGGAGTAGACAATTTCATCGCATGACGAGCTGCCAGCCTCCATTTTAAGCTCAAAGGCAGGAAATCTGAGTTGTTCCGCCTCCTCCATGCTCATTCGTTCAACCCCGGAGGGATCAAGAGACCAGTATGCCGCGCACTCCGGGTGTCGAAAATATGATGGGTTGTCGGATTGTAGGTCTGCCAAGGGACAGAGAAATAAATATCCGGAGGGGATGTTGTCACCAATGTCATATAGTCTTAGGTAATATGAAATTTGGTCAACAAAGACTGGTAGTCAATCCTTATCAGAATCGTGATCGTCGATATCCTGGGAACGTACCATAATCACGATGGTTGCAGGTTATATCAAAACGATTGAAGATGTGGTTCGCCTGCGAGAGCCACCCCTGATACGCCCCGCACCAGATACTGCTGGAAAGGACTGCATCTATGAGATCACAGGAATTCACACTTTGATTGACAATGATTAGTAGACCATAAATATGGGATTAATACAAAAACACACCGAGTCCACCCACTCTCCATGACCGATAATGATGCTCCCTTGGTCGTGCTCCACCCATAATCGACAAAATTCAAATCAGGGATATATGCGATCTCTGTCGAACTTTCAATGCCAAAGCCAGGACAGTGAATGAGCGCCCCCAGATGTACTGATGCATTCATGGAAACCGAGAACGGGCGGTAGTGTTGGAAATGATTGTAACAAATTTCATGGTACTGGGCCAGCGAAATTGAATCTATAATCTTCCAGTCCTCGGGCGGTTCAAGACCAGATCCAAAGAGCGATGAAGGCGAATCGACTCGGGCAGGCGACCATAGCTCGAGGGGGTCGTTTTCTGGGAGGGCAAAGTCCACGCATAGACGACCGGTTGAAGGCCGGATCCATATGGTACATTCCCAGGAGTTCTTGAGATGGTAATGAGCTACATGGATATGGTCATATCCCGAGGCAGTCTACTCACCAGAAGTCTCCCCGAAACAGCCCTGATATATTGTTCGGCATCCTACGAGTATGGCGCAGTAAATAAGTGGATAATACCGAGGCGTAGGTGCTCTTACCCCAAATTCTATATCCTGCGGAAATCAACATGTACAGGTCGCAGTTAGAATGGTGGACGTACAAGATACCACCAGACATATACCGCCGAGAAATGTGAATCCCTGTACTTCTTGAGGATTTGTTTCGCGGGGATCAGTTCTAATTTCTTATCTTACTCCTTAGCCCATTTTGGAAGGAGAGGGACGAACCGTCTTGAAAAATCGCAGCATGTGTGCCATGTGAATTCACTGTTCCAAAGAGCTGCAGAATATTTGGATGGCTGCAACACAAATCGATGTCAGAAGGTGGTGACGTGGAAGAGGGACCCACCGGAGGCATGAATATCGTGAGACATCCTGGCGCCATTCCTGCGAACAGGAAGCCATTCACCTTGAGTGGAATGAAGAAAGTCTGGGGCCTCACCTCCTCGGCGTTCTCACCCTGATATAATGCCACGGTCATCTTTGATTTCGACCCGTGGATCCGCGCAGAGTACATGCGTCTTGCAGAACGCCTGCTATTCCAATAACGCTTCACTACGCCAGAATCACTGTCTATTGCGCTTCGCAGGTCCAGGTCCCCCAGCGGGATTCTTCGAAAGTCTATCAGTTTCTTGTGAGCTTCGTTTTGATGAACTCGAATCGAACGTTATACTTACCATAAGGAACCGTCGGAGCTGCATGGTGAACGTTCGTGATACTCCTGAACTGTCCGCCAGCGACAGTCAAGCTCTGTGACTGCGGGAAAAAGGCGCCTGTGAATCTGGCGCAAGGTGAGCTCCAAGTCAGGGAAGATGAGTTTAGGGTACGGACTGATCATGAGGAGGGCCGCTTGCTTCTACCATCGATTCAGATTGGAAGTCCACCTGGACTTGGGGCTCGTCGTCCATGAGATGGTGGAGGTAAGAAGAGAAGTTAAGCGCCGCCGAAGCATGTGATCGCGTTCTAAATTCAGCTCAAAGCTGTTGAAATGGCTGTGCTTTGGAAGTCTGCAAAAAAGTTGCACGACAGCTTTCTGCTACCGCCCGCGCACAGGAAAGCCAGGGGAAATTTACCCACAGCCTGGTCATCTAACTACGCACCAAATCTGAAAGGCGGGTTAAAATTCTACATCAAGTTCCTTAAAAAGAGGTTTTGGAGCTTCGACTAGATTTTTCGGCACCCCCGCGAGCGGGAGCGGAGCTACCCGCTCCACGCCGCCCCCAAGTTTCAACATATTAATTAATTTTCAGTGTGGGGTCTGGTACGTTACATTTCATCCGGCATTGCCTGGAGCACTAACCTTACCTTACAGCTCAACTGTCGCGTCTAGAACGCGTCCCACGCGCTGCCGCCACTCCACACGCATCCAACGACCGTATCGGGCCCATCCGTCCCAGAAATTTCGATGCTATTTTTGGGCGTCCCGCGAGCAGGGCTACACCTGGAGCACTGCGTACAAGTTTCAACAATAAATTTGGGGTTCCCGGTAGGCAGGGTCGCGGCGAGGTGTGTTGCAATGTATCTCCCATTACGTGCAGTGCTAACCTTTATCTTACAGCCTAACCTTCGCGTCTTAGACGCCGTCCGCGAGTTTTGACTATATATATCAGCGCCCCGCGAGTGGGGCAACATGCTCAACGCCACGCCCAAGCTTCAGTAATATATTTGGGGTTCCGCCGAGCAGGGTTACGTCGAGGTATGTCGCATTCTATCTTACATTGCGTGCATACTAACCTCTATCTCATAGATCCACCATCGCGTCTAGAACACGTCCTGGGCGCCGGCCTTCACTGCGCACGTGCCCCGTGAGCGGCGGCGGCGTGCAGCGTCGCCCCCGAACTTCAACTATATATTTCGGCACCCCCGCGAGCGGGGGTACACGTGCAGCGCCCGCAAGTTTCAAGATGATATTTAACGTTCAGCGTGGGGTCTGGTACGTTGCTTTTTATCTTGCATTGTCTTGCGTACTAACATTTATCCTACAGATCAACCACCGTGTCGTAAACACGGCCCACGCGCACCGGCGGCGCAGCGCCGCCCCCGCGCTTCAACCATATTTTTCGGCGCCCCGCGAGCGGGGGTACACGTCCAGCGCCGCGCACAAGTTTCGATGATATATTTAGAGTTCCGGCGAGCGGGGTCGCGTCGAGGGAGGTTGCATTTTATTTTGATTGCCCCTGGTGCTAATACGTCCCTCGCAGACTAACGCCCAACGCCGGTGTTTTAAACGCATCGCAAGCACGCCCTCAGTACCGGCGGCGCTGCGCGCCGCCCCCCAAATTTCGGTTGGATTTTCGTGCGTCCCGCGACCGGGGGATATGTGCGCAGTGTCGCGCACAAGTTTCAACATGCTATTAGCATTCCGCGAGGGGTCTGGTATGCTGCATTTTATCTTGCATTGCCTTGTGTACTAACCTTCATCTTACAGCTTAACCTTCGCGTCGTAAACGCGTTCGACCAGTCCCCACAGTGGCTCTGAGCGCCGCCGCGCGCGCGACAGTCCATTCGAATTTGATTTTGGGGGCCCGGTATCTTGTACATTTTCTCTGATTTGCATACGCTTCCTCGGTACTTGCGCGGTGCATAAAGCGCGCATGCCCCGCCATCTACGCGTGCTTCCCACGCCAAGTCACCACCATCCCGCCGTTCTGCTACCATACCGCCAAATTTTATGGTATGTTATTGTTTCAAAGAACTCTTGAAGTACTGACCAAGGTCTTAGTGTTATGAGGCGCTCGGCCATCGCGCCATCAAACGCGCGGCTCGTTGGCTATCCCGGCATCCGAATCTCAGTCCTAGGGTTTATTCCTCAACCAACGCACCGTGTAGCTCTGATTTACGACCTTTCGGGGATGTCGGGCAAAGATTTCGAGTAGTACATCGCAGTAAGTCTGGCATTTTGAGGCCTTTCCTGATTCTGATTCAGTTACTAGAGCATTCAGATGAGTTGTAACCCCCCCGCTTCCAATTCACTGACCGTGTGTTCAGTATCGCAGATGAATCAGTTGCATCTACTGTCTCCCGCACGGGGAGACCATGCTAATTTTTTTTCTTCGTCTGGATGAACGGGCAGTGCGACTTGGCATATTTAAGCTTTTTTGCCGGCGACCGGCCAACATTCATTAAGTTGGCCGCGGGGCGGCGAGCAGGCAGGGCGGGGGCGGGGGCGTTGGTGCTCATCTTGATTTGGCACGCGGTGCGATGGCGGTCGGGCGGGACGTCATTGAGAGGTGGCGTGCGCGCCGCGGCGGTACTGTAATTAGAGCGGGAGTGCAAGAGTTTGAGTAGCGCGGTAGTACGGAGGAGTTGCGTCATAGACAAACAGGACCACACACCGCCACCGCTTTTTTGTTTCTGCGTACATCATGCTCACAGAGTCTACGGTGAATCAAGGCGGAACTCTGCAGCCTCGCACGCGCACAGTACCACAAGGCGCATCCTCGCGCCCTTGGCCATGAGCAGCACCAACTACCTCGAGCCGTCCTTCCCCGGGTGCAAGACGCCGTTCCTCGAGCTCGAGCGGATGGCGCTGGAGCGGTGGCACATGGCGGCGTTCGCGCTGTTGCCGCTCCACATTGCCAACATCGTCGCGGGCTTGCTGTGCTCGAACCGCGAAGGGGATGAGGCGTATCGGTTGAGTCGGGGTGATGGCGGTCATTATGGAGCGGTATGTGGCGTGAGTCCGCGAGTCTTCCTCGCCCCTGAATGACCCGCCCCCAGACAACTCGCGGAGTAGTATGGAGCAGTACGGACCGCGCAGATTATCGCCTCCGCGTCGGCGTCGGGCGTGACTCGCGGGGAGGTGCGACGCGCGCGTGTGTGAGATTAAAGGTGCGTCATCCGCGCCTTTCCTTGTTGCGCGGATTCGCGCTCCCTCACAAAGGCAGACAGCGCGCAGTCGACGCGTCACGGTCCGCCGCCGAGAAGAGCGACAGTACGACCCCGCATGCCGCGCGCGCAGGAGCGCCCCGCGAGTCCGCGGAGTGGTGTGCGTATGTGGCTCGCGGCGTTAGTGTTGGTGTCCCGGCAAAGCCCTTGCGCCTCGTGGCCACGACGACTCAGCGCGCCGTCAGGCGGCGGACTCCGCGCCGTGTGCGGGCGCGCTTGCCAAGAGCCGCGTGCACGACTCGGCGGGCTATGCGGCTCGGGCATCGTGCGCCGGAGCCGCTTTGCCCACGGACAGTCACAGCGGCGGCTCAGGGAGTCCGTTCTCTGCGCGCTCACCAAGCTCGCCCGCCGCTGCCTCTCGGGCACGGCCGAGGCAGAAGCGCCAGCATGCGGAGCTAAGTAAAGCCCTTGGGCGTCTACCTACTTATCTACGTGGTCTCTTACTCGCTACCGACTAGTCGTGAGCCTATCTAATACGACGAATCGAGTACTCAGGCCAGTAACGATACGGGCAAGAGCTCTGGCAGCACAGATCTGCCCGTGCGTGTCCGAGTTGGTTACAATCTCAATGTATTGAAAGTGTCTATGCAAACCATTCATCAGTTAGCGGGATCTCAGACTTAGAAGATGCGGTGCCAAGTCAAAAATGCGTCGTGCAAGAGCTCTGGGACTGGAAGGGTTGGGACTGTAAATCGTGTGCGGAGAGTAACAGAAATTTGAAGTGGTTACCTGCCTGGAAGTGCGACCAAGGCACTCAATGTCCTAGAATAGCACAAAACCTGTGCTGAAATGCCGAATGGGCGGGGTTCTCGGGGGTGCGAGTCAGAAATGAGCCGCTGAGGTCGACTGAGCAAAAGGGAAAGGCTGCAGGACCCAGATACATGTATAGAGGACTCACGGAGCGGGGTCCTCGGGCTTGAAAAACACACTTGCGCGGTGCAATTAAAATTGCCGGGAGTCTGAGTCTGGCAATGCAAGTGTATGGGCTATATAGTGTCCAATAAATAGGACCTCAGAAAATGTTCCAGACGACATGTTGAAGAAAGAATTACTGAAATGACATGGCTTCCAAAATCATCGAAATGACACAATCTGCCAAACCACGCGAAATGGTCCAGAACACGCCCATGTGACACGGTAATGAAAAACGCGCGAAATGACCAAGCCATGAAAAACATGCGAGATGACTGCTCCCCAAACTTGAAGGTGTCGGTCTGTGCGGTATCTTGGCACCGCCCAATGCAGCAATGCACATGCTGCAATCATCACTTGATGAAGCTCGGTGTCAGTCAGAATAGACCACGCCTTTCGTGCTGAGGAAAGCCCAGCCTTATTCAGATGGTTGTAAATTGTGGCGTGCACTACACCCATGGCCCTGGCTGCATGATCCCTAGAAATTCTGAGATCATGGAGTAGGATTGCTCTCTCGAGATCTAGAACATAAGCTGGACATCCTCGGCCGGAGTTGTGCTCCCGGGGAATATGTGTTCATGCAGGCAGTGGGGGATGGGAAAGAAAATTCTCCAGTAGGCTGAGAAGACTCGTCACATAGGCTATGAGGGCCCCTAGCATGTCGCCAGAGAGATGAGGATCATTGAGACTCAGAAGGATATCTCGGATAGCGTCCAACTGGTGTGTAACCCTCTCCACTGCGGGAGTCTCAGCATTTGGGAGAGAGTCCACGATGAACTGTGCCTCAGTAGAAATCTCGTGGCATTCTATGAGAAACTGGTGGACACAGGACAGAGTCCCCATTGTCGGTGGCCATGACGGCATAAGCAGAGGAGGCGATGAGTGAGTGATAAGACCGCATGGATCATTGATCTTGCCAAGTACACTGTACAGTCAGCATTGCCAGGACCCAGTCAAAGTGAAGGCCGATTTCAGCTTCGGGGTCACTATGTCACTTCAATTGTTTTGACCTCTGCATACCATTTCGATCTTTTCAAGGAACAAGTCATTTCAACTGCTTCTGGTTTTGCATGCCATCTCAACTTATTTCTGGTGCATGCCATCTCGCAGTTTGGATGTTGACTGCATGTCATCTGGTCATTTTCTGTGGGCAAGGTGCTGTTTCAAAGCATTTTTTAAGATTGAATGTCATTTCACGGCTTATTGTGTCATTTCGAGTGAAATTTTATTTATTGGACAGTATATGTGCCATACAAGTGTATGGGCTATATAGTGTCCAATAAATAGGACCTCCAAAAATGTTCCAGACGGCATGTCGGAGAAAGAATCACTGAAATGAGATGTCTTCCAAAATCATCGAAATGACACAATCTGCCAACACGCGAAATGGTCCAGAACACGCCCATGTGACATGGTAATGAAAAACGCGCGAAATGACCCAGCCATGAAAAACACGCAAGATGACTGCTCCCCAATCTTGAAGGCGTCGATCTGTGCGGTGTCTTGGTGCCGCCCCATGCAGCAATGCACATACTGCAATCATCACTTGATGGTGAGTGGGCTTATCGCGACTCTGTCTCTTTTCTCCTTCCCCAGGGATCCTCTGAGCAACCTCAGTGGCTGCACAAGCTCTGAGTCCAACGCTGGTTGCGGGACTTTTGTACCCGACACATCCCGAAAAACACCTGCACACCCAGCGATGGTAAAATGTGCCATATACGGCCACTTTGCCAGCCAGCACATATTCTCCTGGGGAATATGTGCTCGTGCAGGCAGTGGGGGATGGGAAATAAAATTCTCCAGTGGGCTTAGAAGACTTGTCACATAGGTTATGAAGGCCTTCCTCTAGCGTGTCGCCGGAGAGATGAGGATCATTGAGGCCCAGAAGGATATCTCGGATGGCGTCCAACTGGTATGTAACCCTCTCCACTGCGGGAGTCTCGGCATTTGGGAGAGAGTCCACAGTGAACTGTGCCTCGGTAGAAATCTTGTGACATTCCATGAGAAACTGGTGGACAGAGTCCCCATTGTCGTCGATGGCCATGATGGCAGAAACAGAGGAGGTGATGAGTGAGTGATAAGACCGCATGGATCATTGACGATCATTGGTCTTGCCAAGTACATTGTACAGTCAGCATTGCCAGGACCTAGTGAAGGCCAATTTCAGCTTCGGGGTCACTGTGTCATTTCAATTGTTTCGACATCTGCGTACCATTTCAATTTTTTCAAGGAACAAGTCATTTCAACTTATTTCTGGTGCGTGCCATCTAGCAGTTTGGATGTTGACTGCATCTCATCTGGACATTTTCTGTGGGCAAGGTGCTGTTTCGAAGCGTTTTTTGAGGTTGAATGTCGTTTCACGGCTTATTGTGTCATTCGAGTGAAATTGTATTTATTGGACAGTATATGTGCCATACAAGTGTTAGCTGAGTAGTAGAAGCCAAGGCTGCGGGATGTATACCTACGCTGAGTTTTTGAAGGAGTTGCTTCAGGACTCGATTGAGATGGAGCGCGGGATTCCGTAATTTAGTCGACAAAAATTAGCCAGAAGTGTTCCAGACTTTCTTAGCTGTTTGTTGAACACGGACTTCAGCGCTCGAGGACGCACCTGCACCCCGAGCCGCGTTCTTGAATAGCGCTCCAGCGCATTCTTTGACGGGGCTATTTACTCGCGTACAGGACATGTACATCCCGCGCTACGTTACTTGTAACCCCCGCACCCGAATAAATCAGAAAAGCACCGGATGAAAAACAAAGAGGCGCGCGCGTACCTCCACGCAATCGGATGAGGACCGCCGCCGGCTGGACTGCGCGCATCCGGGGCACATCGCGCACGCAGCCATCCTCCCCGTCCAACGCACTGCGCGTACGTCCGCGCTCTCGCCTTGGTATCGAAGCCGCAGCGCCGGCGGCAGGTTAGATGGATTAGTAACACAAATACGGAGTCTGCGCGCAATACCCATCGAGAAAATGCGCCGAGTGCGCTGAACACGAATATGAGAGGCCACATGAAAGTCCTTCAAATACAGAGTAAGGAACTACAAAAAACGCAGTAACAGTGGTCCAACTCACCCGGCTTGGAAGCTGCGCACTCGCTGACCTTCGCGCGAGCACTCGGAGTCGCCTCTGTACGACGCCTCTGAACCCGCGCTCCCGATCGACAGCCCTCCGAGCGCGCGCACACGAGTGCCTGTGCGTTCCGAGGCACAGCCTCTGCATCCGAAAATAGTCAGTACGCACAAAGCGCGCGATAGTACCGCAAATACTAACCTAGAGAACGCGCACAACGGGCCGAACGAGTCCCTGGTGCAAATCGGGAACTGTTCGTCCCCCGCCGTGGAGCCTCAATATAGCTAAACCCCAATCAGTCAGAAATCAGAAAAGTGGGGGCATGGCCAAGGAACGTACCGCGAGAGCGGCGCGTTGCGCTGCAATGAATTCCTCTGTGTGGCGCGCAGGGCCTCCGTGCGATTTGAGGGCATTGGAAAGGTCTTCGTAGAGCTGTTTAACTAAATGTCAAAATACATCATCTTATCAACCCGCGCACTCAAGGCGGAATACTGATCGTTGACGCCGTGGAAAGGCGCCGAAAGTGACCTTGGAGAGTACTAGGAGACGTTATCGAGAGGACTTGCACGAATAAATGCGCGGGAAGTTTACCTGGAAGATATAATGTGACCGAAGACCACAACGGTCAGTTAACCGAAAAGGCATGATATAGAGAGTGAAAATAACCTTGTGGGCGGCGCGTTCGGCGGGAGAAGACACATATATACCGCTTAAATTGCCTCTGAGAGCTCTAGAGTCAGAGATCGAAGATCCAGCCTGAAAGAGTCCTAGATATCAAATCAGTAAGAGGTCAGAAAAGGCTGAATATCAGCGAAGTACTCACCGAAAGCGCACAGCGGGGATCCAGCCTTGATATTAGGAAAGTACACTGCGTAGTTAGCAACACAAATTTCGCAAGACACTCCAGCAGGGACCCAAATATCGCGAGCCACTCTAGCAGGAGCTCGCCAGCGGAGTCTAATGCCACTGGAACTAAAAATAGTCAGGATATTAAAATGCGCGATAAAAAAACATAAAGCTGACTCGGGGGCCGGCGAGAAGCGCACGGAATGTTTGAGATGCTCTGCATGCATTGCCTCCGAGCGCCATAGAAGCATAGACTTCGTTCTGGTTAAGGAGTTGCTCTAGATGTAAAAGCAGTGAGTAAGCGGGACAAGCGGAATAACCGCGGAGGTGCTGACCGCAGTGTCAACGTATCCAAGTTTCCTGGAGAGTGAGAAGAAGAGTTGAAATGAGAAATAGCACGGTGAACTGCGCGAGGAGCTCACCAGTATGGTATCATGCAACTGATAGCAAAAAAAAAGTAAGAACATCGAAAAAACCCGGTGAACAAAGGATGACTGACTTCGAGGGGAGCGAAAATCGCGGAGAGTAGTATGAATGCATTGTATGCATCCCTTCTGAAACCTTTGACGAGATATGTTCTCTTCTGAGCGAGGAGTTGGGCTAAATATAACTACCAGGTCAGTGTCCGAAAAAAAAGCGGAATACCGGCGAAATACTGGCTGAGAGGGTCGATGGAGCGCCGAAAAGATACCCATATGTTCACATCTAAGGCCAGCGAAGGAATCGGGGCGAAATGTTGGAGGCCGGGCTCACCTGAACAGGTCGGCAGCATTTTTGCTCATTTGATACAAATCGAAGCGGGCGCATTCTTGGACTCTTGCGATCTTGAGAGCGTCCGCAGTGGCTACGAGCGCTATAGTAAGAATACGACCTGCAATCAGCGCAGACTATGGATGAGCTTACCATGTATTCATACAGACATTAATTGACAGAATTCGGAGCATCCAAAACAAAGCTTAATCTGACAACAGAGAGTAAGGGCACTGCTGCCCGAAGATCCCGCCAAATTAGACACTTACATACCTCCTTGAGCTTTTAAGGAGATCTAATGGAGACCTCCGGCCGGCAGGGCTTGTCTTGAGGAAGGACAGTCACTAAATTTAATACAAGACAATCAATGAAAAAAAGCGGTCAACCCGAGTCAATACGGACCCTCGGAGCGCCGATAAGGGGACGAAAGAGCGTGGAAAAGCTCTGAATGTAACATATACATGTCCTGCCCTGACTCCGCCAACCGTTCGAGCAAAAAATTTGCAAATATCCACGCTAAAATCAAGCGACAGCAGTCAGTACTTCAAAAATGCGAAGTTTTGAGCCCAGTATATACCGAAGCCTTGGTTATGAGTTGTTCAAGGTATCTTGAGAGTCAGATAGTCTTGTGAGCAACGTTCTAAGGGCTTGAAGAGACTCAGCGACGTACCATGATGGTGGTTCAGGTGAAAGATGGATCACGGTCACACGGCCGAGATCATGATGCCGAGCCTTTGGGCGTGACTGCCCAATAATCAGTGCGAAAATTATGCTTCACTTCCAATAGTACTTACCTGATGGTATGGAAGGGAATGTGATAGCTTGTTGACGAAAGACTTCTTCAGCAGTAATTAGTTAGTGGCCCTGCATTGATTTGAATCGTACGTTGACTCACTTTGGACAAGCGGGGCATGTGATGACTTGATATAATGACATTGAATCGAATTGATTAGTCTGAGCCCAATGATAGATTCAATACTTACTCACCTGAAGTCCGACAAGCATAGTCTCGGCATTTTGAAGCCTTGACCGTAGAGTAGCGTAGTCTTGGCCATGAGTCGGATGGTCTGGGTAAGTGGACCGTCAGTATCTGAGTGGACATTGGGTGAGCATGGGCCAACAAAGAATGAACAAGGAAAAATAAACCGGGTGCGCATTGAATTGAACAGAGCCTTGTCAATCAACCAAATAAGTCAGGAAGTAAATGAATGTAACCTTAGAGCAACCATACCTCGCGCTGTAGAGCGATACGTACTCCCGACTTTCTTCAAAGCTGTATGTTGAACACGGACTTCGCCGATCGACGGCACCTGCACTCCGAGGTGCGCCGCGTCCTTGAATAGCGCGCCAGCGCATCCCTTGACGGAGCTATTCACGCATACAGTACTAGTCAAGGGGTACCCGCCGGAGAATGCCGAGACATTCGGTAAGAGGGGAGGGGGGGTGGCGAGGTCCTTATTTCACTTTTTGGAAAAGTTGCAGGACCACTCAAAAACACATTTAAGACAATTAAAAAAAATCCCATTTTTTCCCCTTTTCTTTAAGCGGCTGTCGGTCCTCGGGGAGCAAGTTTGGTGTCACCCATCTCCATCCGTATGGCATCCGGCGATAGCTGTGATGCTAGATCCACCAATGTGATTGTCATCAATGCCAAGCACATATAACCCTTACCACCATCATGCCGAGCGCTCAGAATTTTATTCAGGACAAAGACTGTAATGTCGATGTGGATTTCAAGCACATATTCGTGTTTTAATTCGACTCACCGGACGCAGCTTAATCCGCATCTATTCCCAAGTTTCATTTGTGTTGCGCGGGGTTGAAAACTCTTCCTTCCGAGTGGTACTGCGATGATGAGTGCCGCACAAATGCTGGCGGAAGGGTTCGTAAAAAGCATTGCTCTGTACACTAGGGAAGAATATGGGGAATTTCTAGGAGACAAACTGTTTGTATTTCGCTGCGACTAATAACTACTTCAATGCCGAGGACAATTGAACGAAATTACCGCTTATGGAAGTCACATGTGCTTATGTAATGCTTATGTAAAGAGGGAGGGAGGGGGGGCGAAGAGCTTAAGTCAGTTTTATACCTAGTGTGCCAAATTTCTCAGGTGGGTACCTCTTGGTACTAGTACTAAGTACATCCCGCGCTACACTACTTGTAACCCCCGCACCCGAATAAACAGCTTCTAACTAAACTGTGTGAGCTGTGGCAAAGAAAGATGTGAGGATGCACGACCGAGTGAGTACCCCGGCCGGATGGACTGCGCGCGTTCGGGGCACATCGTGCTCGCAGCGCACCTCCTACCACGCGGCTACCCTCCCCATACGAGCGCATCCGCGCTTTCTCCGGTATCGAAGCCGCAGCACCGGCTCCAGGTTAGATGGAATAGTACCAAAAATACGGACTCGGAGCGCAGTACCCACCTGGCGCGAATTCGAGGAGGTCGGGCCGCGTACATATTCGTAAAGCCACCGTGATACTCGAAATCAAAGTCCTTCAATTATAAATCAGGTAAATCAGTAAAAAGCGCAGTAAAAAGAGCCAAACTCACGAGTTGTTGACCCTCGCGCGCGCGCATCCCGCCGAGCGCTCCGAGTAACCTGCATACGACGCCTCTGAATCCGCGCTCCCAATTCACCCCCCTCTGAGCCCGCGCACACGAGTGCCTTTGCGTTCCGAGGCACACTGAGCCTCTGCGTCCGAAAATGGTCAGTACGCACAAAGTGCCTGGTAGTCGCGCAATACTCACCTAGAAACCGCAACCGAGTCCCTGGTGCAAATCGGGAACCGTTCGTCCGCGGGTAACGAGGCAGGGCCTCGCCGTGGAGCCGCAATATAGCTCAAACCCAGATCAGTCAGAAAACAGAAAAGCGGGAGTATGGCCGAGAAACATACCATTAGAGCGGTGCGGTGCGCTGCGCTGCAGAAGATCCGTGTGGATTGCACGCGGGCATGGGGATGCTCGAGATGCCTCCGCCCTCGTCAACAGGAATCCCAGTGCACAATGGGAACCACTCATGCGACGGTTGCACCAGCAGGGATCGCCTCCGACACGGGCATATACATCGCACCGCTGTCCCACCCGCCCTTGTCGGCCCACTGCTGCGGCTGCGGTGCCTCTGCGCGCTCCTCCTCAGGTACATCTGCCTCGGCCACAGGCTCAGCTGGGACATCCTGCGATGCCTGCACGGGCTGCAGGTCATACGGGTACGGCGACACCGCCGCCGCGTGCTCCTCCACGCCGACAACCGTCTCACTCGCGCTCCCGGGCGACGCCTCCGCGATCGTGTGCATGGGCACGGCGGGCACGAGGTCGAAGTACGCGGCCTCGTCGACGGCGGGTGCAGGTTCTTGTGCGGGCTCAGCGGGTAAGCGCATGCTCAGTGATGCGCAGAGCGAGGTATACAAAAGGCGTACTCGTTATAACCACGTTGTAGAGGCCGTGGTGGGCCGAGATGCGGCGGGATGCAGGGGCGACCTCGACGAAGTGCGGCCGCATTACAATCAGGCCAGAAGTGCGGGAGTGGTCGAGACTGGATGCTCGTGAATGTCATTGGCATTGAAGTTATCGTCGGCAGAATGTAGGAGCCGTCACCAAGCCGTCACTACCTTTTACGTGCAAAGTTCGACTTCCATAAGATAAAGTTCCATCCGTGGCTTCGCTGGAAAGGGAACGGCCAGCAAGCAGCAGGATACAAACAGACAGCAGGGGATGGGTCTGGCGAAAATTGAAAAGTAGAATATCAAATTCTTCAGGCTTAGAGCGGCCTGCGTTCCGTTGCTATCAGTGACGGTCCAACTTGGACAAAATAAAACCTTTTAGATTTGTTCTTCTTCCAGACTTCGAATAAATAGTTGCCTTCACTTGATTGAATTTTCCTCAGACCTGTGTACGGTGGGGAAGTGTAAGTCGGAAACGATCCCAAGTGGGAGCGGCCTTGCCGAATGTGCCATCAGATCGGCATCCTCCCGGCACCCTCCACCGTCTTGGGCTCGTTTTTCTGTTTCTTCAATCAGATAAATTTTGTTGAAGAGAGAGATTTCACAAGGAGGATGCTTGATGCTGTGAGCTTTGTAAGCTTCCGTGGAGCACACTCCTTGCCGAGTCACGAGTTGAATGTCTACTGATGCGTTGATCGCCGGATCCCACTCACCTCATCTCATTATTCGGACCGCCTGAAGCTGAGACCAATTAAGTGTCCCAACAACGCCAGTCACTCTTATCGATGATACCATTGTGCCACAAACGGGCTGGGACTGGGAGTTGTCAATATGCCCCGAGGACTGCCGCCGGCATTTCTCGGAAAGGCGGGATAACGGTCCGAAAAAAATCTACATAAGTTTGACATAAGATATCTAGAAGGTACATTTTAAAAAGAGAATAGGCTGAAAGAATTTGATCCCCGTTTGGGAGATAACTACGAATTTGTCAGGTTATGCGAGTGGAATAAATCGTGCAACCACAGGATGGTGGTAGTCAGAATGAGTGCAAACTGCACACCCATGACAATCCTCCAGGTCCTGCATGGTTCGGCTATTTCGATGTCATCAAGAGTGCAGGAGGCTTCCGGTGCAAGGTGTGAATCCAGGTCTGTAATATATCTAAGAATGGATACAGTTAGATAATTAAGAGGGCGTACTGGATTCCATTGCGTCCGACGGCGATTTATGGATCAGCTGAACGTCCTCGTACTTGGAGTCTTCCCTTTTGTCTTCAACCTCTTCGACTGCTCAACATCAGGATAAGTTATCGGGACATTCATGTGACTGGTCAGCTCACAGTGTGCAAAGGGATCGCCCAGGTCAGTAGAAACTTGATAGAGCGGAAACCCAAGCTCTCGGGCAACGTCCTGGCTATCAGGATCGAACCCTTTACCTTGATGGAATTGGCGGATCCCTTTGTAGACACTTTCATCCGACGACCAGCCCCGATACTTCATTTCAAGTTCAAAGGCAGGAAATCCGAGTTGTTCCGCCTCCTCCATGCTCATTCGTTCAACCCCGGAGGGATCAAGAGACCAGTATGCCGTGCACTCCAGGTGTCGAAAATATGATGGGTTGTCGGATTGTAGGTCTGCCAAGGGACAGAGAAATAAATATCCGGAGGGGATGCTGTCACCAATGTCATATAGTCTTAGGTAATATGAAATTTGGTCAACAAAGACTGGTAGTCAATCCTTATCAGAATTGTGATCGTCGATATCCTGGCAACGTACCATAATCACGATGGTTGGAGGTTATATCAAAACAATTGAAGATGTGGTCGAGAGCCACCCCTGATATGCCCCGCACCAGATACTGTTGGAAAGGACTGCATTGATGAGATCACAGGAATCCACACTTTGATTGACAATGATTAGTAGACCATAAATATGGGATTAATACAAAAACACACCGAGTCCACCCACTCTCCATGACCGATAATGGTGCGCCCTTGGTCGTGCTCCACCCATAATCGACAAAATTCAAATCAGGGATATATGCGATCTTTTTCGAATTTTCAATGTCAGAGCCAGGGGGACAGTAAATGAGCGCCCCCAGGTGTATCGATGCATTCGTGGACATAGAGAGCGGGTGGTAGTGTCCGAAATGATAGTAACAAATGTCATGGTACTGGGCCAATGGCATTGAATCTATGATCTTCCAGTCCTCGGGCGGTTCAAGACCAGATCCGAAGAGCGATGACGGCGAAACGACTCGGATAACCTGCCATAGCTCGAGGGGGTCGTTTTCTGGGAGGGCAAAGTCCACGCATAGACGACCCGTTGAAGGCCGGATCCATATTGTGCATTCCACGGAGCGCTTGAGATGGTGATAAAATACACCAAAATATCATAAACACTCTACTCACCAGAGAGTTTCCAGAAACGGCATCCATATATTCTTTGGCACCCTGCGAGCATGTCGGTGTAAATTAAGCGATGCGGCCGGGACATAGATGCTCTTACGCGGAATTCTTCTTCCTGTCGCGGTCAGTGATAAGATCGATTGATGCTCGAATAAAATGATGCACGTACAAAATATGCCCAGAAATATGCTGTTGCCAGATGAGAGCCCTGGTACTTCTCAATCACTTGTTTCGCTAGAATTAATTCTAATTGAATGTCGCAATCAGTATGCCACTCAATTTACCAAGGCGGGAGGACCAGCCATCGTGGAAAATTGCCGCATGTATGCCCGATGAATTTATTGTTCCAAAGAGCTGCACAATATTCGGATGACTGCAACGTAACTCAATTTAAGGAACTAAAGCGAAAGAAATCCACTCACCGAAGCCACGAATATTGTGAGACATCCTGGCGCCATTCCTGCGAATGGGGAGCCATTCACCTTGGGTCCCAACAAAGACAAAGATATATTGTGAACACACCTCCTCTGCGTTCTCGCCCTGATACAATGCCACAGTCATTCGTGACTCGGAGCCATTGATGCGTGCAGAGTACATGTGCCGCACAGAGCGCCTCCCACCCTTGCGATATGCCACGCCGGATTCACCGTCGAACCGTATCACATTGCGAAGGTCCAAATCTCCGAGGGGGATTCTTCGAAAGTCTGCCAGATCCTTATGAACTTCATTCCGATGAACTTGAACTTTCTACTCACCAGAAGGAGCAGTCGGCGCCGCATGGTGGACATTCGTGATACTCCTGAACTGTCCGCCAGCGACGGTCAAATGGTGGGCTTGCGGGAAAAAGGCGCCCGTGAATCTGGCACAGGGTGAGCTCCAACGAGGGAAGATGAGTCCAGGGTACGAACTGATCAAGAGGAGGGCCACTTCCTTCTACCATCGATTCAGATTGGAACTCTGCCTGGACCTGGGGCTCGTTGTCCATGAGATGGTGGAGGTGAGAAGAGAGATGTTAAGCGCCGGAGGGCATGTGATCGTGTTCTAAATTCAACTGGAAAGCTGTTGAGATGGCTGTGCTTTGGAAGTTGTACCACAGCTTTCTGCTACAGCCCGCGCACAGGAATGCCAGCGGAAATTTAGCCACAGCATAGTCATCTGACTACGCACAAAATCCGAAACGCGGGTTAAAATTCCACATCAAGTTCCTTGAAGAGAGGTTTGGGATTAGCAGCCAATTTCCCACCCGGACCTCGGCACAACGTGGGGGGAATTCAACTCTAAAAAAGCAGGATAAATCAATGAAGAGAAATGTTGAACTAACTGGGGTGTCTATGACGCGGGACCAGGAATGGCAAAGACGGAATAAAAATTGACTGACAGGGGCTGACATTAGCCGCCAGCAGAGTGCATTACGACGAGGAAGTAGTGCCCTACAACGACGGCGGAGACATATGCATACACCAAAGGAGCATGGGCAGGGTGGGGCTGATTTTGAATGGCTTGATATTCACTGCCCCAGTTGCTGTGATGCTATGCTTGCCTTGCGGCTCGACCTCCGCATCGTAAACGCCTCCCACACGCCGTCCTCCCCACCGCACGTGTCCTGAACTCGTGCCGAACATCCTCGCGCGCCAGCGGCGCGCAGCGCCTTCCCGGAAATTTCTACTGCATATTTCGGCGTCCGGCGGCGAGGTTATGGCACACATACTGTCCGAAAAATACAAAGTAACAATGAAGCAGATTTCACTTTTTTTTTCAACAATCATCAGCCACCTGCTATGAAAATGACACAATCAATGGACTCTGAAACAAAAGAAATCGCAATGGGTCCCAGTAGGCTTTCGAAAAACATGATGAATGGGGTGTCGAAAATAAACCTAATGATCCTTCTCTTTCTTTGTGATTCCGCTCACCGTGCTGTCGCTTGTCGATCACTGGTAACTCGGCTGGCCCATGTATCATCTCATTCAGATAACATTGGGGAATGGTTGAAGCATCACTGAGAAGAGATTGGAATGCCAACCTGACCTCATGTACATACATGTAATGTACACAGTGGACATGGTGGCATCGTGGAGCTTCCAAATAATAACAATGGCTCAAGGAAATCGGGGACTCGGAAGGCATGGAACGGGACCGAGTCACCTGCGCGTAGCTGTGAGTTGAACCGTGGGAAAACTCGCGGGTTTCCTGACTCGCAGGTGGGGTACTCGGGCCTGCGGGTACGCGATCCGGGTACGGATTCCGGTGCACAATTTCCTTATAATGGAGTCGGTCAGAGAAAATTAGAGTGTGGAGCCTTGGCTGTTGCCTCCACACTTCTGGAGATACCAAACTGAAGCCATCCCTCTGAGGGGGTTGTCTAGACAAAACTCAACTTCAAGTTACAGTTCAAGGTTGGTCCCACAAGGATTAGGATATATCACACCAGATCTTCCTCTTACTAGCTTGGGATGAATTTTCCTTGTTTTCCACGGACTGAACGGTTGTGATCATGCATGACAGCTGACTGGCTTTGTCCACCCTCCTTGAAGTACTAGTATCAAGGACACAAGATGTCTTTTCAGAGGTTTGGACATCCTGAACATTGTCTTTTTCTTGTGCGCACGGTCGCGAATGATGATCGTGTCAAATTGGTGTCAATTCGGGGAGGTCAGATTGCATTTTTCTTTAGAATTAGAGTGTTTATGAACGCTTTTTTTCCATCATTGTGTACTTATTTTTCGGACAGTATACCGCCCATACGAGGTTACATGCACGCAATTTTCAACATGATATATCGTGTTCTGCCGAGCGGAGTCGCATCGAGGTAAGCTCCATTTTATTTTGATTGTCCCTCGTGCTAATACTTCCCTCGCAGATCAACACCGGTGTTTTAAACGCGTCGCACGCATTCCATGATCACATCGCACGTCACCGAGCACTGGCGGCGCGCAGTGCCGCCCGAAAATTTCGATTCGATTTCTGTGTGTCCCGCGAGTGGGGATACACGTGGAGGTCGCGCACAATTCAAGATGATATTTGGTACGTTGCATTTTATGTTGCATTTCTGCGCATACTGGTCTTTATCTTGGATTAACCGCCACGTTGAAAATATGTCAGCCTTCATTTCACGCGCATCCCACGAGCGGCGGCAACACGCGGCGCTGCCCGCGAGCTTCAACTATATTGTTCGGCGCCCCGCGAGCGGGGATACACGTACAGCGCCGCGTACAAGGGGTTCTGCTGACCGGGGTTGCATCGAGTTACGTTGCATTATATCTTGCATTGCCTTGCATACGAACCTTGATCCTATATATCAACAACCGTGTCTTAAACGCATCCCACGACCGGCGGTGGCGCTGCGCCGCCCCCGAACTTCAACTGTATTTTTCAGCGCCCTGCGAGGATATACATTTAACACCGCGCACAAGTTTTATTTATTTATTTGGTGTTCCGGCGAGCAAGGTTGCGTCGAGGTGCGTTCCATTTAATCTTCCATTGTATGCAGTACTAACTTTTGCCTTACAGCTCCACCTTCGCGTCGTAAACGCGGCAGTAGTAAGTAAAGAGGAGTTGCGTCATAGACAAAGAGGACCACACACTGGCACCGCCACCGCTTTTTTGTTCTGCCACCGTGCTCACAGCGCACAGGCCAGTCTGCGGGGAGCCAAGACGGAACTTTGCTGCCTCGCACGCGCACAGCACCACAAGGCACATCCTCGTGCCGTCCGCCATGAACAGCACCGCCCACCTCGAGCCATTCCTCGAACTCATGCCACTTCACATCGCCGTCGTCGTCGCGAGCTTGCTGTGCTCGAATCGCGAAGTCGTATCGGCTGAGTGGGGAAGCGATGGCGGTCATTATGGAGCGGTGCGCGGCATGAGTCCCCGAGTCTTCCTCGCCTCGGAATGACCCGCCCCCAGACGACTCGCGGAGCAGTATGGACTGCATGCCGCCGACTCGCGGGGAGGTGCGATGCGCGCGCGCGTGAGCTTCAAGGTGCGTCGTCCGGGCCTTCCTTTTCTTTACCTTCTTTGTTGACCTGTTGCGCGGCGTCGCGCTCCCTCACAAGGACAGAGCGCGCAGTCGACGCGTCGCTGTTTACCGACGAGAAGAGCGACGGTACGACCCCGGGTGGTGTGCGTGTGACTCGCGGCGCTGGTGCTGGTGTCCCCGCGGAGCCCCTGCGTCTCGTGGCCACGACGACTCGGCGCGCCGTCAGGCGGCGGAATCCGCGCCGTGTGCGGGTGCGCTAGTGAAGAGCCCCGCATGCACAACCGGAGTCCTGGCTGCCGACTCGGCGGGCTCCGCGGCTCGGGCATCGCGCGCCGAGACCACTTCGCCCACGGACAGTCACACCGGCGGCTCAGGAAGCGCGCGCTAAGTCGGCGCATCCTGTGCGCGCTCACCAAGCTCGCCCGCCCACCTCGTGAACTGCCTCTCGGGCACGGCTAGCGCCCGCACGCAGAGCCAAGTCCGTCCATCTACTTCTACTTGCCTACGTCGTCCCTCACTCGCTACTGACTACTCGCTAATACACCGAGTCCGACCGACATCGCGGTGGAGTAGTCAGGTCAGTGAGGAAACCGCAACTCAACGGGTAAGGAAGTCGTACGCGGGCCAATGAAAATTTAAAGCATTGCTTATAATTACCTATAGTCTGCCAGTGCGCTTTCGAGTTAGTTTCAATGGTGCGCCAAGTCAGAAATACGTCGCGCAAGTGTACATGTCGGAAAGCGGTGGAACGCGAAGGGTCAGTACTGTAAATCGTGTGCGGGGAGTAACAAAAAAAAATTGAAGTGGTTACCGCCGAGATCTGGGCGCATAGTGCGGGTGAGTCACTCAATGTCCTCGAGCGGCACAAAACCTGTCTCGAAATGCTACATTGGTGTGGTTCTCGGGGGTGCGCGAGTCTGAAATGCGCCGCTGAGGTGGGTTGAGCAAAAGGTAAAGGCTACAGGGGTGCAACGCGGAGACGAGTCGCAGCAGCGTCCTCGGGCTTGAAAAAGACAGTTACGCGGTGCAGTGCAAATTGCGCGGAGTCTAAGTCTGGCAATGCAAGTGTTAGTTAAGTAGTATAAGCCAAGGCTGCGGGATGTAGACGTGCGTTGAATTTTTGAGCGAGCTGCTTGAGAGCTCGATTGAAATGGAGCGCGGGATTGATTCTGTAATTTAGTCACCAAAAAATTCGCCAGCAGCGCTGCAGACTTACTTAGCTGTTTATTGAACGCGGGCTTCGGCGTTCGAGGACGGCATCTGCACCCCGAGCCGCGCAGCGTCCTTGAATAGCGCGCTGGCGCTTTTTTTTGACGGAGCTATTTACCCGCGTACAGTATATGTAATCCCGCGCTACGCTACTTGTAACACCCGCACCCGGATAAATAGCTTCTAACACAAATCAGATAAGCTCCCGAAAGACGCGCGTGCGTACCTGCACAACCGAGCGAGCACCGCCGCCGGATGGACTGCGCGCGCCCGGCGCACATCGCGCACGCAGCGTGCCTCCTACCACGCAGCTATCCTCCCCGTCTAACGCGCTCTCTCCCCGGTATCGAAGCCGCAGCGCCTGCTACAGGTCGAATTAATCAGTAAGAAAAATACAGATTCTGAGCGCAATACCCACCGAGAAAATGGGCCTGGCGCGAATTCAAATCAGAAAAAGCGTAGTAAAAGAGTCAAACTCACCCGACTTGGACACTGCGCACTCGCTGGCCCTCGCGCGCGCGCGCCGTTATCCGAGCGCTCGGAGGCGCGTCCGTACGACGCCTCTGAATCCGCGGTCCCGATCGCCCCGCCTCCGAGTCGCACGCATGGGTTTCTGGGCGTTCCGAGGCTCTGCATCCCAAAACGGTCAGTGGGCACAAAATGCGCGATAGTAGCGCAATACTCACCTAGGAAACGCGCGCAGCACGCCGAACGAGTCCCTGGTGCAAATAGGGAGCTGTTCATCCCAGGGCAAAGAGGCAGAGCCTCACCGTGAAGCCGCAATATAATATCTAAATCCCAAATCAGTCAGAAAACAGAAAAGTGGGGGTATGGTCGAGGTACGTACCGTGAGAGCGGCGTGTAGCGCTGCGGAGGATTCATCTGTATTTCGCGCATGGCCTCCGGGCGATTTGAGGGCATTGGGAAGGTCTTCATAGAGCTGTGTAAGTCAATGTCAAAACACATCATTTGACCAACCCGTGCACTCAAGCTGGAATACTGACCGGTAGCAGAGCGGAAAAGCTCCGCAAGTGACCTGGTAGTGTACTGGGAGACGTTAGCGAGAGAACTGGCATGAATAAATGTGCGGGGAGCTTACCTGGAAGATATAATGTAACTGAAGGTCAAAATGGTCAGTTAAGCGAAAAAGTGTGATAAAGAGAGTGAAACTAACCATGCGGGCGGCGCGTTCGGTGTTAAAGATCCATACACATCGCGTGAAGTACGTCCCAGAGCTATAGGGTCGGAGGTCGAAGATCCAGCATAAAATAGTCCTAGATGCCAAATCAGCAAGAGGCCAGAAGAGGCGAAATATCGGCGAAGTATTAACCGAAAGTGCGCAGCGGGGAGCATTCTTGATGCTAGTGGAGTGCAATCTGACATGAGGTGCACAAATATCGCGAAAAACTCCAGTAGGAGCTCGCCGGCGAAGTCTAATGTGACTAGAAAAAAATAGTCAGTATATTAAAACCCGCGATAAAAAACATAGAACTGACTCGGGGCCTGCGAAAAGCACAAGGAATAGTTTATATACATTGAATGTATCGCCTCCGAGTGCCATAGAAGCTGAGACTTCGTTCTGATGAAGGAGTTGCACTAGATGTAGAAGCAGTGAGCAAGCGGGACAAGCGGAATAACCGCGGGATGCGGACCGGAACCACAGTGTAGACGTGTTCAGCGCTCCTGAAGAGTGGTAAGAGCTGTTGAAAATGAGAAATAACATGGTGAGCTGCGCGAGGAGTTCGCTAGTATGGTATCATGTAACTGACAGCAAAAAAAGGTAAGAACATCGAAAAAAACCCGGTAAATAAAGGATGACTGACTCTCAGGGGAGTGCAAATTGCGGGGAGTAGTATGACTGCCTTGTATGCATCCCCTCTGAGACCTTCGACAAGATATGTTCTCTTCTGAGCGAGGAGTTGAGCTAAATATAACTACCAGGTCAGTGTCCGAAAAAAGGCGGAATACTGACCGAGAGTGGGTCGATGGAGCGTCGGAAAGATACCCATATGTTCACATCTAAGGCCAGCGAAGGAATCGGTGCGAAATGTTGGAGGCCTGGCTCACCAGAATAAGTCGGCCGGCATTCTTTGCTGATTTGATGCACATTGAAGCAGGCATATATTTTGGACTCTTGGGATCTTGAGAGCACTTGCAGCTGCTAAGAGGACTATGGTGAGATTAATACCCGCATTTATCGCAAACTATGGATGAGCTTACCATGCATTCATACAGACATTAATTGGCAGAATCCGGAGCATCCAAAACAAAGCTTAATCTGACAACAGAGAGTAAGCGCACTGCTGCCCGAGGATCCCGGCAAATTAGACACTTACATACCTCCTTGATCTTTCAAGGACGCTCTAATGGACACCTCCGGCCGGCAGGGCGTGTCTTGAGGAAGGACAGTCACTACATTTAATGCAAGACAATCAATGAAAAAAAGCGGTCAACCCGAGTCAATACGGACCCTCGGAGCGCCGATAAGGGGACGAAAGAGCGTGGAAAAGCTCTGAATGTAACATATACATGTCCCGCCCTGACTCCGCCGACCATTCGAGCAAAAACGTTGCAAATATCCATGCTAAAATCAAGCGACAGTACTTCAAAAATGCGAAGTTTTGAGCCCAGTATATACCGAAGCCTTGGTTATGAGTTGTTCAAGGTATCCTTGGAGTCAAGTAGTCTTGTGAGTAACGATGTAAAGGCTTGAAGAGACTCAGCGATGTACCATGATGGTGGTTCAGGTGAAAGATGGATCAGGGTCACATGGCCTCGATCATGATACCGAGCCTTTGGGCGCGAGTGGCCAATGAAAATTATGCTTCACTTGCAATAGTACTTCCCTGATGGTATGGAAGAGAATGTGATAGCTTGTATCATAAATATTTAGTTGACGAAAAACATCTTCAGCATTAATTAGTTAGTGAACCTGCATTCACTGTGTTCAGACCCCCCCAAGAGGTGTCAGATCTCTGGATCTGACCCACTATCAACAACACGTGCATTGCTGATTGCCGATAATTTCCCCTTTTGGAGCTCACTCTCTCCGACGTTAAATCAACGATAAATAGGCCCCGGACTGCAGATTACATTGGTTAAAAATGTATCAACGACACTAAACTTACTAGGGACAGTAATAAGGTTCGAAATATGTGATTCTACCAACGGTATGTATCGTATCAATACAGTCGTATTGTTTTCAATGCTCGGGTATCGTTTGGGTCTAGATTTTCTTTCTCGCAATGCCGACTGGGTGAATTTTGAAGGCAGGAATTAGATCGCTTACGGCTGGGAGACGATTCCGCCCGGGATAGTGATATGGGAGCGGTATTTGGCCATTTAATCACTTTCTCGATTGGAATCTTCAGTCCCAACTGTTCGTCCGGAGAAATGCAGATCTGTTCCAAAAAGCTAACAGATACTCGGTTCGTCCACCCAGGATGCCGTTCCTCCAGATGCCGCTGGAAGTTATACTTCCAATGTGTTTCTTTGCACTCCAGAGGACATTCAACCGGAACATTTGTGCATGGACGTGTGGGCCGGTACTGTTTTGCTGCCGAGATCAAGAAAGAATATGCAGATGGGCAGTCTGAATCAGCCTTTCCGCCTTTCACTCCTATTTTACAAGTAGATCCGCCGCATGTGCCGCAAGGGTACGCATTTGAGACCTAAACCCCGATCAGAATCAATCTTTATCTCGTTCGCATTCATACATACCGGGACTTTGACTGAGGGATCTTCAACACCCCGTAGCGCCTTGATAATGTGTTCACCGACATGGCACTGACGGTCCTGGTTTTTGACAGATTTCTGGCAAACACGACAAGCATTGCGGTTGATGATAGATTGTTCGATTGTTGTGTTGGCTATGGGGGCGAAATAAAAAGAGCCGGCGAATCCTGGCTCAAGTCAGTGCACCATTCAAAAGTAACAAACAATTAACACACCGGGTGAGGATGCAGGTTGGTAAGGGAACTCTCTTTCCGAGACACCCGTGAATATCGGAAATTGTTCATGGAGGCTCCTGTCGCTAAGTAATTGACTCCATAACCTACACCAGGAGGCTAACAGATTGTTGTTTGTGAAAGACCAAGTCTTTCCACGGTCACCACAGAGGTCGAGATCGAAGGACGAGATCTCTTTGGCTTGATCATTAACCGTACAATCAATGAGACGGCTTGAAACGGCAATTTGGAGATTTCGTAAATGTGTGATGTCCTCGCCGCTATTCTTGTTCTTTTTCTTCAAGGAGAATGCAACAAATTCCCCATCCCATGCCCAAATTGGATCGTCCCCATTCATCAGAGGAACAAGAGAGAATACCTGCCCAGATATTGAGTATGGGGAAGAGGGGAGATGGAGTTCGGAGCGTGGGATGGCGGATACAGAAGCGGCCTTGGCACCGGATGCGCCTCGCTTGATGAGGGTGCACTTGGCAATCGCAAGTCCGATGTGTGTCCCATTGTAGCACACCAATGTTGCGAATAAATTCCCGAGTTGAAAATGAGTTGCTGCCGAAATATTCTGGCTATCTTCGGTGCGCTCTCGAGTCCATGATTTCCCGCCGATCGTGAATCCCCGGATGTGTTGCAAGCGGTCGTGGCTGCCGTGACTGTCCTGTGTCATATCAAAGAAGGTCCGTACTATCGATTTTTTGTGTGCTAAGTGGCCCACAGCATCAATCTCAGCAAAGAGAGAGTGGGGGAGGGTAGGGGAGGATTCGGATTCTTCAGTCTCATGGGCAATTAGAACATCAAAGTCGACACCAGCCACTAGATTGGCAAAATTAATAGTGTTAGGATCGATTGTCGACGATGAATCATTGGTGTTAGATGACAGATTTGCCATGGAGCGGTCAACTTCCCCCGAAATTGCAGGATACTTCCCACCCATCGGGCGCATAAGATCAGTGTCTTTCCTTCGGAACCGTTCTCCAAAAGAAAGGCCCATCCGAACGCTGTACTTTGCAAGGATATACTCGGTAGCCTTCACGGCGGCTGCCCAGCAAATTTCCAAATCACAACTATCTGCTCGGAGCTCACGTTTGAAGTGAGTCGGTCGGAGATGATCCACATGGCGCATTCGAAACATATTTAGGCGACGCGGCTTTCGTTCTAGCTCCGGATGCTGTTCATAGATGTAATCAAGCATCATAGCTGATCCAAACCGGTTTCGAAGTTCGCCAGTGCTGCAGTTCGGTGAGTGGCAGCCAATCATTCGTGAACGCCCAAATAGCGCCTCGAGAACATCATCTCCGAGAAGGCAGATGAAAACTTTGAGCTGGCCGTTGATGATGCGTGTTTTCGGAACCATCAAGATGGCATTTTTGACCATCGCCTGAATATCGGCGTACAACTGGTTGGGCATGAAGGAGGTACCATTCTGGATATACAACGCGCAGAGGAGGTGGGAAAACTTGATCAACGACTCGACCTGTTCCGACAGGGAAAGCTCCGTGTTGATGAACGGCTGAAGCATGGCATCAATGGCCTCTCCGAGGAGACAAAGTGCTTCAAACTCGGCAGCTTCACTCGGATCGAATTCGGACGGATCCAGCTTTGATATTTCGACAACGCAAAGGAGAAGCTTTATTGCCCGAGGAACGTCCTGAGCATCGGATGGGTCTAGCAGATTATGTATGGAAAGAAACCCCCAGAATCCCCGAAGATAGCTCTCTTGAGGCCTTCATACCTCCACCCCTGATCACGAACCTCACCGACGGCTTCCGAGTACTTACACGGCAGCCCCCAACTGAGCTCCCAGTCGAACATCCGATGCAGGTCCATCAAGCACCCCTTGACCACGCCATTCACAAACATCTGTTCCTCGCTAGCGCCACGAAGCGTAACAACGGAGGCAAACTGATCACAGGCGGAGGCCTCTGGTTTGGCGCAGAACAGCAAGAGAATGTTTCACTGCGCATGGCAGAAGACAAACCACAGTCTGCACTAAGTGCGGAAGCCACAGCCGCCTTCGTGGGAGTCCAAGGCATCCCACGAGATATGACAATAGAGCTCATAAGCTCTAGGAAGGCGGTCCGAGTAGCAATGACGGGTCGCCTCCAGGCGATGGAAGACAAGGGCTGGATCGGCATAGCTGATCGTAAAGCGCTTAGCGCACTGGCCGCGGTACTGAAGTCCCGTAGTGCCCCGACATTCTTCAAGGAAAAGGAGCGCAGAGACAGCGGGCCAGAACTCGAGGGCCACACAGGAGCTGCACAACTTGCACGGCAAGGCTGCCATAGACCCGAACCGACGAACATCGACTACGTGATAGAACCAGAACTGCAGCTGAGAGGAGCAAAACTTTCGACGCTGACGCAAGCCACCGCGTATGCGGGTATCAAGGAGCGAAAAGCCGACGTCACGCGGAAGGCATCGGAAAACAATGTCAAACAAGTTGCGCTCGCGACGCAACACGTATTCAAACGCTTCCCAACCACGGCCCAAGTCTGGAAGAGCATTAGGCACAAGGATTTTACACGCCAAACCAAGAACTTCTTTTGGAAATCCCTCCACTCCGCACACCGTATCGGCACCTTCTGGCAGCACATCCCGGACTGTGAAGACCGTGGCATTTGTCAATTCTGCAAAGAGCCGGAGGATCTCGATCACATTCTATTGCGCTGCAAGCGCCCCGGACAGAGTCAGATATGGGCGCTTGCCAAAGAACTCTGGCTACGGAAACACCCAATCTGGCCTGAGCCGTCCCTTGGCAGTGTCCTTGGCTGTGGCTTGGCAAATTTCACAGACGACAAGGGTCGGGATCTTCCCGGCACGTCTCGCCTGTATCGTATTCTGGTCTCAGAATCCATCTTTACAATCTGGAAGATCCGAAACGAAAGCGTCATAGCGAGAAGTGGGGAAGCACTACCGGTGAATATGATCCACAATAAATGGTTCCACACGATCAACCAACGTCTTCTCTTCGACCGCATCCTCACTAACCACGCCAAGTATGGCAAACAAAACTCCATCAAGACCTCCCTCGTGCTCCAAACCTGGAGCTCCACGCTGATGAACGAGGAAGATCTACCCGAAAATTGGATCAAAGAGCCCAGGGTTTTAGTGGGTACCGAGCCCCAGTCTTCGCACCCCGCTCCCCAGCCTTCGGGCAGGAGAGGTCGGGGTCGATAGTCTCGGAGCCCCACACTGTCGCATTCCGCGTCGTGCAAAGCGCATTACCCTGGGTGGTGGCCCCTTACTACCTTTTCTCGGAGGGCTCCAGCCCTCTGTTCCTTACGCGGCTTGGGAGGTTAACCAATTGTTAATTGTCCCTTGCTGACTTCGTACCACCAAAAAAAAAAAAAAAAAAAAAAGATTATGTATGGAAGTTTCGGACCAATTGTGATCCGGTAATCGTTTGAACCACGAGAGCAGCAGATCCCGATTAATACACACATTTTTGACAGCAAGCCCTTCGGATGAGCAGAGAAGGGTGCACCAACCTAGGAACCTTGTAAGTGAACACTGCAAACCGTACATTGCCACAGTACACTTACGTTTATCAATATGTTTCGGGTCCGAATCATTTGTTACATTGTCTTTCCCCACCCGTCGATTGAGCCCTGGAAGGTTGCATATAAAGGGATAGAGTGGATTCCCTGGGATAATCTCGCTCTGCATGCACAAGACGAAGAAAGCGAGGCGACGTTTATGGTCCCCATCAGTTGCAACCGATAATATTGGTCCGCGCTTTATTTCTCCATATGGTGAACGTTTCCAGGCCTCCAATGCCATCTCTGTCGTAGGAAGACAGTCTGTCCAGGGGCCCTTCTTGCACGACGGCCCCATGAAAACAGGCTTCGCCCCGTAGTTGGTTTCGTACAAGCGCGAGATTGCTCCAACCGAGGTTTCGTGCGAGATGTGGACACTCCCGTCCTTTACCGCAGCAACGGCAGCCTCCACTGTGTGAGTATCCTTCCCAACCTTCACTGTCTTGAGTGCTGAGACGTGCTCAATACAAAATCCTCCCATCTCATCCGTTTCCGACAGGTAGTCGATCCTGCGCTCAGTAGCGAGCTCGTCGAATGGCAGCGTGTGCCCGCAGACAATAGGCGGCAGGTCCATCTCAGCGTCCGATTTTCCCGCATCCCGGCGCGGATGGGCACCAAACAGTGCGGAGATGTTGCTTGAAATATCTGCTAGCCTCAATCCGTTGACAGATGGCACCAAATTGTGCTGACGGCGGTAAGGTTGGATCGTGTTCCGAGACGGAAGTGCAAATATTGAATGATTCATTGCATACACAGCTCCGCCGCCCCCGAGCTCGTGTAGCAAGACGGAAAGATCAATTTCGTATTGCGAGTAGTTCCGGGCTGTGTACTTCCCCTCTACCGCAAGCCGGCACTGTTGAAGAGTCTTTTTCGGACTCCAACCCTCCTTGTAGGCATTAGGTAAAAGCCTATGCAGTGCGGGAATTGGATGCTGTCCCATAAATTGGAACATCTCCTCATATTCAGATAGCCGCTGCTTTGCACGGGTGAGAGAATCAGACAAGTCGAGGTTCTAGATAACATTTAAAACTCGGGCTCGTCACCAAACAAGGAAACATACTTTAAGTTTGAGAGCGTTGAGCTTCTCTTGTGTCGCTGCTGACTTAGCACGAAGTTGCTCGGAGTTTAGGTTATCGTGGTCACGAATTTGTTCATATGAGCGATTGGCCCGCTCTTTGACGATTGCAACATCGAGCGTCAGAGCCGAGCAATTAGAACAGGGCAGAAGGCCCTCGGCTGTCACTACAGCTCCGAGACATCGAAGCGAACGAGCTTTCGGGGTATCGGATAAGATCAAGTCATAATGTAGTTGTCCTTTAGCACGCGGAGAGTGCTTCGAGAACAGGTATCTATCCCAGAAGGTCTCGACATCCCAATCAATAGCTATTCCGGGGCAAGGAACGGCCCAACGCCATGATGAGTCGTCATCATTGAGGGCGTGTTGAGATGCTGGTCTCGAGGTTGTCCAGGACAGAGAGGGAGCCAAAGGTAGATGAGGCT
This sequence comes from Mycena latifolia, assembly GCA_029289555.1. Classification (NCBI taxonomy): domain Eukaryota; kingdom Fungi; phylum Basidiomycota; class Agaricomycetes; order Agaricales; family Mycenaceae; genus Mycena; species Mycena latifolia. The sequence goes on along the minus strand of JARJLE010000112.1, from coordinate 187,554 downwards.
GAGGAGGGACTGCTCCTGGCTGTGATTGGGTCGAGCTCGACGCGAAATTCTCACTGGGAACTACGGAAGAGATTTAGCATAAATGTGAAGGCATAACTGGTGACCACGCACCTTTACAAGCACTACTGGACATATGTGTTTGCACGGTGCCTTCATTCGCCCCGAGCTTGAATATTTTGCCGCATTTTGGGCACTGGAGCGGGGTCTGAGCCGGACTGTCTCTGTCCGAAGTGGAGCCTGAGGGAACAGGCCTAGATATCTCGCGACGGGATGATGATACAGGAGGCTGGGGAAACGGATAGTTGAAGACATTTTCACGATAGTGAGAGGTATACACTTCATGTACACGGAGAGACGCGGTATTATAGACATTATTTACTGTACCATTTCGACCGAGTGTTCGGCCTATGTCACGCGTCACCTAAGGTGTTCACTTTTTCAAGTGTTCATTCTGACAAATCCCATCAATAATTACCATAAATGGTAGTACGGCAGATGCCGGACCGATTTTTGGGGTGTTTTTTGAGCCTATTTGGGCCAGAAAACCTCATGTCACCGTCACCGATACCCAAAGTGTTCAGTTCAGAGGCCCTTGTCACGCGTCACTTGAACACTCGGTCGAAATGGTACAGTACACCAGCATCGGTGGTTTGTCGTTGGCTCACGGTAGTGGAGTGGGGCGGGTTTGGGCAAAGTGAAGTGGCTAGTGAGGCGGCGAGTTACTGTCGAAGTGTTTACGAGCCAATCTGGCCGCAGAACGCGTACGCGACGCGCTTGCGGTCGCTTGTCGGTCGCGGTTGTTTGTGTGTTTGTCGCCTGATCAAATCCAAATATTTGGCCCCCTTGAGGGCACGTGTTGTTGATAGTGGGTCAGATCCAGAGATCTGACACCTCTTGGACCCCCCCGTAGGCACAGATGTGCCTACGTACGCCGATCTCTGCCGAGGTATGACTACGTAAGCCTACGTTGGCCGATGTTGGTCTAACACGTCTGCCTACGCAAGGCCTGCCCACGTTGGACGATCTCGGCCGACGGTGGTGCACCTATCTTGGCCGACCTTGGCCGATCCGAGTCCAGGTTGGTGGCGGGTGAAATGAGGAACCATGTCGGGTCTCGAATTTCCTAGCTAGGCTCATCGGCCCACGTCATTCTATGTGTGCCTATTCCTGCCGATACACCTAGACCAACCCCTCGGCAGGGCTCGGCACACTGGTCGGCCTACACATCTGCCTATTGGGATCCGGCAGACCTGTGCCTACAGGGGGGTCTGAACGCAGTGATTGATTTGAATCGTACGTTGACTCGCTTTGGACGAGCGGGGCATGTATGCGAAAATACTGACTTATCTGCGTCAAGATGACTTTATATAATGGCTTTGAATCGAGTTGATTAGCTGAGCCCAATGATAGATTCAATACTGACTCACCTGAAGTCCGACAAGCATAGTCTCGGCATTTTGAAGCCTTGACCGTAGCGTAGCGTAGTCTTGGCCATGAGTCGGATGATCTGGGTAAGTGGACCGTCAGTATCTGAGTGGACATTAGGTCAGCATGGGCCAACAAAGAAAGGACAAAGAAAAATAAGCCGGGTGTGCATTGAATTGAACAGAGCCTTGTCAATCAACCAAATAAGTCAGGAAGTAAATGAATGTAATGTTAGAGCAACCATACCTCGCACTGTAGAGCGATACGTACTCCCGACTTTCTTAGCTGTAGGTTGAACACGGACTTCGGTGCCCGAGGACGGCACCTGCACCCCGACCCGCGTCTTTTAATAATACTCAGCGCATTGTTTGACGGAGCTATTTAGTCGCGTACAGGACATGCACATCCCGCGCTACTCCCTCCTTGTAACCCCCGCCCCCTGCACCCGAATAAACGACTTCCAACCAAACTGTGTGAGTTCCCAATGAAAAACAAAGAGGCGCGCGCGTACCTCCGCGCAATCGGGTGAGTACCGCCGACGGATGGATTGCGCGCGTCCGGGGAACATTTCGCACGCAGCGCACACCTCCTCACACGCAGCTACACAAGCGCTATGAGCGCGGACGCGCTCTCCGGTATCGGAGCCACGGCGCCGGCTACAGGTCAAATTGCTCGGTGCCAAAAATACGAACTCGGAGCGCAATACTCACTCGAGGAGGCCGGGCCGCGTATTCGTACCCACCGCGATACTCGAAATCAGAGTCTTTCAAATACAAATCAGTACGGAACCGAAAAGGCGCGGTAAATTAAAAGGAGTCAAACTCACCGCACTTGGACACTGCGTATTCTAAGGCGGAGTCACTGCCGGCTCTCGCACGCGGGCGTCCCGCCATCCGAGCGCTCCGAGTCGCGTCCGTACGACGAGTCTGAATCCGCGCTCCCGATCGACACCCCTCCGAGCGCGCGCATGGATTTCTGTGCCTTCCAACGCACGTCGAGCCTCTACAGCCTAAATAGTCAGCGAGCACAAAACGCGCGATAGTAGCGCAATACTCGCCTATAAAACGCGCACAACGCGCCGAACGAGTTCCTGGGGCAAATCGGGAACTGTTCGTCCGCGGGTAACGAGGCGGAGCCTCACCGTGAAGCCGCAATATAATTTCTAAATCCCAAATCAGTCAGAAAACAGAAAGGCGGGGGTATGGCCGAGGAACGTACCGTGACAGCGGCGCGATACGAACGTCAAGAATACAGACTCGTCCTCGCTGGGCGGCCAGCCTCTCCGCGGGCGGCGGGTCTGCGAAGGGGTTTTGGTTGTCCTCCCTGCCAGTCAATCACCGTTGGCATCCAATCTCAGCGCACAACGGAACGAACCACTCACGCGACGGTTGCAGCAGCAGGAACCACCTCCGAAACAGGCATGAACACCGCCCTGCTGTCCCACCCGCCCTCGTCCGCCCACTGCCGCGGCTGCGGCACCTCTGCGCGCTTACGTACATCTGCCTTAGCCACAGGCTCGGCTGGGGCGTCCTGCGTGGGCTGCAGGTTGTACGGGTACGGCGACACCGCCGCCGCCTCCGCGCCGACAACGGTCTCGCTCGCGCTCCCGGGCGACACCTCCGCGATCGTGTGCATGGGCGCGGCGGGCATGAGGTCGAAGCATGTGGCCTCGTCGACGGCGGGTACGGGTTCTTGTGCGGGCTCCTCAGCAGGTAAGCACATGCTCAGTGACGCGCAGAACGAGACGTACAAAGGCATACTCGTTGTAAACACGTTGTGGAGGCCGTGTCGGGCCGAGATGCGGCGGGATGCAGGGGCGACCTCAAAGAAGCGGGGCCGCATCACGACCAGGCTAGAAGTGTGGGAGTGGTCGAGACTCGATGCTCGTGGATGTCGTTGGCAAGATATCATCGGCAGAATGTAGGAGCCGTCACTGATGTGACCTCTTACGTGCAACGTTCAACTTACATAAGTTAAAGTTCCAACCTTGGCTTCGCAGGAAAGTGAACGGCCGGCAAGCAGCGGGACACAAACAGACAGCAGGGGATGGGTCTGGGGGAAATTGAAGAGTAGAATATCAAGTTCTTCAGGCTTAGAGTGGCAGCCTGCGTTCCGCCCCTAGGTCCTATCACAACTTAACAACAGAAAGTCTTTTAGATCGTTCTTCTCCTCGGACTGCGAAAAAATGGGTGTCTTTACTTGGATGTAGTTTCCTGAGTCCCTAAGCATGGCAAGTCGGTAACCATTCAAACGGGAGCGGCCTTGCCGAATCTGCCATCAGATCGGCATCCTCCCGGCACCCTCCGCCGTCTTGGGCTCGTTTTTCTGTTTCTTCAACCAGATGAATTTTGTTGAAGAAGGACTGTGCAGGGACGATCCCTGTGACCAGCCTTGCTGCTGTGAGCTCTGTTAGCTTCCGTGGAGCACACACCTTGCCGAATCATTCGTTGAATGTCTACTGATGCGTTGAGCACCGGATCCCACTCACCTCATCTCATTATTCGGACCGCCTGAAGCTGAGAGAGACCAATTAAGTGTCCCAACAACGCCAGTCACTCTTATCGATGATACCATTGGGCCACAAACGGGCTGGGACTGGGAGAGCTGTCAATATTCCCAGAGGACTGCCGCCGGCATTTCTCGGAAGGGCGGGATAACGGTCCGAAAAAAATCTACATGAGATTGACATAAGATATCTAGAAGGTACATTTTAATAAGAGAATAGGCTGAAAGAATTTGAACCCGTTCGGGAGATAACTACGAATTTGTCAGGTTACGCGAGTGTAATAAATCATGCAACCACAGGATGGTGGTGGCCAGAATCAGTGCAAACTGCAGACCCATAATAATCCTCCAGGTCCTGCATGGTTTGGCTATTTCGATGTCATCAAAAGTGCAGGAGGCTTCCGGTGCAAGGTGTGACTCCAGCTCTGTAATATATCTAAGAACGGATACAGCCAGATAATTAAGAGGCGTACTGGATTCCTTGTGAGCTGCTTCCGAGGGAGTTTCATCCGAGACTTCGTAATGGCCGGGATCTCCCCCACAGTCCTCGACCTCTTCAACTGTTCAACATTAGGACAAGAGATTAGGACATGGTTTATGAGCTCACAATGTGCAAATGGACCATCGCCCTCAGCTGATATCTGGACGAGTGGATATCCCAGCTCAAGAGCCACGTTCTGGCTATCAGGATCGAACCCTTTACCTTGATGGAATTGGCGGATCCCGGCATAGACACTTTCCTCCCAGGAGTATGTATGAACATTCATTGTGAAGTCGATACGGGGAAATTCCAGTTGTTCTGCCTCCTCCATTCCCAGTCTTTCAACCCCAGAGGGATCAAGAGACCAGTATGCCGCGCACTCGGGGTGTCGAAAATATGACGGGTTGTTGGATTGTAGGTCCGCCAAGGGACAGAGGAATAAATATCCGGAGGGGATGCTGTCACCAGTGTCGTATAGTCTCAGGTAATATGAAATTTGGTACACAAAGACTGGTGGTCAATCCTTATCAGAATTGGGATCGTCGATATACTGTGAACTTACCATAATCTTCATGGTTGGAGGATACACCGAGACGATTGAAGATGGGGTTCGCCTGCGCGAGCCACCTGCGACACGCAATATAGTTGCACACGATGTCGTGGGAAAGGACTCCATCCATAAGATCACTGGAATTCACACTTCAATTGACAATGATTGGTTAGACCATAAATATGGGAAGAATACAAAAACACACCGAGTCCATCCACTCTCCATGACCGATAATGGTGTTCCCCCAGTCATGCTCCACCCGTAATGAGTAAAATCCAAATCAGGGATATATGCGATCTCTTTCGAATATTCAATGTCGGAACCATGGGGACAGTGAATGAGCGCCCCCAGGTGTACTGCTGCATTCGTGGAAATCGAGAAGGGGTGGTAGTGGCCGAAATGATTGTAACAGATGGCATGGTAGGTGTCCCACGAAAGTAAATCTATGATCTTTGAGTCTTCGGGCGGTTCAAGACTAGATCCCAAGAGCGGTGATGGCGAATCGACTCGGACAGGCCACAATAGGTCAAGGGGGTCGTTTTCTGGGAGGGCGAAGTCCACACATAGATGACCGGTTGACGGTCTGATCCATATCGTGCATTCCATGGGGTGCTTGAAATGGTGATAAGATACACCGAAATATCATAAACACTCTACTCACCAGATAGTTTCCAGAAACGGCATCCATATATTGTTTGGCACCCTACGAGCATGTCAGTGTGAATTAAGCCGATGCGGCCGGAAATAGCTCTTCTTACCCAGAATTCTGTATCCTGTCACAGTCAGTGCTAAGTTAACGTTCAGCTAAAATGATGCACATACAAAGTATGCCCAGAAATATACTGCTGCCAGATGAGAGCCCCGGTACTTCTCTATCACTTGTTTGGCTAGAATCAATTCTGATTGAATGTCCCAATCAGTATGCCACTCAGTTTACCAAGGCGGGGCAACCAACCATCGAGGAAAATTGCCGCATGTATGCCCGATGAATTTATTGTTCCAAAGAGCTGCACAACATTCGGATGGCTGCAATGTAACTCAATTTAAGGGACTAAAGCGACAGAGATCCACTCACCGAAGCCACAAATATCGTGAAATATCCTGATGCCATTCCTGCGATGGGAAGTAATTCAACTTCGGGTCAACGAGCGAATACCGGCAACACACCTCTTCGGCCTTCTCGCCCTGATACACGGCCACGGTCATGGGTGACTTGAAGCCATGGATTCGTGCAGAGTACATGCGTCGTGTAGGGTGCTGCCCATACGTGCGATATGCCACTCCGGATTTACCATCGAACCGTATCTCACTGCGAAGATCCAGGTCTCCCAGTGGAATTCTTCGGAAATCTGATGGTCTGTTGTGAATTTAATCCTGAAATACTCGAGCTTTGGAGTCACCAGGAAGAACAGTCGGGGGTGACTGGTGGACATTCGTGATACTCTTGAACTTCCCGCCAGTAATGACTAAGTTCTGTGCTTGCGGGAAAAAGGCGCCCGTGAACCTGGAGGCCGATGACAGTGAGTCCCTGCTCAGAGAAGATGGATGTACAGTAGATCACGAACTGATCGTGAGGGCCGCTTCCTTCTGCTGTTGATTCAGATTGGAATTCCGCCTGGACTTGGGGCTCGTCATCCATGGGATGGTGGAGGTAAGAGGGAGAGAAGTTAAGCGCCGCCGAAGCGTGTGATCGTGTTCTAAATTCAACTTGAAAGCTGTTGAGATGGCTGTGCTTTGGACGTCTGCAGAAAGTTGCACCACAGCATGTTGTTCCAGCGGGAGGAATGGAAGCAGAAGGCTAGCCACAGCCTAGTCCCCGAAATACGCACCAAATCTGAAAGGCACGTTAAAAATTCCACATCAAGTTCCTTGAAGAGAGGTTGTGGATCAGCAGCCAAGTTCTTCCGGAACTCGGCGCAACTTGGGGAAATTTAATTCTAAAAGCGTAGGACAAATCAACGAAGAGAAATTCTGAACTGACTGGGGTGGCTGTGACGAGGGACCAGGAGTGGCAACGGCAGAATCAAAAATAGACTGACATAGGCTGACATTAGCCGCCTGCAGAGTGCATTACCACGCATGATGTATTGCAAGGGATCCAGAGGGAGCGGCAGGATCGTGGTAGAGGAGTTTTCTTTTGCTGTCGGACGGAGTAGCAGAGAAAGGGCTGAGCAGAGTTGAGTTGAGCAAAAAATTCCAAGATGGAGTGGAACGCTCGGATCCGAGGGACCGAAACAATATAGGAATGGCAGTCGCCGCTGATAGGCGTCGATAGCGGTCAGCACTTTTAAAATGAGTATGAGATCATCATCGTGGTGCCCGGCTCGCCCCAGCTTGCCCCAAGGGGAGGCAAACACACGCAACTCGTACCGGCTGTCTTTTCTCCGGTCTCCATGTTTCGATCCATAGACTCGTACTTTTTTTATTCAACTCACTTATTTTTATCTAGATCTTCAAATTATCGAATTCGCCCGCGACGGTGGTGGCGCGCAATTTTTGACACTATATTTCGTGTTCCGGCGAGCGGGGTCGCACGCCCAGTCAGGGTAAGTATCCTTGGTGTCCCACGTGTCGCTCTTCCCTCCCTCCACACGTCTTCCACGCTCGGTCCGAACTTTCTCGCGCGCCAGCGGCACGCAGCGCTGTCCCGGAAATTTCGACTGCTTATTTCGGCGTCCAGCGAGCGGGGGTACACGAGCACAAGTTTAAACGTGATATATCACGTTCTGCCCAGCGGAGTCGCGTCGAGGTAAGTTCCATTTAATTTTGAGTGTCCCTTGTGCTAAGATTTCCCTCGCAGATCAATGCCAGTGTTTTAAACGCGTGGTACCGCATCCCACGATCACATTACACGTTCTCGAGCACGCCGCCAGTGCGCCGCCCCCGAGCTTCGACTATTTTCGGCGCTCCGCGAGCGGGGCTACACCTGCAGCGCCGCGCGCAAGTTTTAATAATTTATTTGGGGTTCCGCCGAGCGGGGTTGCATCGAGGTACATTGACATTGCATTGTATCTTCCATTGCGTGCAGTACTAACCTTATGTTATAGATCCACCACCGCCTCGTAAACGCGTCCCGAGCGCCGTCCTCGAGCTTCAACTATATATTCCAGCGTCCCGCGAGCAGGGCTACACGCTCAACACCATGCACAACTTTCAATAATATATTCGGGGTTCCAGCGAGGCACCTCGAGGTATGTTCCATTTAATCTTCCATTGCGTGCAGTACTAACCTTCATCTCATCTTATAGATCCACCACCGCGTCGTAAACGCGTCCCACGCGCCGAGCTTCACGCTGTACGCGTCCAATGAGCGCGCCGAGCACCCGTGCGCATCCGCCGCGCGAGCGCCGCCCCGTCAATTTCGATTGTATATTTCGACGTCCCGCGCGCGGGGTAAAGGTTGCTGAGCCCCGCGCAAGCTCCAAGAGCGGGGCTACGCGCTCAACGCAAGTTTCAGTAATATATTTAGGGTTCCGGCGAGCAGGTTTGCGTCGAGGAACGTTGCATTTTATCTTCCATTGTATGTATGTATGGCAAGCTGGTAACCATCCAAGCAGGAGCGGCCTTGCCGAATCTGCTATCAGATCGGCAGCGCCCGGGCACCTCCGCAGGCTTCGGCTCGTTTTCTGTTTCTTCAATCGGATAAATTGTGTTGAAGAGAGAGATGTCACAGGGATAATGCTTGATGCTGTGAGCTTTGTAAGCTTACGTGGAGCACACTCCTTGCCCAGTCGCGAGTTGAATGTCTCCTGATGCGTTGATCGCCGGATCCCATTCTCATTATTCGGACGGCCTGGAGCTGAGGTCAATTAAATGACCCAACAACACCAGTCCTACTCATCTCGATGATACTATTGTCCAGTAAGTGGAATGTGACCGGGAGAGTTGACATTACTCCCCGAGGACTGCCGCCGGCATTATCGCTGCCCGAGCAGCTTCGCATCGCATCCAGGCTGTCAACGAGCTATAACTTTCCCAACGATATTACAGTCTTGTTTGGGGGAATTACAGGTGATTGGCTGTCAAGTCCAACCACAGATGAGAAGCTAGGGGACTGAGATCAAGCATGAATATTAAACAGAACGGGAGAACATATAAAGAAGGGGAATATCTAGCTTCTCCTCAAAGGTCACAGGCGGTAGTATTCATACTGTGAGACCAAACTCAATATAATAAGCACCAAATGGAATCCCACAGCAATCTTCCAGGCAGCCCTCGATGGTTGGGGCATTTCTGCGTCATCACACCTAGAAGAAGCTTCCTCAATCAATGGGGCATCTGGGTCTGTAGTGGCATTTAAGAACCGATGTAGCAAGAGGTAATTGAGACGGCGCACAAGATTCCTCATTGTCTGAGTCCAGAGGAGATTCATCATTCAACGAGACTTCGGTTTCAGAGTCGGTCTCATCAACTGCGGTAAATCAGCAGAAATAACTATCAAGTCAGGGGTTCCATTCACCGTGTGCAAATGGGCCATCTGCATCAGCCGATAGTTTGAAGAGCGGATATTCCAACTCAAGGGCCACGTCCAGGCTATCAGGATCGAAGCCTTTGGCTTGATGGAATTGGTGGACTCCGGCGTAGACGCTTTCATCCCATGACTCACCCCAAGCCTTCATTTCAAGTTCGAAGGCAGGAAATCCGAGTTGTTCCGCCTCCTCCATTCCCAATCGTTCCACCCCAGAGGGATCAAGAGACCAGTATGCCGTGCACTCAGGGTGTCGAAAATATGACGGGTTGTCAGATTGTAGGTCTGTCCAGGGACAGAGGAATAAATATCCGGAGGGAATGCTGTTGCCAGTGTTGAATATTCTTAGGTCACACCGAATCGTGTCCACAAGGACTGGTAAGAAATCCTCATCAGAATTGGGATCGTCGATATCCTGTGGACATACCATAATCGCGATGGTTGGAGGTTATACCGAGACAATTGAAGATGTGGTTCGCCTGCACGAACCACTTGTTCGATTCCCACGTGTTCCACACAATGCTGTGGGAAAGGACTCCATCCACAAGATCACAGGAATTCACACTTGGGATTGACAATGATTAGTTAAACCATAAATATGGGATGAATACAAAAACACACCGAGTCCACCCACTCTCCATGACCGATAGTGACTTTCCCTCGGCCATGCCCCACCTAAGATCGATGAAATTCAAATCAGGGATATATGCAATTGCTCTCGAACTTTGAATGTTTGAGCCAGGGGGACAGTAGATGAGTGCCCCCAGGTGTACTGATGCATTCGTGGAAATTGAGAAGGGGTGGTAGTGGCCAAAATGATTGTAACAGATGGCATGGTAGGTGTCCCACGAAAGTAAATCTATGATCTTTGAGTCTTTGGGCGGTTCAAGACCAGATCCAAAGAGCGATGAAGGCGAATCGACTCGGTTAAGCCACTTTAGCTCGAGGGGGTCATCTTCTGGGAGGGCAAAGTCCACACATAGACGACCGGTTGACGGTCTGACCAATATCGTGCATTCCCAAGAGTTCTTGAGATGGCAATAAGCTACATAGATATGGATATACTCGAGTATCCCGAGGCAGTCGACTCACCGGAAATTTCCCTGAAACAGCTCCGATGTATTGTTCGGCATCCTACGAGTATGGCATAGTAAATAAGTGGATAATACCGAGAGGTGGATACTCTTACCAAAAATTCTGCATCCTGCGGAAATCAACATCTACGGGTCGCAGTTGGAATGGGGGACGTACCAGGTACCACCAGACGTATACGGTCGATAAATGTGAATTGCTGTACTTCTTGAGTATTTGTTTCGCGAGGATCAATTCTCATTTCTTATCTTAATCATGAGCTCATTTTGGAAGGAGTGGGACGAACCATCTTGAAAAATTGCAGCATGTATACCACTAGATGAACTTGCTGTGCCAAAGAGCTGCACAAGATTTGGATGCCTGCGACGGAACTCAATTTAAGAAACTAAAGCAAAAAAGATCCACTCACCGAAGCCACGAATATTGTGAGAGATCCTGACGCCATTCCTGTGAATGGGAAGCCATTCAACTTGAGTGGAATGAAGGAAGTCTGGGGCCTCACCTCCTCGGCATTCTGGCCCTGATATAAGGCCACGGTCATGGGCGCCTTGGAGCCATGGATCCGCGCAGAGTACATTCGCCGGGTGGAGCGCCTTCCGGGAAAACGATGCACCACACCGGATATGCCTTCGAACTGTATCTCATTGCGGAGATCCAGGTCCCCCAGCGGGATTCTTCGAAAATCTGTAGGTTTCTGGTGAACTTCGCTCCGATGAGCTCGAGCTTTCTACTCACCAGAAGTAACAGTAGGGGCCGCATGATGGACATTCGTGATACTCTTGAACTGTCCGCCAGCGACGGTCAAGTTCTGTGATTGCGGGAAAAAGGCGCCCGTGAATCTGGCGCAAGGTGAGCTCCAAGTCAGGGAAGATGAGTCTAGGGTACGGACTGATTATGAGGAGGGCCGCTTCCTTCTGCTGTCGATTCAGATTGGAATTCCGCCTGGACTTGGGGCTCATCGTCCATGATATGGTGGAGGTAAGAAGAAAGATGTTAAGCGCAGCCGAAGCATGTGATCGTGTTCTAAATTCAACTCGAAAGCTGTTGAGATGGCTGTGCTTTGGAAGTCTGTAGAAAGTTTGCACCACAGCTTTCTGCTACAGCCCGCGCACAGGTTGCCAGCGGAAGTTTATCCACAGCCTAGTGATCTAACTACGCACCAAATCCGAAAGGCGGGTTAAAATTGCACATCAAGTTCCTTGAGAGGCTGTGGATTTGCAGCTAATCTCTCCCGGGACTCGAGTCAACTTGGGGAAATTCAACTCTTAAAAAGGAGGATAATCAATGAAGAGAAATGTTGAACTAACTGGGGCGTCTGTGGCGCGGGACCAGGAATGGCAAAGACAGAATAAAAATAGACTGACAGGGGCTGACATTAGCCGCCAGGAGAGTGCATTACGAGGAGGAAGTAGTGCCCTACAACGACGGCAGAGGTGACATATGCGTACACCAAAGGAGCATTGACAGGTTGGGGTCGATTTTGAACGGCTCGAGCGGGCAAAGCGGGGGACCAACCGCGGGAGGCAAGAAGTGGGGTGGATGGTGAAGAAACTGGAGTGCGCTAAACCGGTGAGCACGAGTAAATTGTTCAATAGACAGCGGCGGGGGCGTCCAAGGTGAGTGAGGAAGCCATAAGTAGTTCCGTGCCGAGAGCTGCACACCACATATCTTTCCGCGTTCGAAATCCGGCGGAGGGTTGTGTGGAAGAGTAAATTTTAGTTTTGAGTCCGGGAAATACTGAGATGAATCGTACTGTACGGTGCAACGAACCCGAACCGTCGGGCTCCTGGTAGCCACACGCGATGTATTATAAGGGATCCAGAGGGAGCGGCAGAATCACTGGAGAGGAGTTTTCTTTTGCCATTGGACAAAGGCGCAGGAAATGGGCTGAGCAGAGTTGAGTTCAGCAGGGAATTCCGAAATGGAGCGGGACACTCAGATCCGAGGGACCGAGACGAAATAGGGATGGCAGTCGCTAATACGCGTCGAGAGCGCGCATCGAGTAACCTGCGGTGCGCGCCGTATTGTTATCTTCATGAATCGGAAACATAATTGCGTGTGAGAACTTTTGAAATGAGTATGAGAGACGCGAGAATGTTCGGACCGAGCGTGGGAGACGTATGGGGAGAAGAGCGACGCGTGGGACACCTCGAAGAAGCGGAGGTCAAGCTGCAAAGCAAGCATCACAGCAACTGGGGCAGTGAATACCAAGAATACCTTGACTGGGCGCGCGTGTCAAAAATTGCGCGCCACCACCGTCGCGGGCGAGTTCGATAATTTGAAGATCTAGATAAAAGCAAGTGAGTTGAAGAAAAAAGTGGCGTATGAGTCTGTGGATCGAAACATGGAGACCGGAGAAAAGGCAGCTGGCTAGACTCGTTACCAGTCTGCCTACGAACCGCAACAATGTGGCGAGCACGTTGCCGTAGGCAGACTGGTACAATTCGGATAAGTTGATTGGAGTGGGCGCGGAGTTTGAATTTCTTTGTGTGCCACGCCCTAGGCTCAAATCTTCATATTTTGTTTTGGTCAAAGCTGAGGAGTTGGATGGCATGGATATGGCTTACTTTTTGTCTCTTCAGAATTTTAGTTTAGGGCGCCAGGGTGCTGTGGCGTAGCCTGGAGTTTAATCGAGAAAGTGACCATCCGGTCCGAGGGACCGAGAACCGGTGATCGGCAAGTCTTCGGCACCCCTGTAAAATTTCAAACTCAGGCCCAGCTCAATCAGGCTTTCCGAATTGTACCAGTCTGCCTACGGCAACGTGCTCGCCACATTGTTGCAGTTCGTAGGCAGACTGGTCACGAGTCTAGCAGCTGGCACGAGTTGCATGTGTTTGCCCCAGGCACCGCGCCTCCCGCTCTAATTACACCGCGCACATGCCGCCTCCCAACGCGGTCCCGGCCCATCGCCATCGCAATCTCGACCGCTTGCCAAATCAAGATGCTTCCCCGTCTCTCGCACTCTGCATCTCTCTGTCCGAAGCCTGCAACCAAGATTTTTTCTTTCAAAGGAATGGCGGAGCTCTCTACACAACACCTCTCGCTCAGCTCTCGGCATAACTAGGCAACAAGGCCACCCGTCGCCAACCCGTCGCTCCAATATCGTGGCAAACTAGTTGCTACGGACGCCCTCCTTGCGGCAAGCAAGCTGGGCACCACGCTGATGGCCAGCGGCGTACAGCGCCGGCCCGAAAGTTTCGACTGCATATTTCGGCGTCCGGCGAGCGAGGGTACATGAGCATAAGTTTCAACGTGATATTTTGTGTTCCGCCGAGCGGGATTGCGTCGAGGTAAGTTCCATTTTATTTGAGTGTCCCTTGTGTTAATACTTCCCTTGCAGATCAACACCGGTGTTTTCAACTCGTTGTACGCATCCCACGATCACATCGCACGTCATCGAGCACTGGTGGCGTTGCGCGCCGCCCCCCAAATTTCGATTCGACTTTTCATGCGTCCCTTAAGGTACGCGCCATTTCATCCTTCCTCACGTATGATTTTAACTCCCCACCTCGTAGCTCAACCTCCGTGTTTGGAACGCGCATCACGCGTCTTTCTTCAAGGCGCAGAACACTCCCGAGCACCGCCATTGATGTTTCAATTGGATCTTCACGCGTCCCGCGAGCGAGGCACGCGGTGCAGGTAAGCACAGAATTATATCTCTCAAGTCTGCATCGAACGAATGCATTCTAGTTTAAAACCTGATGTGCACACGTGTTATTAGCGACGGCGGTCGTGCTCCCTTCCCCATGCAACTCCCTGCCCTCCAACGCGCGCGCAAATTTTATTCGAGCGAGTCTGGTGCGTTCCTCCGGATACCTTGCCTCTTCTGCACGTGCTCACGCCTATCCCAGCGCCGACAGCGAGTCCCCTCCTCCCTGCGACCCCACCCCGACGCGTCCGGTATTTTTCTTCGATATTTGGCGGGCCCGCGACGTGCGTGCTTTGATTTCCTCTATTCAGCGACGTCACGGCACATGCGCCCGCGGCCGCCGCCGCCCATTTTTTTTTTTTTTTTTTTTTTTTTTTTTTTTTTTGTATCCTCGTTTTACATCCGTTGTGCCTAAGGCATATGGTAGATGTAGACTATCGTATTGTATCGTAAATGTAGCAAATGGTGAGTACTGGTGAATCGTGCAATCTCGAAACTTTGCGACCATGACAGGGATGGTCGCGAAGCGGAAGGTATCCGCAGTGGTATATGGCCGAAGCCCCTAATGGAAGTTAGGTCTGGTAGAGTAGGTAGAGTGGGGGAGGTGTAGGTAACAGGAGAGAGAAAAAGAATCTAAAAAGAAATCTACTTGTCGGGAAGGCTCAACGGCGCGACGCCGCCGCCCATCAACCCCGCGCGCCGTAGACATTCAATAATCTTCTGGAAGCGCCTCGGGCAGGGGTATGACGCGTCCGAGGTACGTGACACGCGTTGTTTACTTTTGTGTACTCACCTTCTACAGGGTACACGCGCTCGACGCGTGCTACGTGCCCTAACATCACGCCGAAGGTGCGCGGCGCCCCGACTCGATTTTTGGCGGTCCCGCGGGCGGGGATACGCGTCGATGTGTGTTACCGTTACTGTGCTATATGAGAGTCAAACTGATGTTCTGTTTTAAGTTTGCGCGACGTCAGATTAAGGCGGTACGCGCGGGCGCGTACCGAGCGCGTCAACCGCGTCCCTGGGACTGTCCTCGTCGCCGCCGCTCCATCAACTCCCCCGTGTGACGCGAAGATAGTTTTATTTTCGTTGCGGACTGGCGGTACGTTGTGGACTGGCGGTACGTGCTGAACACTCCCCGAACTGCCGCAGCGTCGGGCGCCGGCGCGCCGTCGGTATTTCGGGTCCAGTTTCCGAGTTCCGGGAAGAGATACGTACGCTCGTTCATATTGTCAGAGCTACAACGTGCACTCACGGTCGGCTTTTTCAGATTCGCATTGCGCTGTGCCCATTTCGAGTGAGCCCGATGAGATTCCTCGACCTGCAACGTTGGGTTTCGACGGTTCGGGGATCCCGGGCGAGGATTTCGAGGGTTTCGAAGCATATTAGATAGTTTCTGCGTATGTTTTCGCGGTAAGTCTTTGTTGCTTCTTCCCCGCAGACCCTTCCGATGAGTTTTAATTCACTGACCGTGCTTTTCCTTGTAATCGGTTGCATCGTCTGCGATTCTGACTGCGAACCCCGCGCGACGGTGAGACAATGCTTTTTTTTTTTTTTTGGGATGGAGGGGAAGAGCGACTTGGCATATTTTAGCTTCTTGCCGGCGGGCGGCCAACTTTCATTAAGTTGGCCGCGGGGCTGGCGGGCAGCGCCAGGGAGCGGCGGCGGCGGCGGGTGCCTGGGTTGACGGGAGCGCGCGGGTAGGCATCTTGATGAGGCAAGCGCCGATGGTGTTGGGCGGGGACGGGCCGGTGTGTGCGCGGTACTGTAATTAGAGCGGGACGTGCGAGAGTTTGAGTAGACCGGGGGGCAAGGGTCATCAGTAAGAGGAGTTGCGTCATAGACAAACAGGACCACACACCGCCACCGCTTTTTTGTTTCTCTGTACTAGCTTTTGAGGGCCATTGCTCCGCATGGCAGTACGAGTCCTCCTATTATTATCCCTGAATCTGTTGTAATTAGCTCTCAAAGCCAAATTACTTACATTCATCGCTGCATCCACCGTCCACGAGCGGCGAATCCCGGGTGGTTCGGAGCAAGTCTGTCTCCGGTCCGGCAACCCGGAAAATCTCGGAGAATTATCTGATTCCAGGCATGTGCAAGATACATCAACAGCAAGAGCAAGTGAAGCTGCAGCATTGAGGCTGATAATCTGTGACCCTTGCCTGACAGTCAGGACCAGGTGTGGTAGGAAGACACACTTCCTCTTTGAGATGACTCGCGACGAATTTTTCCCGACCTTTGATCAATTTATGGCGAAATACTGCAAAGGTCCTACCGTGAGTCTACGCCACGAGAAAGCAGAAGGGATCCGCACTCGAAGGATGAAACAAGGTGAGTTCCACACTCCTTTAAGAGTCACTGATCCTTCTATTTCTTGAATAAATGGCTTGGCTCCTATGGGCTTCAGAGAGATCCATCCCACAATGATTGTCTGTCAGGTGAAGCTTCACTGTGCCACCTTGACGTGAATAAACTTGATGAAATATGATAAAGTGAATAGAGCTGAGACTATTGGGAAGGTCAAGCCATCCACAACAGTGTGAAGGTAATATATTCTTTATGAAGAACCATGATATAGGCTCATACCTGCTGTGGAATTTAAATGGTGTAGTGCTGACATACAAGGGAGTAGAACCCAACTTAAAAGGAGATTTTTGAGGGGAGATTCACATCGCGTACCGGACCATGACACAGCTGGAGATAAATTTGCTTGCTATTCAAGAATATGCAACTGGTTCGTAATATTCTTCCTGGGCTCCTGCCACGACCTTCACTTGTCTTGCTTGAATGACTTAATTACAGATAGTGATTACCACACCATCGCTGCCTCAATTCAGGTGATTGCCAAGACAGAATAGTCCTTCCGCTCCTTTGCTCCAGACAAACCCAGGGGAGGGGACGATCATAAGGATGATGAACAAATCTGGAGGTTGACAAGACATGCTTTCACTACGCTCTCGCACTCATCCCTGGCTATTTTCACCATTACATTGTAGTGATTGAGTATACATGTGGAATGTAACTTTTTACGGATTGAACTCCTGTACAAATTCTGCCTCGCCGACATGCCCAACTGCCCTGGAGAGCCTAAATTAGGACGAGCGGAGCCTTGGGAGCCTGAATTTGTATGGTCGAGGAACAGAAGATTAAAGTGTGATTCATAGCATGATATCTACCAAGTTCCGCAGGGGATAGGGCCTGAGAGGACAATATATCAACGACACCTGTCCGAGTGCCGACTGCAGGCGAAGGCAGACGCGGTTGAACACAGTCTCATGGCTGAATGATTGCGTCATGCGGACCAGCTATCACATCCATGCGGTTTGCTGCTCGCGCCAACACGTGTGAGTGAGGAGAATGACGGAATGAATGCTTGCACCTTCGATGCTCTGACCTGCTGACCCAAACATGCACTGCGTTTCGGCCCCCTGTACAGTTGCGGACAATCAAACACAACAACCGTGATGTTGCTTTTTTGACTAAAATTTTGGCAAATCTGAGTTCAGAATCACATTCAGAGGGATGAAATACCCCCAAAACCAAAATTTCAGACTTTTCCCACGAGAAATAAGGGGTGGCGAAATTTTGGATGGGTTTGAACGAAATTGTGTGTACCTCTGCAGCCATGTGGGACGGGACAACATGAATTATAGACTATGTAGACATGCAATAACACTACTTACGCATCCCAGCCTTCTCCAAATCCTTCAATGTTGTTGCTGAAACCTGTCTGTGGGACTTCTGCCTTCGGACAACCCATGCTGCAAGTCTGCCGGTCAGGCCGTGCTGTCCATCAGTGCCATCAGACCTCAAATTATGGACGAACGGCTCGAGAGAATTTCTTCTTTCATTCACTAAACGATAGCCCTCATCGAGAGCTTCAATTTCCGGGTACTCCGAGGTTGATTACATAAGATTTGAGGGGGCGGCGAATTTCAGAGGGGTAGTCGACACCAAAATGTATTTTTTTCCCAATTTGACGGCGTGGAAAATTCACAATATATTCTATATGTGCTATTATCAACAAAAAAACAGAATCCCACGAGCCGTTCTCTTAGCATTGGAAGTTGTCGTGTTTGATTGTCCGCAACTGTAGACCCAGGTCACGGTGGCTAGGATGACGTTGCTTGGGCTACCCCTGACTACATTCGTCACCTTTGGCTACGATGATGTAGCCGAGTCTACAGCACGTAGCCATGCTGTGTCTACATCAGTTTCCATTGGGCTACCTTGGACTACCTAGGCCTACATATTGTTCACCAACCCAACCTCGTTCAGCTATTTAAGGGCTTAGCAATATGCATATGGCTTTTTGCAGCCTCCATAGGCCCTCACAATAGGGTGTTTCAAACATCTCGATTTGAGCCCCAACTCGAGCCCCAACTTCGACCCCAACTTGACCCCAACTTGGGTCCCGACTCATCACGTTTTGCCACCGGGAAGCGCAACGGCTGGACAAAATCACACCGGTGAAGTTGGGGCATGAAGTTGGGGTCGAAGTTGGATGTCAGATCGTGGTCCGGAGCCCGATCTGACATCCAACTCGGTGCCCCGAACAATTTGGTGCCCCAACTTCATACCAAGTTGGGGTCCGAGTTGGGGCTCAAGTTGGGGCACAAGTTGAGATGTTTGAAACACCCTAATGTTGTTTCAGGGAGCCTCGGATCCGCGAATAAACAACTGTAAATACAACTCAGTTGAAGCTGGCATAATGTTTAGCTGATCTTCTGTCAATTATGACCATAACAAAAGCATGTCGGAATCGATTTATGCTCTAATAGCAGGCAACAAACCACCTTGGTCTACGGCCCGGACCCAGGTAGACCCAGGTACCCATAGATGGACGCACCATAGCTACAGACGTAGCCACATGTAGACACACATCTGTGTCTACGGGTTGGGCTACGCCCGTAGACACACCCTGTGTCTACGGGGGGTCGGAATGCACTGATGAGCTGGGTGTGTGCTGTGAGGCACTTGATGTTTGAGTTGACAGGGTGTACAGTAGTCAAGTCTGCAGAGATCACCAGAGAGAATGTAGGCTGTGATTGTGTGCGCGGCATCGCTCATGAACTAAAGGAGAGACAAAATGCGCACATTTATTCCGGAGTCCCAGCCCGTGCGTGCACTTGACATCTATTATTGCAGCAACTCAGGCAGAAGTCAATCATTCAACGGCGACATGAAAGCGGGAAGAAACACTAAGCATGAGTGTATACTAGAAGGAATTGCGCCAGAAGATCCCGTAGGCCGCACATACTGGTTTGGAAAACTGAGGAACGATGCAAAAGATTGGTCCTCTCGGTTAGATCCTTGATGATGCCGCACAGGTTGAGGACCAGGTTAAGGTCCGAAGAAGAAATATAAAAACCGCTCCGAGAAGGCAGCAGAAGTGGTGGCTGTCCCTGGTTGAAATACCGGGATTTACACTGAACCGATGCCTACGTGGCCGCAGTTTAATTGGCCTGCGCCGCGATGAGAAACTCAAGTATGTCAAAGGAATTTCTGTACTACATAGGCAGCTGATTCACACCTTCTTGAGCCATGGGATACGGCTCTTAAATTGGGAGAAGATCCCAAGCTTGCTCTCGCGGCGAGGTCCGGAATGAACTGTAGAATTTGCTCAGAAGGGAAGTTTGCAAGCAAGAGGTAATTGAGAGGCAAACCAGTGAGGTCAATACCACAAGTACACTAGCTTTTTATATGCAGGAAAAAATATAAGGGGATAGATAAAAGCACACTAAGCACGGAGAAATGTGTGGGTCAATGGAGAAGTATGTAGGTCGGAATTGAATAGAAAATGTTGCAACCATGGAAATGAAGAGTGAACCACATGGTGCCAAGGGCATGAAATGCATGGCCAAGCTTGTAATTCCCACATGAACTGGGGAAGTAGCAGGAGTTTGGGGCATGATGCGAATAGTAGCATCGTATGGGGTAATTCATGAGCTGTGGCAAGGTTGTGTATCTGAAGCGAAGCAGAAATGTTAAGGATGAGGGGAGAGTCCAGTCGAAGGGGATTACAGAGATGCAATAGGTGCTGATTGGTTCGAAGGCTTGAATTCGAGGATTATAATAGCATCTGATACATTCAAGTTGTCATCGAGTAATCTAAAACAGGTGGTCGGGTTTTCCGAACAAAGTGACACATAGTGCTGTCTCACCAACAGAGGGAAATTATTTGCCTACGTTTGCTGAACCGGATGGCTAAACTTGGACTAAACCATGATCACAGGATGAATAGAGACTTTATGCGGAGCCATTTGAACCATTGAATGGCTTCAGATTTTGCTCCCAGTCTGCAATCCAATCCGGAACTTTCACAGCACCAACAAGCATCTCTTGGCACCCATGGGATATACTGAAAGTGGGGAAATGCATGGGGAGTTAGTTGGTCAAAAACTGCTGTTTTTGGTAGCCATTAGCCATTCAATGGCTACTGTGCAAAGTCGTTGATAGGGCGTGCACACATGCACGCATGAAAATCCCAATTTTCATTCATTTTATGGACCTATTACAACCCTAGTGAGGCGAAGTAATCAGAGTATACATTCCCCTCGGAATGGTATACTACACTGTTAAAGACCGAAAGCCAATGGGCCACTACGTATTCATGAACACAAGGATAATCTGGAATGGTTGAATTGTGACTTGGATCTTACCGTTGGGCGCCGGCCACCGGTTGACTGCCAGGCAGCTTGCGTGCTGGAAGTGAACCAATCAGAGGAACTACAAATTTAACTAGACTTGCTTGCTAACGCAGCACTCTGAAAGACTTGACACGGAATGGTGAAAGATTAGATTGAACCGCCGGGCCGACTTGGACTCAACTGGCGGATCAACGATTGAACTTGATGATGAACTGATGATTAGTCTGACCTCCCGGCGGACTTGAATAAGATGAGATGTTTGAATACAGAACTGGATGCGGCCTCGATTGAACTCTAAATGAAGTCTGAGCACTCTCTTAATTGAGACCAGGAATAATGAAGTATAAGATGTTTTTGGTTATTCTAAGACCCGACCGCCGGGTCATCGGAATGATGACTTGTAAGGGATTAGTCCGACCGGCCGCCGTTCCTGATAGATGAACCGATGACCTTGGCACACCACTACGAGTTGGATACAAGTCAAACGAAAGGCTTCTTTTCACTCTAGTGGTTCGGAAGATGTCCATTAGATTATACTGCCGGGCAGTCCTCTAAAGTTACTTGAGCAAGATGGCTCTACTAACTGGACCTGACCAGCCGTCGGATAAACGGAGTCTTGGCTCAGTAATAATCATTACGAGTCTTGATTAGAAGCTTGAAGGAAAAGCCGACGGGCCGTCCAGAATACCCACGGGCAGTGAAATCTGCTTAATACCATTGGACCGCCGGGCACATCTGATTTACTTACCACATGGACCGCTGACTCACTGCTGACTCAACCAGTTTCTATTATCTCCGTTTGTAATCTTGTACTTGTATAAAAGGTGTAGTGTACTTCATGTAAGGGGAGTCAATT
This sequence comes from Mycena latifolia, assembly GCA_029289555.1. Classification (NCBI taxonomy): domain Eukaryota; kingdom Fungi; phylum Basidiomycota; class Agaricomycetes; order Agaricales; family Mycenaceae; genus Mycena; species Mycena latifolia. The sequence continues at coordinate 165,875 of JARJLE010000112.1, read as the reverse complement.
CGACCCCCGCGATTTGGGACTAGAGTTAGCTCGAGAATAGAAAAGACGAGATTTGATTTGCAAGAAGATTGAAGTTTGAGACGCATACAACTAAGATTGTGACCGCCCGGCCGTCTAAGTGCTTAGTGCTGCCAGCCACTTGAAGCCATCGGACCGCCATCCCTTCTGACTCTGCTTTTCCATTGAGCCTTGCTCTGGCCTAACATTGAGCGTTGCTCCGTTCTGATAGTGTTGAGCGCTGCTCCACGGCAGTTTGAAGTTGATATTCCTCCTAGTCTTTCGGCATAACGCTGCTACGTTCCTCGGTGACAAGGGTTACTAGAGCACGATAGTTAGCCAAAGCATTGCATTGATTTTCGAAGCCCTAGTATATTACTTGCAATACAAATTGAAGTGATTAGAAGTGCCATTTGAGATTATTCCAGTGCAACTAGGTTATTGACCGCCCATCCGCCAAATCTATTGAAGTCACAGAAGTCTTGAAGGACGATACGCCTGTCCTACCTCCCCGAACACACACACAATTGACATTAGAGTTGGAGTTTGTGATATATTTTGATTTTGGATTTGGTTAGAGTTTAGTTGAGTTCGCTCACTAGATTCGCTGAGTTTGAGTCTTGATTACATGGCTGCACTCAAGTGCACCGTTTCATCATTAATGTCGGTTTTCCTGCACATGGAACAGATGAATAACAGAGTCAGCTTGGGACCCACAACAATTTGCCACGTCATGATCAAAAGAGAACAATGGGATAGCCGGATGCGCCAGCAATTGCCACGTCAGAGTCAAAAGGAACAATAAGATTGAGACTCTCGTACCGGATCGAGGAGCCGGACTGAAACGTACCCGGAAAAGATTCTCGACAACTTAGATCTAGATTAAAGAGAGAACAATGCCGAGGCTATCGGGTGATCCAACATCCCCAAAAAGAGAACAATAGGATTTTCCGGCACCCCAAGTATCCTTCTCTGAAGCATCACTCAACACTTCGCTTCTGCACTGCTGTGTCGTCTCAATGCCTCATGAGGGTTGGACAGCACAGGTGTGTATCCTGCCACTAACACTGCGGGCAAGAGCCAACGCATGTGAAATCCACATGCGCAATATGCATGCATTCCGGAAGTATCACGCATGTGTTGATTGTTTTGACAAAGGGCTTTGTTAAGCCCTTTGTTCCCTTTCACATTGTAAGTAGCTAGAATTTAATGATTTTTAATTAGAATACAAAGCAAAAATAAGCATTCTTTAAGATGCTTACTGTCATTTGCATAAGTCCGTGAAAACACGAGAAAAAATTCTGCAGTCACGTGCCAGAAGAGGAACTCCCGAGGAGGTTTCCACAATAACTATTACATTGATTACAGGTCTTCAGACATCGATTGACGACGATTGACGTCCCAAATCAACATGCCGTTCCAGCCGGAACACGTGACATTGAACAATATAGCAGTGATGGACGGCCGAAGGGGATATATTGATGTCCTGACATTGACAAAATATACTCGATTCATTCACCCTTGACATCTTAAGTATCCCCGAAGCATGGTGAGACCTGAGTAAATTGACACGTGACTGCGCGATTTTTTTTCGCGTTTTCACGGACTTATGCAAATGACAGTAGCAGGAGGTTTTAAGAAACGGTGTCGCCAGCTGCCAATGCCGTTCCGGTGATGCCAAATGACGGCTTGATGGAGCCGAACAGGCCCAAATGAGAAGCCGCACGGTTGGCACACCGGCCCCTCGTGATGAATGAGAGTCACGGCATGTGCGGCACCTTTGTCCGCTCACTACTATGCCCGCACGTCGCTATATTTCTGGCCTGGAGCATTTGCGAGGAGGGCCGAGGTCTCCATGAGCCGTTCGACGGGAGGGTTGAATTTGACAGCGGCCGAAACGATCCGATCAGTTGTGTCCACGTGACTTCACCACCTCATCTTTTCGTTCGATTCTAGGCGCTGCACCAAGTCTTTCTGCTCGAAATTCGACGTAAATGACCCCAGAGCATAGGTGAGCCTCCCTGGCCCTCATAGTGCATGTAAATCAATGTTCTTGTGCCCACCTTCCTTTTTGGGAACGAGAAAAAAACAAACGATCGGTCTCATTAATTTCGAGAACAGCTGTAATGCTGCGAGTGCTAGTTTTTACCCTCTCCACTGCTATCTAAACTTCACTCCTGTTAGTAGTTTTGCACAAATTTGTGAGTCATTTTTATTCCAGCTAAGGTTTTGTTTTGACTTGATCATAGTTGCAGTGCTCGATTCCTTGATTCGCACTTTCTCTGGTAGACAGTGGTAGTTGAAGTTAAAGGTGTAAGTAGCACTTCGTTTCAAGCTTGAGTTCATAATCAATAGCGTTCAATAATTTTTTACTTCTGGGTTTCCGGCAAGACATTGTTCGGGTATAACAGCCATGGCATTCAATGTACGATTTAAATTTGAGCCTCTGTTTAAGTTACTTATTTAATTCCCGTGATCTGGGTTCATGAACGCAATATTCCTTTAAGCTGAGCTGTAGGTTCAATTCAACAACTGCCCAGTTTCTTGATTCATGGCGACACTTTGTCTCGGGTTGAGGCCAGTTATTGTGAGCTTCCAGCCTGAGCTCCTTGAATACTATGCTGACGTTCTTGGATGGAACAAATGTTTTTAAGTTCAATTACAATTGCCACCTTGCCTTGTAAGTTTGCCGCATTAAAGTTGACTAGAGACCTGCCTAGACCTATCCCGAAGCTAGACTCCGTTCGGTATGCATCCCAGCATTTAAATCGATTTTTGAACAGCTCAACTGCCTGTTGGTCAGGTAAGGAAGTCTCAGACATGATGAAACATATGCCAAATTTTCGTTGGCTACTTTACAGAGTACCGAGCTTGATTCGACAGAGTCCACGATGTACTCGGTGCTATGAACTCCTTCAAATAAACACTTCGCGCGGGTCCTCTGCTTTACCTTCCGTGGCCTTTGCTCGTACTAACGACCACCTGCATTTTAGAGCTCTACTGGACATATTTCTGCCTGCCCATCTGGGCACATTCTTCTCCCTTGTGCATTCAGGTTTCAGGCTCGACAACCGTGTTAGCTCGGAACTTACCTTTACAAGACAGTGTTTGTGGGCCTCGAATACGTTTAGACATCTACCAACTGCTATGTACACAACCCAGGGAAGCACTTGAATTTTTTCTACCAGATACTCACGTGCAATATACTGCACAAATTGTTTGATTTATAGAAGCCCACCACCTCTCTTGACACTGGCAGGCTAGCTGGCCGTAAGTAGGCTGGTGTCATTGGAAGTAGCGGGAGGTTAAGTCGATCGGAAATGCATGCTGGCCTGCTCATATGAGCAAAACCCCTACAATCACAATCAGGGAACAATTAACACCCGAACTCTTGAGAATCATGTGGGATTTAAAATGAGCAATCAATTGGTTGAGTCTGTAGTTCCATCCATCCAACTGCGGCAGCCCTTAGTCTCTCGTAGACAGACACCACAAATGAAGTAGTGCATGTTTGTAGGCGGCCCTCAAAGATATTCTGACAAACCAGTTTACTCGACCCATGCCTTCATCACGGAAAAGCGACAACGCCCTCTCAGTATGCCAATCCCTGGCAGATTCCGAGTTCCCGAGGTTCGCCACAGACACGGCTGATTCCGAGGTGAATGGCACGTGATGAAGCCACCCAGTGACAGTATCATAAAAAGCTCTCAAAGTATAGGATACCCGGCTTATTAACTATGTCCGTGGAGAGTCTGGCGAAATCAAGTTAGCAAGTTGTGCAAAGAAAGAGAGAGAAAAAGAACCGGGAGAGAGGGAGACTCACCTGATATCTAAAGGACGCTGTGCAAAGAAACGGCCCTGTGAGCTCGCCAACACGTGTGACATCTTGATTAAATTATCTCGATTTAGAACATCAGAGGTATTCAAAATGGGGACTCCAGCTAAGTCTCTCGAAGCAATGTCCTCCTTGGGACTTAGCTCGACCAATCAAATTCAAGATGCACCGGCGGTCCGGCACGGACTGCCATTCCGATCAGCCGGCCTCGGCAGCGCGTTCCTCCTCAGCTCTCGACCACCTCCTGCTGTGCTCTGAGCCTTCAGCGGCACCATTCGACTCATTCACTACCCATTCAGCCCTCGACTATTCCACCAAATATTCTCCCAATCCTCAAGATTTTCAAGATTTGCTGTATATTGAGACAGAGAAAGGTGCGCAACAATGCACACCAATTCATAGGCTCATCTGACCTTTAAGCCCTCAAGATCTCAAGCTGTAGCCAAGCTGTAGCTGCCTGCTTCAAGCACGTCGACACCATCACTATCTTCACCTCTCGCCGCCGCGGTGTACGCATCACCAAACTCGCATTGTTTGCGATCATCATCTCGGACACGCGCGCAGCAGAACGGTGTGCACTGACCGCCTTCGAGGTGTGAGAAATGGATATTGAACCAGCCGAGATTTTAGCGTAAGACTCTAAAGAGAATTGGAAGTCTCAGCAATGCGTAGAGCAAAACTCAATTAGTGTACCTAAAGAGAATTGGAACTAAACTACAGTGAGTATCGAACGGGATTAGAGAGATACGATGACTCACGTCTCAGCAATGCGTAGAGCAAAACTGAGACATAAATATTTGGCTAAAGGTATGTAATAGTGCGCCGAAAATATTTATAGGTAATGCCGAACTAGATCAATTCATGGATCTTAACACGAGGGACTTATGCGCAGCGACCAGAAGGCGCGTTGTTCGCACGCTTATGCGCCCCCACCATCGCGCTCATTCGCGCACCCTTTGTCCGCTTTCGAGCGGCTGGGGTGCATAGATATGGCGTGCAACTCACCCTTGTACACGTACACGCGCTGACCGCTTTCGAGCGGCTTGTGTGCCCAGAAAGTGCACTATTTGCACGCAAATGTGCCGCCGCTACCGCTTGTCCGCGTGCGCGCCGAGCGCATGCGAGCAGCCGGTGGGCAGCTATATGGTGCGCAATTTGCCAGTTTATGCGCCGTCGCAGACGCTTAATCTCCGCGCGCCGCTGGTGAGCCTCGCCACCGCGCTTTTTTCGTGTACGTGCTGATTGTGCTTTGAGCTCGAGCGTGCGTGCCATACCCGGGCGAGGCGGGGCCTTGCAGCGCTCAAAGAGTGTGGGGGACCATCATCGAAGTCACTGCAGCTGCCGTCGCGCGAGCGCGCCGAGTTGACATCCAGATCAGGCCGGCAGCGAACCGTTTCGTCTGAATCCACCCGCGGCCCTTTTGAGCCGCTGGCGCGCACAGATGCGGCGCGTGATTCGCCTATGCACACACGCCCCCGCGCGCGATTAGCCCGTGTACGCGCCGCCGTAGCCGCGTAATCTCTTGAGCCGCCTCGCCACCGCACTTGTCAGTGTATGCGCTGACCGCTTGTGTACGCGCCGGCATGCAATGCCCTCGTGCCGCAATGGAGGCTATTGCAAGCAGCACGCGGACAGCCGCCCGCAAGTGCGCAGTTGTCTCTGCTTGCGGGGCTTGTGGAATGCGCGTGTTCGCACTCGGGAGTACCCTCTCAGAGTCCGGGACACCTTTTCACCTCCTTACCTATTGCCACCAGCGGGAGGGAATTTCTACTCGTGCGTGTCGAGAGGCGGACGCGCAGCGTACTTGTAAGCAAACTTTTGTTAATGAAATGCCCTTTATATCACAACAAAGATCTCTGCTTGCTGAGTGAGGTTTGAGCGAGGTACTATGCCATAATTACCAGACTGCAATATTGACCTTTTCTCCACGTGCGCGAGCGGACAATGAGGAAATCTACAATTGGTTTCAGGCTTCCTCTTGGGTCGGAACGATTAAACAAAAGATCTCTCGGGTTTGCTGTGCTCCTGCATCAGGAAAAAATCACAAGGCTACGGCCATCAAAAAGCGCTACGGCGTGCTACCGTAGCGCTCTGTAGTGCTGTAGCTAAGTGATTTTTTCCTGATGTGCGAGGTAATAAGCGCTATGATTACGGAATTCCCGCAATACTTTGTCTCCACGCGCGAGCGGCGCCTGAGGACAGAAGTTACTATGGCTCTGGCTCCAGCCTCTTTCTTCTAGTCTTGACATATCTTGAGCAGCGTGTCGACAACGCTTCCGTCGCGTCGCAAGACGCGTCGCACTTGGAATCTTCACGTGAGATCGGAACGTCATCGGAATAGGATCAGGTCCGGGTGCAGAGTTATGCCATTTTAGGTTAACTCTCCACAGCCATGATTATGAGCCGGATACCCAACTATGTTGAGTTCCGGATCTCAGAACAAATGTGCCCACCAGTGCCCATGAAAACGGACCATCCACTTTCGTTTGTGAGACAATGGACAGTGGACACAGTAATTATAATACTCGACAAATTGATCTGTCAATGAAAAGAATGCAGCAGATTGAGAGCCTGCCATGTCTCAGAGAAATGCAAGAGCAGGTTTCCAAGACGCACCATTTCAATTGCATGGGATCCGATAGTACCAATTGAAGATATCGCATCAATATTATCCTGCTCTTATCCGTGTTCTGTTGTTCAAGTCGGACGACAGAAAGGCAAAAGGGCCCCGGAGGCCCATTCATCTACAGTATTAATAGATGGAGCATGTCATCCGCGGATCACTGAGAAATATTGGTTTTGTCAGTCTTGTCTCACCCGAACCTCGGCACGGCTATGAACACGAACCTCGAATCGGCTACCGTCAGGCACAGACACTTAGAACGATGAACGAGCGAGGGGGTCTGTCAGGAGAGACTAACAGACACTCCAACACGCTGTCAAACTCATCCGTCGTTGCTACACCAGCGGCCACAAGCAAAAAACTTAGAAAGAATGAAAATCACCGCAATTGAGGAGCTTAACGTGAGTGCAGAAAAATACAAGAGCACCCCATCGCCAGTGAGAGAGACCGAGACGAACACGTATCATTGAGGACAAAACGGACACGTCTCGGGAGAGCAGCAGACACACTGTCGGGACAACAAAATGAACACGTATGTTGAAACACGACGAACACGTATGCGTTTCCTTGGCGTTTCCGCTCGGATCGGGTTATGAACAAAACGGGTGTCAGCCCCAGACAGCCCCAGACGCTGAGCTATCCAAGACATCCGTCGTCGCTGCACCACAAGCAAAAGGTAGAAAGAAGAACGACTGGGAAGAAGAAGGAATAATAAACGCACTCAGAGAGCTAAAAGAGCGCAGGAAAATCAAACACGTATGCCAGGTGTCGAGATAACAAAATGAACAATGGTGAAACAAGACGAACACGTATGTGTTTCCGGCGACTAAAGCGATTCTAAAAATAAATCTAGGACCCAGACCGTCCCAAAACCACTCAAAATGGAAACAGTACCAGGCCCAGACTGTCGAGATGCCACTATATGAGCAGGTCTAGAGTGCAGAAATGTTACTGGATCAGGGCCTGACGTCATATGGGGGGGGGAAACTGCCCTGTACTTTCGCTGTAAACGGGGACTAAAGAACGATCCTAAAAATAAATTTTAGGACTCGTAACATCATGCTCACAGCGCACAGGCCGAATCAAGACGGAACTCTGCAGCCTCGCACGCGCACAGCACCACAACGCACATCCTCGCGCCCTCCGCCATGAGCAGCACCGACTACCTCGAGCCGACGGCGCTGGAGCAGTGGTACACGGCGGCGTGGTACAGGTTTGGGAAGGGGACGAGGCGTATCGGCAATGGCGGTCAATGGAGCGGTATGCGGCGTGAGTCCCCGAGTCCCCCTCGCCTCGGAATGACCCGCCCCAGACAACTCGCGGAGCAGTACGGATCGGACGCTGCCGCCCAGATCATCGCCTCCAGGTCGACGTCGGGCGCGACTCGCCGGGAGGTGCGATGCACGCGCGTGTGAGCTTCAAGGTGCGTCGTCCGCGCCTTCCCTTTCTTTACCTTCTTGGTTGACCTGTTGCGCGGAGTCGCGCTCACTCGCAAGGACAGAGAGCGTGCAGTCGACGCGTCACGGTCCACAGACCAGAATAGCAACAGTACGACCCCGCATGTCGCGCGCGCAGGAGCGCCCCGCGAGTCCGCGGAGTGGTGTGCGTGTGTGGCTCGCGGCGCTGGTGTTGGTGTCCCTGCGCAGCCCTTGCGTCTGGTGGCCACGACGACTCAGCGCGCCGTCAGGCGGCAGAATCCGCGCCGTGTTCGGGTGCGCTTGCCGAGAGCCCCGCATGCACGACTCGGCGGGCTCCGCCGCTCGGGCATCGCGCGCCGAGGCCGCTTTGCCCAAGGAGCGGCGGCTCAGGCAGCGCGCGCCAAGTCGGTGCGTCCTGTGCGCGCTCACCAAGCTCGCCCGCCCACCTCGTGAGCTGCCTCGGGCATGCGGAGCCAAGCTCCGCGCGCTTACCTATTCCCTTACCCACCAAAGCCCTCGCGCGCCGATCTACCTCTACTTGCCTACGTCGTCCCTGACTCGCTACCGACTTGTGAAGGAATCTAATACACCGAGTCCAACCGGCATCGCGATGAAGTGGTCAAGTCAGTAAGGAAACCGGGTAAGTAAATCGTACGCGGGTCAATAGAGCGTTTGAAACATTACTTATAATTACCTTTTGGTCCAGTAGAGATCTGCCAGTGCGCCTCTGAGTTAGTTCCAATGGTGCCAAGTCACAAATGCGTCGCGCAAGTGTACATGTCAGCAAGCGCTGGGACTCAAAGGGTCAGTACTGTGGTTGGTACCTGGGTTGCGTAGCCTTGGATCTACGCGCGCAGTGAGAACTCAATGTCCTCGAGTGGCACAAACCGTGTATTGAGATGCTGAATTGGCGGGGTCCTCGGGGGTGCGCGAGTCAGAAATGCGTCGCTGAGGTGGATTCCGCAAAAGGTAAAGGTCTCACAGATACGAATCGCGGCGGCGTCCTCGGGCTTGAAATGGACACTTGAGAATTGCGGGGAGTCTGAGTCCGGCAATGCAAGTGTTGGTTAAGGAGTAGAAGCCAAGGCTGCGGGATGTAGACTTGCGTTAAATTTTTGAGGGAGTTGCTCCAGAACTTGATGGAAATGGAGCGCGGGATTGATTCTGTAATTTATTATAGTCAGCAAAAAATTCGCCAGAAGTGCTCCAGACTTACTTGGCTGGTTGTTGAACACTTCGAGGACGGCACCTGCACGAGGCGCACTCTTGAATAGCGCTCCAGCGCATTCGTTGACGGAGCCATTTACGCGCGTACAGTACTAGTACATCCCGCGCTGCTCCCTATTTGTAACCCCTGTAGCCCCGATGATACGCCTACTCCGGGGCTAAGAGCGGGAGCTGATCAAGTAAATGAACAACAACAACTCCGAGTGCGGGAGTAATAGACGAGGGTGTGCGAGGTGGGTCTAAGATGTCCCAAAACCAGTCAGGTAAGTGTGAGGGTAACTCCGGCTATGGGCGAGAGGCGTGGACGAGGGCGTGAGCGCAAACGGTGCGCAACTGTGGTCGAGGGCGGCGAAGGACACGGGGGCTAATACTGCGAAGGCTAAAGACTGTGAACGGGGGTCGGCGTAGGACACTAAGCTAATCTAATACGGGGAAAGACTGTGATCGGAGGACGACGGAGGACGCGAGGACGAGGGCGATACGCTGCGAAGCGATGCGCTGAAGCGAGGCTAATGTGAGCTGTATTGCAGGGGGTGCAAGTCACTACTGTACATCGTAAACTTCGGGGCCTTTTATAGTACATGGGTGGGAATAAATATCTAAATGGAGACATACAGCGGACTCTAGGACTCGGACAACGTGCCTGAATACGGAGCAGAGTGCCCTGAAGTCCGTACGGAGTTGGACTCCGTGAGTCGAGCCAGGAACAAGTCCGCAGACCAAAAGGGGAAATTGTGTCAAACTGTGGGAAACTCCGGTCGCAACCCAGCTGTCGCAAACTCCGGAAACCGAAAAGGGAAATTGAGTCAAACGTGGGAAACTCCGGTCGCAACCCAGCTGTCGCAAACTCCGGATCCCACGCTAAGGGAGCGCTGGTGCGCATCACCGAATAAACGACTTCTAACAAAACTGTGTGAGCACCGGATAAAAAACGAAGTGGCGCGCGCGTACCTCCGCGCAATCGAGTGAGTACCACCGCCGGATGGACTGCGCGCGTCCGGAGCACATCGCGCACGCAGCTACCCTCCCCATACGAGCGTGGATGCGCTTTCTCCAGTATCGAAGCCGCAGCGCCGGCTACAGGTCAAGTTGGTCAGGACCAAAAAAATACGGACTCAGAGCACAATACCCACCTGGCGCGAATCCGAGGACGTTGGGTCACGTATTCTTACCCACCGCGATACTCCTCCAAATGCAAATCAGTAAACAACCAGAAAAAGCGCAGTAAGGAGTCCGACTTACCCGCCTTGAAAGCTACGTATTCTAAGGCGGAGTCACTGCCGGCTCTCGCACGCGGGCCCCGCCATCCGAGCGCTCCGAGTCGCGTCCGTACGCCGAGTCTGAATCCGCGCTCCTGATCAACACCCCTCCGAGCGCACGCATGGATTTCTGTGCATCCCGAGGCACGCCGAGGCTCTGCATCCCAAAATAGTCAGCGAGCACAAAACGCGCGGTAGTAGCACAATACTCACCTAGGAACCGCAAACGAGTTCCTGGTGCAAATCGGGGACAGTTCGTCCGCGGGTAACGAGGCAAGGCCCCGCCGTGAAGCCGCAATATAGCTAAAATCCAAGTCAGCCAGGAAACAGAAAAGCGGGGCTATGGCCGAGGAACGTACCGTGAGAGCGGCGCGCAGCGCTTCGATGGATTCGTCTGTATGGTGCGTAGGGCCTTCGCGCGATTTGAGGGTGTTGAGAAGGTCTCCATAGAGCTGTTTAACTAAATGTCAAAATACAATTTTACCAACCCGCGCGCTCGAGCCGGAATACTAACCGGTAGCACGGCGGAGAAGCACCGGAAGTAACCTGGGAGATTACGAGAAGACATAAGCGAGAGGACTGGCATGAATAAACGCGCGGGGAGCTCACCTGGAAAATATAATGTAACTGAAGACCAAAACGGACAGTTAACCGAAAAGGCATGGTATAGAGAGCGAAACTAACCATGTGGGCGGCGCGTTCGACGGCAAAAGGTACATATGCATCACTCCGAGAGCTGTAGAGTCAGAGGTCGGAGATCCAGCATGAAGTAGTCCTGGATGTCAAATCAGTAAGAGGTCGGAAAAGGCGGAATATCGGCGAAGTAGTCGCCGAAAGCGCGGAGCGGAGACGTATTACTGGTGCATGTAGAGTACAATATGACGTTAGAAACACAGATGTCGCGAGACACTCCCGCAGGAGCTCGCCAGCGAAGTCTAATGTGACTAGAACTAAAAATAGCCGGTATATTAAAACCCGCGATAAAAAACATAGAACTGACTCGGGGGGGGGGGCATGACAAGCGCGGCGAATGGCTGATATCCACTGAATACATCTCCTCCGAGCGCCATAGAAGCATAGACTTTGTTCTGGTTAAGGAGTTGCACTAGATGTAAAAGCAGTGAGCAAGCGGGACAAGCGGAATAACCGCGGGGTGCGGACCGGAACTACACAGTGTAGACGTGTTCAGCGTTCCTGGAGAGTGGTAAGATGCGTTAGCATGAGAAATAGCGCGGTGAACTGCGCGAGGAGCTTGCTAGTATGGTATCATGTAACTGGTAGCAAAAAAAAAGTAAGTACATCGAAAAAATGCGATAAATAAAGCCGGGCTGACTCCAAGGGGAGCGCAAATCGCGGGGAATAGTGTGAATGCATTTTATGCACCCCTTCTAAGACCTCTAAGAATATAGGCTACGTTCTGAGGGAGGAGTTGGGCTAAACGTAACCCAGATCAGCGGACGAAAAGAAAAAAAAACGGGATACCGGCGGAATACTGAACGAGAGTGGGTCGGTGGAGCACCGAAAAGATACCTATATGCTCACATCTAAGGTAGGCGAAAGAAGTAGGGCGAAAAATTGGAGCCCGGGCTCACCAGAATAAGTCGGCCGGCAGTCTTTGATCGATTGATGCACATTGAAGCAGGCGTATGATTTGGACTCTTGGAATCTTGAGCACCTGCAGCTGCTAAGAGCACTATGGTGAGATTACTACCCGCATTTATCGCAAACTATGGATGAGCTTACCATGTATTAATGCAGAGATTAATTGGCAGAATCCGGAGCATCCAAAACAAAGCTTAATCTGACAACAGAGAGTAAGCGCACTGCTGCTCGAAGATCCCGCCAAATTAGACACTTACATACCTCCTTGAGCTTTTAAGGACGCTCTAATGCTCTAATGAACACCTCCGGCCGGCAGGCCTTGTCTTGAGGAAGGACAGTCACTACACTGAATACAAATCAATTAATGAAAAAAGCGATTCAACGGACCTTCGGAGCGCCGATAAGGGGACGCAAAACATCGTGGAAAACCTGTGGATGTAACGCATTGATGCCCCGCCCCGACTCCGCCGCCCTCCCGAACGAAAACTTCGCCAATAATCACGCCAAAGTCACGCTACAGCAGTCAGTACTTCAGAAATGCGAAGAGTTGAGTCCAGTATATACCCAAGTTCAGGTTACGAGTTGTTCAAGGTGTCCTGAGAGTCAAATAGTCTTGTGAGCAACGTTCTAAGGGCTTGAAGAGACTCAGCGACGTACCATGATGGTGGTTCAGGAGAAACAGCGATCACGGTCACATGGCCGAGATCATGATCCGAGACTTTGGGCGCGATTGCCAATAATCAGTAGGAAATTATGCTTCACTTGCAATAGTACTCACCCTGATAGCATGTAAGGGAGTTTAATAGCTTGTATGGTAAGTACTTACAGCCAGTTGCGGAACTTAGGGCGCGGCCCATTTTTTTAATATATATAGATGTTTCGGATATTTCAGCTCTACTGCAGCGTGGGAATTGCCTTTTTCACCAAATTTTGAGGCATCTTCTCCTATCAGCTCTAGCATTAAATATACTGATCCGATTGACTTAGTTTTTGGATATACCATACTTACCTGCATTACCTAGGATGTGTCGTGCCCAGATCATCAAAATACCTCATTATTCAAAAGCCTTACAGTATTCAATTTCAATCAGTTTTAAGTCCCATGCCAGATGTGAACAAAACAGTTTAATCCTTATCTGGGCACGGCACATCCTAGGTAATACATGTAAGTATGATATATTCAAAAAACTAAGTCAATCGGATCAGTATATCTAATGCTAGAGCTGATAGGAGAAGATGCCTCAAAATTTGGTGAAAAAGGCAATTCCCACGCTGCAGTAGAGCTGAAATATCCGAAACATCTATTTTTTTAAAAAATGGGCCGGGCCCTAAGTTCCGCAACTGGCTGTAATTGACGAAAGACTTCTTCAGCATTAATTAGTTAGTGGTACTGCGTTGAATTGAATGGCACACTGACTCACGCTGAACGAGCGGGGCATGTATATTAAAATACTATCGCTGCTTCAAGTTGGCTTGACATGGAGTCAAGTGCTAGCGTCTACAATGTAGTGAACGAGTGCAAACCATTCATCAATTAGCGGGGATCTTGGGCTGGATTTAGAGAAACGGTGCCCAGTCAGAATGCGTCGTGCAAGTGTACATGTCAGAGAGCGCTGGAACGCGAAGGGTTGGTACTGTATATCGTGTCCGTGGAGTAACCAAAATTTGAAGGTGTTACCTGCCTAGATCTACGCAGATCTACGCGCGCAGCGAGAACTCAATGTCCTCGGGCAGCACAAAACCTGTATTGAAATGCTGAACTGGCAAGGTTCTCGGGGGTGGGTGAGTCTAAAATGTGCCGCTGAGGTGAATTGAGAAAGAGATAAAGATCTCACGGATACGAGTCGTGGCGGCATCCTCGGACTTGAACAAGACACTTGCGCGGTGTAGTCAAAATTGCGGGGAGTCTGGAACTGCAAGTGTTAGTTAAGTAGTCGAAGCCAAAGCTGCGGGATATGTACCTACGTTGGATTTTTGAGGGAGTTGCTTCAGACCTCGATTGGAATGGAGCGCGCCCCGAGTGCTCCAGACTTTCTTGGCTGTTTGATGAATGCGGACTCCGGCGTTCGAGGACGGCACCTGCACCCCGAGCCGCGTCCTTAAAGAACACTCAGCACATTCTTTTACTCATCGTGTACAGGACATGTACATCCTGCGCTACTCCCTACTTGTAACCCCCGCACTCGAATTTTCGACTTTGAACCAAACTGTGTGAGCTCCCGATGAAAAACAAAGAGGCGTGTGCGTACCTCCGCGCAGTCGAGTGAGTACCGCCGCCGGATGGACTGTGCGCGTCCGGGGCACATCGCGCACGCAGCGCAGCGCACCGCCTCACACGCGGCTACCCTCCCCGTCCAACGCGCTCTCTCCTCGGTATCGAAGCGGCACCACCGGCTACTGGTCAAATTGCTCAGTTAAAAAAAAAACGGACTCGGAGCGCGGTACCCACCTCGCGCGAATTCGAGGAGGTCGGGCCGCGTATTTGTCGTACCCACCGCGATACTCGAAACAAACGTCCTTCAGATACAAATCAGTAAGGAGCCAGAAAGAGCGCGGTAAATTAAAAGCGGTCCAACTCACCAGACTTAGAAAATGCGCACTTGCTGACCGTCGCACGCGCGCATCCCGCCATCCGAGCGCTCGTACTCGCGTCCGTACGACGCATCTGACACCGTACTAGCGATCGGCGCCCCTCCGAGCCCGTGCGCATGGGGTTCTGTGCATTCTGAGGCGCGCCGCGTCGCCGAGCCTCTGCATCCCAAAATAGTCAGCGAGCACAAAACGCGCGATAGTACCGCAATACTTACCTATAAAACGCGCACAGCGCGCCGACTGAGTCCCTGGTGCAAATAGGGAGCTGTTTGTCTGCGGGTAACGAGACAAAGCCTCGCCGTGAAGCCACAATATACCTCAAATCCAAATCAGTGAGAAAATAGCTATAGAAAAGCGCGAGTATGGCCGAGGAACGGACCGTGCGAGCAGCGCGCAGCGCTGCGGATGATCCGTGTGGATTGCGTGCGGGCATCGGGATGCTCGAGATGCCTCCGCCCTCGTCAACGGAAATCCCAGTGCACATGGGAACCACTCACGCAATGGTTGCAGCAGCAGGAACCACCTCCGACACGGGCATGAACACTGCCCTGCTGTCCTACCCGCCCTCGTCCGCCCACTGCCGCGGCTGCGGTGATAAGGCGTGCATCTTTGCGCGCCTGAAATCTTTGTTTTCGTACAAGTAAAAGCGGATGGCTTGTACTTGTGACTCCAGTAAGACTAGAGGGCACTGGTTCAATCCTGGAACTGAGTGTTAAGCTGTTTGAAGCATTGCAAACTAGCATAACCAACAAAGGAAGACCGGGTTGCCATCTGAGGTACTCTTCACGGGGGCTTAGGATACTGGCCCAGCTTCAAAACACACTAGCTAGCCATAGGACTCACCTGGCGTGGAGTATTGCACAAATGCTACAAGTTCGGTGTCAATATGGATGTTAGGCAATCAAGGGACTTTGGAAGGAAACAGGAAAGACTAGCTATTGGCACGAGGCTTTGAACTGAGGCCATAGAGATTATGAAGGGATTCCCGAAATAGAAGCCAGTCGGCGCCAGGAAATCGACAATGAAGCGAGCGCACGCCAGTATAAATTGGAGCATACTCAAACAGGTCAGCACCAGGCTATATGCTGGGAGCTGGCGCCAACCCTTGAAGTAAACTAAGGGGCGAGGATAAATGCATACCTTGGCGTGAGGATCTCTTAAAGAAGAAAGAACCCAAAAGAGGAAATTTGTACAAGTCGGCACCAGGAAGTGTATAAATAGTTGGTGCCAACTTCCCTCAAATTCCCTCGACAGACTCAAGAATGACCTGAGTAATGGAGGTTTACCAGGAGGCTTGGCACTTGCTTAGAGAGGCTATTGGCCAATGATATTAGCAGGAGACAATTATGAAGTAGAGGACCTTAGCGAAGCCAACCAACAAAGGGTGGCCCCTTTTGGGTTGGATTGGTTAAGGGCTGGCCTCTCATTGGTCCAAGAAACTTGCTGCGGCTTTCTAAGGCTCGCTAAGGAGGTGGACTATCCTAGCATTCATAAGAAATGACAAGGAAGATATTAGGATGAGGCCTCTAAGCGGTGCTAAGGAGAGAGAGGTGCACCCGAGACAGAGCCAGAGAGCTTGCTTATACCTTATTATTACTCATTCAACATTTGTATATCTCGCTTAGTTCAGTAGTATAAAGCCGCATGTAAACCAGTAGTTAGGCAGTGACAACTCCCCCGTTATTGGCACATAGCTCTTTTGAGCTCAGAGCTCAGCTCAGTCACTGGACAACTCGCCTAAGAGCCTGCACTATACTCATCTGCCGTCCCAGTCACTGAACCCTTGCAAGTTCACACTCAGTGCCAGCTTCCTACCACACACTCATCCTGCGCCAAGTCCCTGTTCTATTGCAAGAGTTCAAAATCGTGCCGGCCCAGTGACTGTGCTAGAGCCTTAGAGCCAACCTTCCACACTCAGCTCCTCTACCCCCCTTCGGTGTCCGCCCAGTCACTGGCCTAGGTGTCTAGTCGGCTTTGTCTATCACACTTGGTTGCCTGCTCAGTCACTGAACTTACATTCAAACTCGGTGCCAGCTCAGTCACTGTGACATCGCTCAGCCCACTCTCTACACACTCGGTTCATGCCAGTCACTGAACCTTGCAAGTTCAAAGTCACGCCAGCTCAGTCACTGTGTTAGCTTTCTATGCCCTTCCCCACACTCATCGGCCCGTCCTCCATTTAAAAGTCCAATCTCTGGCGCGAGCCACTTCACCCGTAGACTTAAAACATCTACACCCCTGTCGATAAGACATCTGGAGACACTGGTTATATAAAGGAGGCTCTTCCACCCACTAAAGTACCTGTGGTCTTTCCACTGAAATTGAAGGGTCGATACGAGTACCCGTCTCCCCGAACTAAATAAAGATAAGACTGTTGGAGTGATTGGTTGTTGGAGTTTAGTGTGATTAGGATTATTTAGAGTTAAGACTTATTGTCTTACTCTTTTGATATTAGATTTCATGGCTGCACGCCACTGCACCGTTTCAGCGGCAGTGGCTGTGCGATTGATGCGCACCGGCGCGCCGCCTCTAACTTGTCACCCAATGCTCATTCGAGTGAAATTTGAGCGGGAGCAGCGTTTTTACATACCAATACATCCTCTGAGCACGAAAAACCCAAATCCAAAATTTCGTCACTTCAGCTAAACACTGGCTGTTCTGAGACTGTGTATTATGCGCGGACCGGCAACGCCGGTCCGATTCACCGGATCCGCCTGGATCAGCCACCGACTTCTGCTGTACGCCCCGATGTATGCCAGATTCCACTGACCAAAAAACCTGTACGCCGGAGTGCACTGTATATCAATGAATAATAAAATCCTCTTTTTCCTCATTGCAAAATATGCCAAATACCGCCGCAATGAGTATATCCGCCGTAAACCAGCGGAATGCACCGACTGGTATTCAACGAATTCCTCCAAAAATGTATGGCAGATTTTTTGGTTTCTAGTGGAATACGGTGTATTATATACCGTATTCCACTGGAATCCACCAGAATCCAACAGATGATATTATTATGTAGAGGTGTTTTTCCATTTGAAACCGCCCATCATCCTTCATGCGTAGTGCTGAATGATGGCTATTCCAAATCTTCAACCCTCTCCGTATTCACCCACTGCAGAATTTGAATTTATGGAGGATAAGCCGCCGGAATACAGTGGTTTCCGGTGGATAGATGCAGAGACGGTGGAATACAGTGAACTACGCTACACAAAACGGTGACATCAGCGGCGATCGCTGATTGACACTATCGTATGGTATCTCATCAGTGGATTTGGCACAGATCTGATGGGATCTGATATACAACAGCGTACGCCGATGTACGCCGCTGTACGTTCATGGTCCGGGCATAAACTCGCTGTTCTTGCATACATAAAACTCGATGTTCTTGCATATTTGAACGCATTACGGTCTACAGTCGGGGAACAGGCCACTCTGAACGAATATATTATATGCCCTTGAGTTCCCCACAGGGAAGTTCTGTTATTCTCCAGCATATCCTTCCTAGTGCATAGCAAACTGGGCTAAGCTCTCCCTTCTCCGTGATTGAAGTTCAATAAGAGGCAAGCGGGATTCAGGACGAATCTCTAAACACTGAACTAGTATCTGACCCTGCTTCTCAACCAGTGGACCTGAGGGAGATGCCATCTGGAAGGTTCAAAAAGTTAGTGAGTTCCCTGTAGGAGCTTCCCGTCGCTCTCCGATAAATATCAATTATGACTAAGTCCGTGGCAGACTGGGAGTCCATTATACCTCCCAAGAGTTTCTGCCCAACACATGTACATGTTTCTCCCTGGGACGCATTCATTTTTAGCCATGTAATCGATGAGCGGGTTTCACAGACTTCTGCCCAAATGTATGGTTGAATTTAAATTAAAGTTCAGTGATCATTGACCGTTTCATGGTTGCCTCTGGAGGAATTTGCCCATTGGACCGGATACTGCAGAGCTGATGCAGAGGTACTGTGTTGAATACCGCTGGTTTTGCGTGGATGACTGTCTGAGTGAGAAAATTGCGGGGGGTGGTGTACACCGGCGCGGTCCAAGTCTTGTCCAATGCCATATCCCATCTTTTAACAGTTTATTAAAATCAATGCATTTACCTTGTACTGGAATATTGTGGGCCACTCCGAGTAGCATCTCCCATTATCTACGATATTTTCTGTTTGCAGCCAGTTCCCTCGCCGTCAAAAAGCCTGACAATTGTACCCAAAGAGGCCTAATTTCCGGGGCAGCATTGGATTGTTTCCTAGGAGTCATGCGACATGGTTCGGACTCCATGGTTCGGACTCACCAGGCCCGTCACTCGAGACTCAACATCACTGCATACAGCATCGAGACATAGGGGAATGCATTAATTCAGATGGTTTTCTTGAAATCTAACAATGCCCAAGGGCATGTTCAATCGTGGGTACCTTCAACCGCGAGAGTCCAATCTTAATATGCCCCCCTTGATTCACCATGGACAATGAACCTCTGAAATTACCCAGAGAAGCCAGGGCTGGCCTTTCAATGCCATAAGCTCAAACTCGAAGGTGGCGAGCACAGATTAACTTACCACAACAGTGTGCTGTACTGAAATATAGTTTCCGTACCACTGTATCTCAATGCATCTGATTCGGCCGGTTAGTTTGTTTAGCCTGCATGTCTGCAACGATGGCTCGGGACAAATCTCACTTGGCTTGTGACTTGAAAGCACAGCCTGATACTACTGACCATGAAGCTTCCACGGAATTGGACTCGTCAGAATAGTATAAATTCATCCAACAGTTCCACTTCACCGAATTTAAACCTCTGGAACCACGAATTATCGTGTTGATGGAAGTGAGTTGGAGCTCAAGCTGAGTTAACCCTATATTTCTGCTCGTTCTGTTGAATAAAATGTTGCCCAAATTATGTTGTATTACACCGAATCAGGCCCGAACCTTGAATAGTCTGAGGGCGGGGATTGGAAGGATATAATTATTTATAAGAACACTACAAGCTCAGCTGGCAACTGGTGGCACACTCAGAGCGATTAGTGGTATACCATGTAGGTTTTTATTTGCTGTCCATCGTATGTTGGTTGCTGCATTCGAGCACCTCGGGGTATTCAAATTTCACGGAACATTAGATGGGAGATGACGGAGATTCAGTAGCCAGAATCAAGTCCCGTATATATATGGGCAAGGATTTTGACTAGACAAACCCAGCTAGGGCGGCGCGGCACTGACGCGGCGGTGGCTGTGTTGACGCGGCATTGACGCGCACTGACGCGGCACCGGCGCGCACTGACGCGGAGGTGGCGCGCTTCGATGTGTACATGAGGCGATTTTTGTTCAGCAGAAACTGGCTGCAACTAACCTTGAATAGCCTTTGAAAATTGATATTTCTCCTCTACCGATGTTGGTAAGCTCACACCTCCCATTTCAGCCGAGTTTGAACCCAAGTAGACAAACAGTTTAGTTCTTAATAATGTGTTTAAGGATAGAGGCCGATGAGAAATAAGCTTGTGGGACTCAAGATGCCTTGAACGACTTGGCAACTGAATGTAAATGACAACAAACGGTAAAATATACTCTGGGAAAACCGTGGGAAAACACGCGTCAATACCGCGTCATTCTCCTGACCCCTCAAGTGCCTGTGTTGCTGGCTTGGAGTGTCTTATTTCATGTGCAAGTGAGAGCTCTCAAGTTCGATTCCTGTTGTTGACATTCTTTTTTTACCTCTCCAGATCTTGCTCGCCTCTTCTTCTTATACTTCTGGCAGTGAAACTCATCTTCTTCGCTTTCTTCAGCGCCCTCGTGGCCGCGTCTGGGGCCTCCTGGTACTTGGAAGGTGTACAGTCATGCACGTCCTTAAGAGACGGCACGTCCTCGTGCACCATGAGGTATATTATGTCTGCAGCAAGATCTGGCTCGACGACTTCTGCGTTTGGTTGCAGGCGTATGCACGGTATGCCTCTTCGCTCCTTTTCGCTGTTGGTTCCACTAATGCTCAGGGGCTGAGATGACATCCTTCGCGAGCTCGGCGGTGCAAGCGAGGCCTACATATTCCCAAGAGTGCGATCGGGTGGTCTGGAAGTGCTGGAAGCTGCAACGCACGAGGGGCTTTGGAGAGCGATAGCGACGACGACTCTGATGAGGGGGTGACCAGACATCTCTAATTTTTTTCTCTGATAATGCACTATTCAGTCCATATGTGCTCTACTATTAATTGTCTCGCAGATCTCTTAACCTTTAATGGTATCGATCTCGCCGTCTATTTCTTCCTTGTTTCTCTTTATGCAGGAAATAAGGCACCCCTGCAAGATTCAGGTACGGCTGCAACTTTCTCGGCTCGCATCCCGGTCGTCACTCTGGTTGGGATATCGAGGTCAGTGTTTTCCTTGTTGGGCGACTTCGCGGTATCTTATTGCTTGGCGCAAAGTTTATATCCTGGTCCGCCCTTTCGAGCGTATACATTAAACTCCACGACTCACCGCCTGCGGGGTCTTGCCGATGATTGAAGGTTCGTCCAGCTCGGCAGAGCGAGCACTTCACCCCCGTGGTGTCGTTTCGAGGCTCCATAAGCCCTGGCACTAGACGTGGCATTCAGACGTTCAGACAGTCGCAACATGGAGTGTAATGCACCGGTGTCTGAACTTGCGAGTGCCTCGCCCTTGCGGAACACCGATGACTTAACTGGGGAACGCGTCGTTACACGATATTTTTGCTCCCTGCCCAGCAAGTCGTCGAGATGGCAGAATCGAGAGGAAAAGGGACTCCAGGCTTGCCAGAAGTTAAGGGCAGGGGTCTTTGAACGCACTATACCTTGAATGTTCTATCAAAATGTGGCCGAAATATGCTTCAGACCACATACTTTAGTGGTCCCATCACGGGGCTCCTCAACATTTATTTATTTGATGTTTGGCGAAGTTGAAGTTCATCCATAGGAATGGGTTCACCAGGGGTCAAATCACATATTTTCCAGCTATTTTATACCTTCTGCGATGCTTGTGAAACAAAAGCTGACCCCGAGGGACAAAGGGTCCCATCACGGGGCTCTCCGACATTTGTTCGGGTTATATTTGGCACCGATATGAAGTTGAAGTTTACCACCTGTATGTGTTCTCCTAGGTGATAGTCTAGCATTCGGCTGTTATTGTGTACCTTCTGTGATGCCTTTCAGACAAGTGTTGCCGCGGAGAACCGAGGGTATCATCCTGGCGCCTTTCGACTTCTATTTGGATGATGTTAGGCACTCTGTTTTCCGCTATTTCCAGTCGTCCGGGCTTTGCCACGGCCTGGCTTCGAGACGCACAGCGCACTATTCATTCCAACTGGAGACTTCATCTATTGCAGTGCCAGCAGAACAGTCAAGCCAGGCCTTGACATGAAGATAAATACTCCAATATTTTGTTAGAGTCTCTCCAGGGAACATGCAGGATTTGGATTCGCGGGGCCACCCCTGGTAGAGCATCGAACCATAATGCTGGCCAAAATACGAGGAGCATGGTTATATTTGATGCTCCAGCTGGCCCTTGAACTGCAGCCTCCCCGAAAACTTCAAACTCGCTGGGCTTCAGTTTTGATCAGAAGCTCGAATATCGGAAGAACAACAGGTCCGATATTGGACAGAAAAACAACAAATTACACCGTGTTTACGGGCGGGAGTATTCGTACTGTGAGAGTAAACTCAATATAATGAGCGTCAACTGGACACCCATGGCAATCTTCCAGGCGGTCCTGGAAGGTTCGGTCATTTCTGCGTCGTCACACCTGGAAGAAGCTTCCTCAACAAGGAGTGGATTTGGGTCTGTGATCACATTAAGAAACAACGCAACGAGAGATGATTGAGACGGTGCACAAAATTCCTCATTGTCTGATTCCCGAGGAGATTCGACAATCGATGCGACTTCATTTTTGGAGTCACTATTGGAGTCTTCAACCTCCTGAACTGTTCAACATCAGCACACGAGGTTAGGGCGTGCTTTATCAGCTCACCATGTGCAAATGAGCGATTTGCATTGGTCGATAGTTGGTAGAGCGAATATCCCAGCTCCGTGGCCACGTCCTGACTATCAGCATCGAACCCTTTCGCTTGATGGAATTGGCGGATCCCGGTGTAGACACTCGTATCCCAAGAGTATCCAAGGACCCCTGTCGTAAACTCGAGACAGGGAAATCCCAGTTCTTCTGCCTCCGCCATGCCCAGACGTTTGACTCCCGATGAGTCGAGGGACCAGTAGGCTGGACATTCCGGCTGCCGAAAACGGGACTGGTCATCTGATTTTAGGTCCGCGAAGGGACAGAGGAATAAATATCCAGGCGGGATGTTGTTATTGCGGGATACTTTTGCGTAATATGTCATTTGGGACACCAAGACTAACGGCCAATGCTGATTAGAGTTGGAGAGTCGATATACTGTGAACGTACTATAATCATCATGGTTGGAGGATACACCGAGGATACTGAAGATATTGTTCGCCTGCGCGAGCCATCCGCACAACTCATTTTCGTCGGACCAGACCAGACGGTAAACAAATCCATCCATAACATCACAGGAACTCATACTTTGATTCAAGATATCATTAGCTCATAACTGAATGTGGGACGAATAAGGAAAACACACCGAGTCCACCCACTCTCCATAACCAACGATGACCCTCCCTCGCGCGCCCACCACCCGTCATCATAGACGACCATATTAAGGAGAACTCCAATCGCTTTCGAATGTTCAATGCCAGTGCCAGGGGGGCAATAAATGACCGCTCCTAGTTGCACTGATGCATTCGTGGAATTTAATAGCTGGAGGTGTCGGAGATGACGGACACAAAGGGAATGGTAACGGTATAACGGAGTTGAATCTATGATACTGGATTCCTCGGGCAGAACAAGAACTGATCTGACGAGCGATGGCGACGATTCGAGAGATCGAGACCCACGTAACTTGAGGGTTTCATATTCTGGGGGCGCCAGATCCACGCAAAGACCACCGGTTGACGATCGAATCCATATCGTGCAATCCACGGAGTACTTAGAAATCCTAATCAGACACAGAGAGATTGCAAAGACGGGCTGCTTACCAGGGGTATGCTCGAGACAGAGTATACGTAATCGGTGG
The DNA here is from genome assembly GCA_029289555.1 of Mycena latifolia. NCBI lineage: Eukaryota > Fungi > Basidiomycota > Agaricomycetes > Agaricales > Mycenaceae > Mycena > Mycena latifolia. The sequence continues at coordinate 142,239 of JARJLE010000112.1, read as the reverse complement.
CATCCTAAGCGTCCGCCTATGTAGTGAGTGGAATGGAAGAGGTGGAGACAGATGGTCTTACGAGCCATTCTGTTTCCTGTGGACGTTAAAGAATGTCCACGGTCGCTATAAGAATCATGGATGTACCAGAGATTGCCAGAAATACACTTGTGCCAGATGAGAATGACGGTACTTCTTCACCACTTTTTTTGCTAGAATCAATTCTAATCCGATGTCGCCATCATTATGCAACACATTTTGAATGGGGGCACCAACCATCGTAGAAGATCGCTGCGTGTATGCCTGATGAACTCGCCGTGCCAAAGAACTGAACAAGATTCGGGTGTCTACAACGGAATCGATGTCAGTAAATAAATAGGATAGAGATGGGCCCACCGAAGCCCCGAATATTGCGAAACATCCTGACGCCATTCCTGCGAACGGTGAGTCATTCAACTTTGGGACAACGAGGGAAGTCTGGGAACACACTTCCTCAGCGTTCTCGCCCTGATATAGGGCTACCGTCATGGGCGACTTGGAGCCATGGATACGGGCAGCGTACATCCGCCTGACGGAGTGCCTTCCGGGAAAACGATGTACCACACCGGATTTGCCTTCGAATCGTATCTCATTGCGGAGATCCAGGTCCCCCAGTGGAATTCTTCGAAAATCTGTCGGTTTCTTGTGAGCTTCGTTCCGATGAACTCGAGCTTTTGAACTCACCAGAAGGAACCGTCGGAGCCGCGTGGTGAACGCTCGTGATACTGTTGAACCGTCCGCCAGTGATGTTCAAGTGGTGGGCTTGCGGGAAAAAGGCGCCCGTGAATCTGGAGGCAGATGACAGTGAGCCCCTGCTCAGAGAGGATGGATGTAGAGCACAAACTGATCGTGAAGAGGGCCGCTTCCTTCTGCTGCCAATTCAGATTGGAATTCCGCCTGGACATGGGGCTCGTCGTCCATGAGATGGTGGAGGTAGGAAGAAAGGTGTTGAGCGCCGGAGAGGCATATGATCGCGTTCTAAATTTAACTCAAAGCTGTCGAGATGGCTGTCCTTTGGAAGTCTGCAGAACGTTGCACCACAGCTTTCTGCTACAGCCCGTACACAGGAATGCCAGCGCAAGTTTAGGCACAGCCTAGTCACCTAACCACGCACCAAGTCTGAAAGGCAAAATTCCACATCAAGTTCTTTGAAGAGAGATTTTTGGATTAGCAGCCAATTTCTCCCGGAACTCAACCGAACTTGGGGAGATTCAACTCTAAAAGCGCAGGATAAATCAATGAAGAGAAAGTCTGAGTTAACTCACTGCGTTCAGACCCCCCCATAGGCACAGGTCTGCCGGATCCTAATAGGCAGATGTGTAGGCCGACCAGTGCGCCGAGCCCTGCCGAGCCCTGCCGAGGGGTTGGTCTAGGTGTTCCGGCAGGAATAGGCACACATAGAATGACGTGGGCCGATGAGCCTAGCTAGGAAATTCGAGACCCGGCATGGTTCCTCATTTCACCCGCCACCAACCTGGACTCGGATCGGCCAAGATAGGCGCACCACCGTCGGCCGAGATCGTCCAACGTGGGCAGGCTAGTGTTGCCGCGGTCAGGTTCTGAACCGCTGGCGAACCTGAACTGGACCTGAACCGGACCCAAGTCCGGTTCAGTGGCTGTGAGGTTCGCCGAACCGAACCCCGGGTCCAGTTCGAGGTTCAAAAAATCTCAGAATTTGCCGAACCTCGCTGAACCGGTTCGAACGGGTTCGAACCTGAAAATTCTAGCTTGATATTTGGGGCTATTACTAAAGTGATACTACTCCTAGTCACCTATAAGGTCAGGAGGATCATCTAGATCATTGGGGGGGGGGGGGGGGGGGGGTTATATTATACTCATCAGGTCCACAACATGAACGACGAGTCTACGGAAAGCATACATGCAGTACTGTAAGGGTGGCTATCCTCATTGTACTCCGTTGATGAGCACCACGCATCGCAACTAAAATTAATGGGTAAGCGAGAGTTATCTATAAATATCAGGGAGGCACGCATGGCCGTCTCTTGTGAACGCAAATATCGATGGAGCTTTCCTTGGGCGGCCGATATCGATGGGTGCGGCACGGCGACATCGGGGGTTCAAAACGAACGAACCGACCTCAATTGAGAGAAGAACTTTACTGCCCAGATGAGCAAACATCAGTGAATTGGATGAGATGCGGGTCGTCGAAGAGGGCCATAACAACGGCCCTGACCAGATTGAGTACTGCACAGAGTTGATATCTTAGAGGAGGTAGTAGGGTAGTAGGGTAGTCCAGCGGGTGTAATGGATAATCCGTGGAGACACATGTATGTATGGACCCTGGAATATTGTTAACGCAGTGAAACACGATAAGAAAATGATTTCTTATCGCATTGTCGGAGACTGTACTGTACAGTTTCGATCAATTCGTATGTCACGGGTCACAGGCCCCAAAATTTAAGAAAATATTCGTACCTGTCACAGGTCACCGAGGGCATATTCGAATATGCGAAAAGAGTCACGAAATCGCCCAGAGACCACCAAAAAACCCTGTTTTTCGCCGGCGTGGCGCCAAAGGCACCGTGCTTTCACGTTTGAGGTGATCCGGTGGATTTGCGCTATGGCGGCAACTGAAAGTTGACGAGGCTGGAGACCGGGGGGTCATGGGGGGGGGGATAGCGAGAGCTTTTCTGGCCCATCCGGGATTTTGATCATGTCGGGAAGGCCACTCATTGTGAAGAAAGCGGTGGGATCGAGGGCGAATGCGCGGAAGAAAGGTCATGTAAGTAATCTGATGATCTACACCGCTTTGATTCGGCAATGCGCTTGGCAAGTAGGTCAGATTTGGGGTGCTACAACATAAAGTCCGTACATAGGATTCCAGTTTTAAGTACCTTTTGCGAAGGCTGTTTACTTTGCGGGCCATGGAATATTTCGCAATGCCAAAAATACAACAAAAGAAAATGGAGGAAGCAGTTTCGAATATCCAATGTACAGAAACACCACAGTTAACTGAGAACTGGCACAATGCAACTGAGTGATGTGACCACAGAGGCCCAGCAGTGTGTTAGGCTCATGCCCTGCGACCTTTCCACCACATTTATGAACTTTTTTGGGCTGTCACGGGTGCTCTGGCGGATTTACGAATACTCAAGTTCGAATCTGCGGGTCACAGGTCACAGGCGGGGAGAATTGATCGAAACTATACAGTAGCCTTCGGGATTAGATGAGGTAAAACTTTGAGCATAAAGGCATCAAGAACGCGAATGGATAGGCTACTCATTGAGAGGAACAGTGAGAGTGTTGAAGCATAGCGCTTCAGGTTGTATTTATGGGGCGAACTCGGAGCCTCGGCCCGCTGGAACAAGCGATGTGACAATCGTGACACGACGCGTCCTCTGTCTCTCTCAGCCCGCCTTCAAGCACACGCAGGAAGCACCACGCGCTTTTTATTCGTTACACGCGCTATTCAATATGGACAGGCGGGCTCCCGAAAGGCTCCAAGACCTCCGGGCAAGATTCCGCCGGTTCAATTGTCAGTAATCTGTCTCTAAGTCTGTCTGACAAAATCTTGGGAAATGGCGCGTTGCCGAGCTGCTGACCACTTTTCATGACACTCTGTGCGCCCTGGACCGGGTTAAAGCACCGGTTGTACGCAACGGCTGGCCCTCGGCTCACTTTCTCCCGGTTGAATCCAGTAATCTGCCTGACAAAATCTTCGGATAATGATGCACTACGAGCTTGCTGACGGGATTTCATGACACTCTGTGGCCATCCAAGACCGCTTCCCCGACGCTGAGGCTCATCCCCGTCGGTTCTGGGATCCTCTGTACATGTGGAAGCGCGCGCTGCTCTCGTGATTACCCGAGTCCGAGAGAAACTGGCGGTATGGCCTCATTATCTGTTTAAATCATCTGCCCTCCGACTCATTTCACTCTTCTTAGACTGTCCCTGGCTTAATTTCTCTCACATTCGATACAGTGTAGCTAATTTGTGTGCCATTGACGAGCCGTATACGCAAAATATAATCGGTTCAGGGTTCGAACCGGTTCTGAACCTGAACCGGACTTTTCTGAACCTGAACCTGCGGTCCGGTTCAGTGGCTGTGAGGTTCAGCGAACCGAACCTGAGGTCCAGTTCGAGGTTCGGAAGATATAGGCCTGAACCGGACCTGAACCGGACCGCGGCAACACTAGGGCAGGCCTCGTGTAGGCAGACGTGTTAGGCCAACATCGGCCAACGTAGGCTTACGTAGTCATACCTCGGCAGAGATCGGCGTACGTAGGCACATCTGTGCCTACGGGGGGGTCTGAACGCAGTGACTGGGGCGTATGTGACGAGGGACAAGGAGTGGCAAAGGCGGAATCAAAATAGACTGACATGGGCTGACATTAGCCGCCAGCAGAGTGTACTAAGAGGAGGAAGTAGTGCCCTACAACGACGCCGGAGGAGACATGCTTACACCGAAGGAGCATTAACAGGTTGGGGTCGATTTGAACGGCTCGAGCGGGCAAAGCAGGGGCCAACCACGGGAGGCAAAAAGTGAGCTGGATGGTGAGGAAACTGGAGTGGTGAGGGTGAGTAGATTGTTCAATAGACAGCGGCAGGGGTGTCCAAAGTGAGTGAGGAAGCGATAAGTAGTTTCGTGCCGAGAGTCACATACCGCCTGTAAATCCGGCGGAAGGTTACCTGGAAGAGTAAATTTTAGTTTTGAGTTAAGGAAACACCGAGATGAATCGTACTATACGGTGTAACGAGCCCGAACGGTGGGGCTACTGGTAGCCGCGCACGATGTATTGCAAGGGATCCAGAGGGAGCAGCAGAATCAAGGTAGGTGAGTTTTCTTTTACTGTTGGACGGAGGCGTAAGAAATGGGCTGAGCAGAGTTGAGTTAAGCAGGAAATTCCGAAATGGAGTGGAACACTCAGATGAGTCAGATCCGAGGGACCGAGATGAAATAGGAATGGCAGTCGCCGCTGATACGCGTCGAGAGCGCGCATCGAGGTACAGTAACACGCGGCGTGCGCCGTATCGCTATATTCATGAATCGGAAACATCATTGCATGTGAGAACTTTTGAAACCAGTATGAGATCACAGGCGTGGTGTCCGGCTTGCCCCAAGGAGGGCGTCCGTAGTAACTAGTTCGCCGCGATATTGGAATGACGGGTTGGCGATGGGAAATGGCGATGGGTGGCCTAGTTGCTTAGTTATGCTGAGAGCAGGGCGAGAGGTGTGTAGAGAGCTCTGCCGTTCCTTGAAAACAAAAAGCTTGGGTGCAGGCTTTGGAAAGAGAGATGCAGGGGACGATAGACGGGTAAGCACCTTGATTTGGCCCCCGGTCGTGCTTGCGATGGCGATAGGCGGGGACGGCGTTGGGAGGCGGCGTGTGCGCGGTATTAATATTATAATTAGAGCGGGAGGCGCGGAAAACACATGCAACCCGTGCTAGCTGTCTTTTCTCCCGTCCTCATGTTTCTTCAAACTCGCCCGCGACGGTGGTGGCGCGCAGCGCCGCGCGCAAATTTTGACACCACATTTCGTGTTCCGTCGAGCGGGGTCGTGCGCCCAGTCAAGGGATGCTGGGTATTCGCTGCCCCAGTTGCTGTGATGCTATGCTTGCCTTGCAACTCGACCTCCGCTTCTTAGAGGTGTCCACGCGTCGCTCTTCCCTCCACACCTCTCCCACGCGCCGGCCCCAAATTTTCGACGATATGTTTCGGCGTCCGGCGAACGAGGGTACCTGAGCGCAAGTTTCACCATGATATATCATGTTCCGCCGAGTGAGGTCGTGTCGTGGTAAGTTCCTTTTTATTTTGATTGTTCATTGTACTAATACTTCCCTCGCAGCTCATCGCCGGTGTTTGAAATGCGTCATACGCATCCCACGATCACAGCGCACGTCTTCGAGCACCGGCGGCGCATAGCGCCACCCCTCAAATTTTGATTCGATTTTTGCGCATCCCGCGAACAGGGGTACACGTCCAGCGTCGGATACAAGTTCCATATTCCATTTTATCATGCATTTCTGCGCATACTGACCTTTATCTTAGATTAATCACCACGTGGTGAGCATGTCGGGCTTCACTCCACACATATCCCACGAGCGGCCCCGGTGCGCAGCGCCGCCCGCGAGCTTCAGCTATATTTTTTCGGGGCCCTGCGAGCGGGAGTACATGTCAACACCGTGCACAAGTGTTACTAATTTATTTGGGGTTCTGGCGAGGTGTGTTGCATTGTATCTTCCATTGCGTGCAGTACTAACCTTTATCTTGTACATCCACCACGCCATCGTAAACGCGTCCCGGGCGCCGGCCTTCACTCCACACGCATCTTACGAGCGCCAGCGGCGCGCAGCGCCGACCCCGAGCTTCCAGTACATTTTCGGCACCCCGTGAGCGGTCTACACCTACTGCGCCGCGCACAAGTTTTAATAATTTATTTGGGGTTCCGGCGAACGCAGTCGCGGCGAGGTACATTGCATTTTATCTTCCATTGCATGCAGTACTAACCTATAGCTCACAGCTTAACCTTTGCATCTTCGACGCCACTTACGCGCTGCATCCCCTCCACACGCATCCTACGAACGCCGGTACGAAAATTTCGCCTCTATATTTCAACGTCCGGTCGCATCGCGTGTTTAAGGTACGCGTCATTTCATCTATACTTATGCATGATTTTAACCCCCCACCTTTCAGCTCAACCCCCATGTTTCGAACACGCATCACGGGCCTTGCTTCAGTGCGCACGTATCGCATGAATACTCCCGAGCGCCGGCGGCGCGGCGCGGTGCACATGATGTGGCAATTGGATCTTCACGCGTCCCGCGAGCGAGGCCATTCGTTGCAGGTGAGCACCAAACTATATCTGTCAAGTCTGTATTGAATGAATGCATTCTGGTTTGAAACCTGATGCGCACACACGTTATTAGCGACGACGGTCGTGCTCCCTTCCCAATGCAACTCCCTGCCCTCTGACGCGCACGTAAATCTTATTCGACTTTTAGGAGTCCCGCGAGCGAGTCTGGTGCGTTCCTCCGCATACCTCGCCTCTTCTGCGATGCTCACGCGTATCCCAGCGCCGACAGCGAGTCCCCGCGACCCTCCTGACGCGTCCGGAATATTCGTTCGATATTTGGCGGGCCCGCGAACGTGCGTGCTTTGTTTCGGCATCGTTTCACCGGTACTGACTCGTTTTCTCTATTCAGCGACGCCACGGCACACGCGCCCGCCGCGGGCAGGGGTATGACGCGTACGAGGTGCGCATTACGCGTTAATTATTTTGCGTACTAACCTGCCACATTTTACACGCGCTCAACGCGTCCTACGTGCTGTAACATCTTGCTGCGAACGCGCGCGGCGCTCCGACTCGATTTTTGGCGGTCCCGCGGGTGGGATTGCGGATGGAAGTACGTTGTGGTTATTTTTCTATATGGGATTCAAACTAATTTTTTTAAGTTCGCGAGCACGTCAATCGCGTCGCACGCCGCCTCCGCTCCATCAACTCCCCCGTGCCGCGCAAGGATGGTTAGATTTTTGTTGCGGGCTGGAGGTATGTTACATAAAGCACTTTAACACATTTCTTACTCACTCACCTGAGTTCTTTAGTGATGCGAAGTTGTATTCGCGCCGGGCGCCGCCGTCGTTCCCGCTTGCCGCGCCGCTGTGTTGGGTTTTGGAGTTCCGGGAAGAGGTGGAAGAGGTACGTACTACGTACGTGTATTTATATTCTCAGAGCTGAAATGAGCAGTCACGGCGCGTTATTTCAGATTCGCATTGCGCAATGTTCGTTCCGAGCCCGATGAGATCTTGCAATGAATAAGACATGCAGTGCAGGGTTTTGACGGTTCGGGGATCTCGGGCGAAAGTTTCGAGGGTTGCGTAGCACATTAGGTGGTTCTGGGAATGTTTTTGCGGCGAGTCTTTCTTAATTCTTCCCTGCAGACCTTTCCGATGAGTTGTAACCCCGCTTTAAATTTACTGATCGTGTGCTTCAGTTGAACTTGGTGGGAGATTAATCGGTTGCAAGCACATTCGGGACGGGGAGACCATGCCAATTTCTTTTTTTTTATTGGATGAACGAGAAATGCGTCTTACCATATTCAAGCTTTTGTTGCCGGCGGGCGGCCAACTTTCATTGAGTTGGCCGCGGGGCGGCGAGCAGGGCGGGGGCGTTAGTGTTCATCTGCGATGGCGATGGCGGGGACGGCGTTGTGAGGCGGCGTGTGCGCGGTATCATAATTAGGGCGAGAGACGCGATATGTTGAGTAGAGCGGGGCAAGGTAGTCAGGAGGAGTTGCGTCATAGACAAATAGGACCACACACCGCCACCGCTTTTTTTGTTCTGCCACCATGCTCACAGCGCGAGTCAAGACGGAATTCTGCAGCCTTGCGCGCGCACCACCACAAGGCGCATCCCCGCGCCGTCCGCCATGAACAGCACCGACTACCTCGAGCCGTTCCTCGAACTCATGCCACTTCACATCGCCGTCATCGTCGCGAGCTGGAATCGCGAAGTCGTATCGGTTGAGTGGGGAGGCGATGGCGATCATGATGGAGCAGTATGCAGCGTGAGTCCCCGAGTCTTCCTCGCCTCTGAATGACCCGCCCCAGACAACTCGCGGAGCAGTGCGGACCGGACGCTGCCGCGTAGATCATCGCGTCGGCGTCGGCGTCGGCGTCGGCGTCGGGCGCGACTCGCGGGGAGGTGCGATGCACACGCGTGTGAGATCAAAGGCGCGTCGTCCGCGCCGTTCCTTTCTTTACCTTCTTTGTTGACTTGTTGCGCGGAGTCGCGCTCACTCACAAGGCCAGAGAGCGCGCAGTCGACGCATCACGTCCACCGACGAGAAGAGCGACAATACGACCGGGCATGCCGCGCGCGCAGGAGCGCCCCGCGAGTCCGCGGGGTGGTGTGCGCGTAGCTCGCGGCGTTGGTGCTGGCGTCCCCGCGAAGCCCTTGCGTCTCGTGGCCACGAAGACTAGCGCGCCCTCCGGCGGCGGAATCCGCGCGGTGTGCGCGCGCGCTGGCGAAGAGTCTCGTATGCACGCCTCGGCGGGCTCCGCGGCTTGGGCACCGCGCGCCGAGGCTGCTTTGCCCACGGACAGTCATAGCGGCGGCTCAGGGGGCGCGTCCTGTGCGCGCTCACCAAGCTCGCCCGCCGCTGCCTCTTGGGTCGGAAGCGCCCGCACACGGAGCCGAGCCCGCGCGCTGACCTATTCCCTTACTTACCAAAGCCCTCGCGCGTCTATCTACTTCCACTCACCTACGTCGTCCCGCACTCGCTACAGACCACTCGTGAACCTATCTAATACAATGACTCGGGTGATCAGATCAGTAGCAATACGGACAAGAGCTCTGGCAGCACAGATCTGCCAGTGCGCGTCCGAGTTAGTTCCAATCTCACTGTAAGTACTGAACGAGTAAAAACCATTCATGAGTTAGCGGGGATCTTGGGCTGGATTTAAAGAAACGGTGCCAAGTCAGAAATGCGTCGCGCAAGTGTACACGTCAGAAAGCGCTGGGACGCGAAGAGATGGTACCGTAAATCCGGTGCGGGGAGTAACAGAAATTTGGGGCGTTACCTGCCTAGATCTGTGCGCGTAGTGCGAGTAAGTCCTCAACAAGTCAATGTCCTCGAGGAGCACAAAAAGTGTGCCGAAATGCTGAATTGGGGGAGTTCTCGGGGGTGCGCGAGTCAGAAATGTGCCCCTGAGGTCGATTGAGAAAGAGGTAAAGGCTACAGGATACAAGTCGCGGCGGCGTTCTCGGGCTCGAAAAAGATAATTGCGCGATGCAGTGAAAATTACTGGGAGTCTGGAAATGCAAGTGTTAGTTAAGTAGGAGAAGCCAAGGCTGCGGGATGTATGTAGACTTGCGTTGAATTTATTGAGGGAGTTGCTTCAAGGAGAGACCTCGATTGAAATGGAGCGCGGGATTGATTCTCTAATTTAGTCAATAAATAATGCGCCAGAAGTGCCAGAGTTTCTTAGCTGATTGTCGAACACGGAATCCAGCGTTCGAGGACGGCACCTGCACCCCGAGTCGCGTCTTTGAATAGCGAACGCTCCAGCGCATTCTTTGATGGAGCTATTTACACGCGTACAGTACATGTACATCCCGCGCTACGCTACTTGTATCCCCCGCACCCGGATAAACGACTTCCAAGACAAATCAGATAAGCACCCGATGAAAAACGAAAGAGGCACGCGCGCACCTCCGCGCAATCGAGTGATTCCCGCCGCCGGACCGCATGGACTTCACGCGTCCGGGGCAGAGCACCTCCGCACACGCAGCTGCCCTCCCCGTACAACGCGGTATGAGCGCGTCCGCGCTCTGCTTGGTATCGAAGCCGCACCGCCGGCTACAGGTCAAATTGCTCAGTACCAAAAATACGGACTCGGAGCACATTACCCACCGAGAAAATGCGCCGAGTGCGCCTAACATGAATGTGAAGAGGTCAAATGAAAGTCCTTCGAATACAAAGTAAGGAACCAGAAAAAGCGCAGTAAATGGAGTCCGACTTACCTGACTTCGAAACTACGCACTCGTTGACCCTCGCGCGCGCGTGCCGCCATGCCTAGCGATCGGCGCCCCTCCGAGCGCACCCATGGGTTTCTGTGCATTCCGAGGCACGCCGAGCCTCTGCATCCCAAACGGTCAGCGGGCACAAAACGCGCGGTAGTACCGCAATACTCACCTAGAAAACGCGTAAAACGCGCCGAACGAGTCCCTGGTGCAAATCGGGAACTGTTCGTCCGCGGGCAACGAGGCAGGGTCTCGCCGTGAAGCCGCAATATAGCTACAACCCAACTCAGTCAGAAAACAGAAAAGCGGAACTATGGCCGAGGGACGTACCATGAGCGCTGCCATAGATTCGGTTGTATGGCGCACAAAGCCTCCATGCGATTTGAGACATTTAGAAGGTCTTCATAGAGGTGTTTAACTAATTGTCAAAACACATCATTTCCCAACTTGCGCACTCAAGGCGGAATATTGACCGGTAGCACGGCGGGAAAGCACCGTATGTGTCCTGAGAGTGTGAGGAGACATTAACGAGAGGACTGGCACGAATAAATGCGCGAGGAGCTTACCTGGAAGATATAATGTGACTGAAGACCAAAACAGTTAATCGAAAAAGCGGGATATAGAGAGTGAAACTGACCTTGTGGTTGGCGCGTTCGGCTGGAAAAGACACATATACATCGCGCAAGTCGCATCCGAGAGCTATGGAGTCGGCGGTCGAAGATCCAGCATGAAATAGTCCTAGATGTCAAATCAGTAAGAGGCCAGAAAAGGCGGAATATCGGCGAAGTGCTAACCGAAAGTGCGCAGTGGGGACACATTCTTGATGCTAGTGGAGTTCACTGACATGAGGGGCACAAATATCGCGAGCCATTCCAGCAGGAGCTCGCCAGTGAAGTCTAATGTCACTGGAACCAAAAATAGTCAGGATATTAAACCCCGCGATAAATAACATAGAACTGACTCGGGGGGCTGCGAAAAGCACAAGGAATGGTTGAGATGCATTGCATGCATCGCTTCTGAGGACCATAGAAGCCGAGCCTTCGTTCTGATGAAGGAGTTGCACTAGATGTAAATGCAGTGAGCAAGCGGGACAAGCGGAATAACCGCGGGGTGCGGACCGGAACTACACAGTGTAGACGTGTTCAGCGTTCCTGGAGAGTGGCAAGATGCGTTACCATGAGAAATAGCACGGTGAACTGCGCGAGGAGCTCGCCAGTATGGTATCATGTAACTGATAGCAAAAAAAAAAGTAAGTACATCGAAAAAATGGCGGACTGACTCCAAGGGGAGCGCAAATCGCGGGGAATAGTATGAATGCATTTTATGCACCCCCTCTAAGACCTCTAAGAATATAGGCTATGTTCTGAGGGAGGAGTTGGGCTAAATGTAACCCAGATCAGCGTACGAAAAAAAAGCGGGATACCGGCGAAATCCTGACAGAGCGGGGTGGTGGAGCGTCGGAAATGTACCTATATACTCAAATCTAGGATCAGCGAAAGAATTGGAGCGAAAAATTGGAGGCCGGGCTCACTAAAACAAGTCGGCCGGCATTTCTTTGCTCATTTGATGCAAATCGAAGCAAGCGCATTCTTGGACTCTTGCGATCTTGAGAGCATCCGCAGTGGCTACGAGCGCTATAGTAACAATACGACCCGCAATCAGCACAGACCATGGACGAGCTTACCATGTATTCATACAGATATTAATTGGCAGAATTCGGAGCATCCAAACAAAGCTTAATCTGAGAGAGTAAGCGCACTGCTCCCGAAGATCCCGCCAAATTAAGTATTTACATACCCCGTTAAGGATGCTCTGATAGACCCGTCCGGCCAGCACGACTTGTCTGGAGGATAGAGAGTCACTAAATTTAATACAAGACAGCGGTCAACCCGAGTCAATACGGACCCTCGGAGCGCCGATAAGGGGACGAAAGACCGTGTAAAAGCTCTGAATGTAACATATACATGTCCCGCCCTGACTCCGCCGACCGTTCGAGCAAAAACTTTGCAAATATCCCCGCTAAATCAAGCGACAGCAGTCAGTACTTCAAAATGCGAAGTTTTGAGCCCAGTATATACCGAAGCCTTGGTTATGAGTTGTTCAAAGTATCCTGAGAGTCAGACAGTCTTGTGAGCAAGGTTCTAAGGGCTAGAAGAGACAAAGCGACGTACTGTGATGGTGGTTCAGGTGAAAGGTGGATCACGGTCACACGGCCGGGATCATGATGCCGAGCCTTTGGGCGCGACTGCCTAATAATCAGTGCGAAAATTATGCTTCACTTGCAATAGTACTTACCTGATGGCATGTAAGGAAATGTGATAAATTGTATCGTAAATATTTAGTTGACGAAAGACTTCTTCAGCATTAATTAGTTAGTGGCCCTGCATTGATTTGAATCGTACATTGACTCACTTTGGACGAGCGGGGCATGTATACGAAAATACTAACTTATCGCTGCGTCAAATCAGGTTGACTTGATATAATGGCCTTGAATCGAGTTGATTAGTCTGAGCCCAATGCTAGATTCAATACTGACTCACCTGAAGTCCGACAAGCATGGTCTCGGCATTTTGAAGCCTTGACCGTAGAGTAGCGTAGTCTTGGCCATGAGTTGGATGGTCTGGGTAAATGGACCAGTCAGGATCTGAGTGGACATTAGGTCAGCAAGGGCCAACAAAGAAAGGACAAGGAAAAATAAACCGGGTGCGCACTGAATTGAACAGAGCCTTGCCAATCAACCAAATAAGTCAGGAAGTAAATGAATGTAACTTTAGAGCAACCATACCTCGCGCTGTAGAGCGATACGTACTCCCGACTTTCTTAGCTGTATGTTGAACGCAGACTTCGGTTCGAGGACGGCACTTGCACCCCGAGCCGCGTCTTTGAATAGCGCTCAACGCATCATTTGACTACTCTGTACAGGACAAGCACATCCCGCACTACGCTACTTGTAACCCCCGCACCAGAGTAAACGACTTCTAACCAAAGTGTGTGAGCCGCGGCGAAGAAAGATGCGAGGATGGACGACCGAGTGAGTACCGCCGCCGGACAGACTGCGCGCGCCCATGGCACATCGCGCGCGCGCAGCGCACCTCCTACCAAGCAGCTACCCTCCCCGTCCGAGCGCGTCCGCGCTCTCCGGTATCGAAGCCGCACCGCCGGCTACAGGTCAGATGGATTAGTACCAAAAATACGCACTCTGAGCGCAATACCCACCTGGCGCGAATTTGCAGAGGTGGGATCATGTATTTATACCCACCGCGATACTCGAAAGAACGTCCTTCAAATATAAATCAGTACGGAACCAGAAATGGCGCAGCAATTAAAAAGAAGCCCAACTCACCCGACTTGGAAACTGCGCAGTCGCCGACCCTCGCGCGCGCGCGCCGCCATCCGAGCGCTCGGCGTCGCGTCCGTATGACGCATCTCAATCCGCGCTCCCGATTGGCACCCCTGCGAGCCCGCGCACAACGGTGCCTTTGCGTTCCGAGGCACGGCGTGCCTCTGTATTCCATAATAGTAAACGAGTACAAAACGCGTGATACTTACCTATAAAATGCGCACAACGCGCCGAACGAGTCCCTGGTGCAAATAGGGAGCTTTTCGTCCGCGGGTAACGAGGCAGGGCCTCGCCGCGAGGCCACAATATAACTAAAACCCAAATCAGACAGAGAACATAAAAGCGGGGATATGGCCGAGGAACGTACCATGAGAGCGGCGTACAGCGCTGCGGAGGATCCGTGTGGACTGCGCGCGGGCATTGGGATGCTCGAGATGCCTCTGCCTTCGTCGGGATGAACACTGCCCTGCTGTCCCACCCGCCCTCGTCCGCCCACTGCCGCCGGCTCCTCGCGTACACTTGCCTCAGCTACAGGCTCGGCTGGGGCGTCCTGCGCGGGCTGCAGGCCGTACGGGTACGGCGACACCGCCGCCGCGTGCTCCTCCACGCCGATAACCGTCTCGCTCGCGCTCCCGGGCGACGCCTCCGCGATCATCAGCATGGGCACGGCGGGCACGAGGTGGAGGTACGCAGCCTCGTCGACGGCGGGTGCGCAACTGGGGTTGCTCCTCGGGTGCAGGCGCGGCCGACGCGGGCTTCGGTCCCTCGGCGATCGCAGGCACCGGCTCGCAGAGAGAAATGGGCCCAGGCGTCTCCTCCGGCTCGTCGGTGAACGCGCCGGGGTGGCTGCTGTCCGTCATGAGCATCGGGGGCACGTAGCCTTTGCTTTCGGGTGCTGGGACGACTTCCGGCTCAGGGGCGGGAACAGGCTCGGGGGGCGGTGCGGGTCCTTAGATGCGGCGGGAGGCTCCGCCATAGAAGGTTCGGGAGCAGGAGACTCTGCAGCCTGCAGCTTTGACACGTTGTGGAGGCGGCGTCGGGCCGAGATGCAGCGGGATGCAGGGGTGACCTCGACGAGGTGGGGCCGCATCACAATCAGGCCAGAAGTGCGGGAGTGGTCGAAACTGGATGCTCGTGGATGTCGTTGGCATTGGAGATGTCGTCGGCGAGGTGTGCCAGTGGTGGAATCAGAACAGTCACTGATGTGACCATGTGTAAAGTTCCATCCGTGGCTTCGCAGGAACGTGATCGGCCGGCAAGCGGTGGGACACAAACAGACAGCCGGGGGTGGGTCTGGGGGAAAATTGAAAAGTAGAATATCAAATCATTCAAGCTTAGAGCACCCTGCGTTCCGCCGCTATCAGTGACGGCCCAACTTAAGAAACAGAAAGTCTTTTAGATTGTTCTTCACCTCAAACAGCGAAAAATGGTTGCATTGAGTCGCATTTTGCTGAGTCCCTGGGTATGGTGGGAAAGTGGAAGTCAGAAACGATCCAAGCGGAAGGGGCTTTGCCGAATCTGCCATCAGATCGGCATCCTCCCGGCACTCTCCGCCGCCTTGGGGTTGCTGTTCTGTTTCGTTTAACCGGAGAAATTGTGTTGAAGAAGGACTGCGCAGGCGATCCCTGTGACCAACCTTGATGCTGTGAGGTCTGTTAACTTCCGTGGGGCACACACCTTGCCAAATCACGAGTTGAATGTCTACTGATGCATTGATCGCCTGATCCCACTCACCTCATCTCATTATTCGGACCGCCTGGAGCTGAGACCAATTAAGTGTCCCAACAATGCCAGTCACACTCTTATCGATGATACCATTGTGCCACAAATGGGCTGGGACTGGGAGAGTTGACAACATTCCCCGAGGACTGCCGCCAGCATTTCTCGGAAAGGCGGGATAACGGCCCGAAAAAAAATCCACAATAAGATATCTAGAAGGTACACTTTAAAAAGAGACTAGGCTGAAAGAATTTGAACCCTGTTCAGGAGATAACTACGAATTTGTCAGGTTACGCGGAGTAAATCATGCAGCCACAGAATGGTGGTGGTCAGAATGAGTGCAAACTGCAGACCCATAATAATCCTCCAGGCCCTGCATGGTTCGGCTATTTCTACATCATCAAAAGTGCAGGAGGCTTCCGGTACAAGGTGTGAATCCAGGTCTGTAATATATCTAAGAATGGATACAGTTAGATAATTAAGAGGGCGTACTGGATTCCTCGTGAGCTGCTTCCGAGGGAGTTTCATGCGGGATTGCATGATAGCCGGAGTCTCCCTCACAGTCCTCGACCTCTTCAACTGCTCAACATTAGGACAAGAGATTAGGACGTGGTTTATGAGCTCACAATGTGCAAATGGACCATCCATCTCAGTCGATATCTCGAAGAGTGGGCGCCCCAGCTCACGGGCGACGTCCTGGCTATCAGGATCGAAGCCTTTACCTTGATGGAATTGGCGGATCCCTTTGTAGACACTTTCATCCCATGAACTGCCATAAGCTTTCATTTCAAGTTTGAAGGCAGGAAATCCGAGTTGTTCTGCCTCCTCCATTCCCAGTCTTTCAACCCCAGAGGGATCAAGAGACCAGTATGCCGCGCACTCCTGGTGTCGAAAATATGACGGGTTGTCGGATTGTAGGTGCGCCAAGGGACAGAGAAATAAATATCCCGGGGGGATGCTGTAGCCAGTCCTGAATATTCCTAGTTGACATTCAATACTGTCCACAAGGACTGGTGGTCAATCTTTATCAGAATTGGGATCGTCAATATACTGTGAACATACCATAATCGCAATGGTTGGAGGCTATACCAAGACAATTGAAGATGTGGTTCGCCTGCACGAGCCACCCGTACCTGGGTGTATAGTCGCACACGATGCTGCGGGAAAGGACTCCATCCACAAGATCACAGGAATTTACACTTTGGATTGAAAATGATTAGTAGACCATAAATATGGGATGAATACAAAAACACACCGAGTCCACCCACTCCCCATGGCCGATAATCGCTTTCCCTTCGTCATGTACCACCCAGAATTAGAAAAATCCAAATCAGGGATAACTGCGATCTCTTTCGAATGTTCAATGTCGGAGCCAGGAGGACAATGAATGAGCGCCCCCAGATGTACTGATCCATTCGTGGAAATCGAGAACGGGCGGTAGTGTCCGAAATGATAGTAACAAATGTCATGGTACTGGCCAATGACATTGAATCTATGATCTTCCAGTCCTCGGGTGGTTCAAGACCAGATCCCAAGAGTGATGACGGTGAATCGACTCGGTTAAGCCACCTTAGCTGAAGGGGGTTGTGTTCTGGGAGGGTAAAGTCCACACATAGACGACCGGTTGACGGCCTAATCCATATCGTGCATTCCCAGGGGTACTTGGGATGGGGATAAGATACACTGAAATGCCATAAACACTATACCCACCAGAGAGTTTCCAGAAGCGGCATCCATATATTGTTTGGCACCCTACAAGCATGTTGGTATAATTAAACAATGCGGCCGGGACATAGATGCTCTTACCTGGAATTCTGATTCCTGCTGCAGTCAGTGCTAAACCAGCGTTCGGCTAAAATGATGCACATACAAAATATGCCCAGAGATATACTGCTGCCAGATGAGAGCCCCGGTACTTCTCCATCACTTGTTTTGCTAAAATCAATTCTAATTGAATGTCGCAATCAGTGTGCCACTCAGTTCGCCAAGGCGGGGAAACCAACCATCGAGGAAAATTGCCGCATGTATGCCCGATGAATTTACTGTTCCAAAGAGCTGCACAATATTCGGATGACTGCAACGTAACTCAATTTAAGGAAATAAAGCGGAAGAGATCCACTCACCGAAGCCACGAATATTGCGAGACATCCTGTCGCCATTCCTGCGAACGGGGAGCCATTCACCTTGAGTGGAATGAATAAAGTCTGGGGCCTCACCTCCTCGGCATTCTCGCCCTGATATAAGGCCACGGTCATGGGCGACTTGGAGCCATGGATCTGCGCAGAGTACACTCGTCTTACGGAGTGCCGTCCGCGTCGGCGACGCACCATACCGGAATCTGATTGTATCTCATTGCGAAGATCCAGGTCCCCCAGTGGGAATCTTCGAAAGTCTGTCGGTTTCATGTAAGCTTTTATTGTGATGAACTCGAACTTTCTACTCACCAGAAGGAGCAGTCGACGGTGCATGGTGGACATTTGTGATACTCCTGAACTGTCCGCCAGCGACGGTCAAGTGGTGGGCTTGCGGGAAAAAGGCGCCCGTGAATCTGGCGCAAGGTGGGCTCCAAGTCAGGGAAGATGAGTTGGGTACATACTGATCATGAGGAGGGCCGCTTCCTTCTACCGTCGATTCAGATTGGAATTCCGGCTGGAGTTGGGGCTCGTCCATGAGATGGTGGAGGTAAGAAGGAGAGAAGTTAAGCGCCGCCGAAGCATGTGATCGCGTTCTAAATTCAACTCGAAAGCTGTTGAGATGGCTGTGCTTTGGAAGTCTGTTAGAAAGTTGCACCACAGCTTTCTGCTACAGCACGAGGACAGGAATGCCAGCGGAAGTTTATCCACAGCGCGCTGTATCATTATCTTCATGAATCAGAGACATAATTATGTGTGAGAACTTTTGAAACGAGTATGAGATCGTCGGCGTGGTGCCCGGCGTGGCCCAGCTTTGCCCCAAGGAGGGCGTCCGGAGCAACTAGTTCGCCGCAATATTGGAAAGAAAAAAAACTTGGTTCCAGGCTTCGGACAGAGATGCAGAGAGCGGGAGACGGGTAAGCATCTTGATTTGGCAAGCGGTCGTGATTGCGATGGCGATGGGTGGGGACCGCGTTGGGAGGTGGCGTGTGCACGGTATTAACATTATAATTAGAGCGAGAGGCGTGATAGTCTGAGGGGGTTGTAGTAGAAAGCAACACTCGCCGATCAACGCACGCCATGCCAAGCCTGAGGCAACGTTGTGGACCGCATCAGTATAATATACCTCCTCCTTCTCCTCCACGCAACTTTTGTTGTCCTTTCTGTGGTCTCCATGTTTCGATCCACAGACTTGTACGCCGCTTTTTCTTCAACTCACTTGTTTTTACCTAGATCTTCAAATTATCAAACTTCCCGCGACGGTGGTGCCGCGCAGAACCGCGCACAAATTTTGACACCATACTTCGTGTTCCGTGGAGCGGGGTCGCCCGCGCAGTCAAGGTATGCTTGTATTCACTGCCCCAGTTGCTCTGATGCTTTCCTTGCAGCTCGACCTCCGTTTCTTAGAGGTTTCCCACGCGTCGTTCTTCCCTCCACACGGCTCCCATGCTCGGTCCGAACATTCTCGCGCACCAGCGGTGCGCAGCTCCGGCCCGAAAGTTTCGACTACATATTTCGGCTTCCGGCGAGCGAGGGTACATGAACACAAGTTTCAACGTGATATATCGTGTTCCGCCGAGCGGGATCACGCCAAGGTACGTGCCCTTTATTTTGATTGCCCCTCGTGCTAATACTTCCCTCGCAGATCAACGCCGGTGTTTCAAATGCCTCGCACGCATCCCACGATCACATTGCATTTCCTCGAGCACTGGCGGTGCGCAGCGCCACCCCCCCTAATTTCTATTCGATTTTTGTGTGTCCCGCAAGCGGGGATACACGTACAGCGTCAGATACAAGTTCCCTGTTGCATTTTGTCATGCATTTCTGCGTATACTGACCTTTATTTTAGACTAACCACCACGTCGTACACATATCGGCCTTCACTTCACATGCGTCCTGCGAGCGGCAGTGACGGGCAGCGCCGCTACCAAGCTTCGAGTATATTTTTCGGCGCCCCGCGAGCGGGGGGGGGGCGTACACGCTCAACACCGTGCACAAGTTTTAATAATTTATTTGGGGTTCCAGCGAGCGCGGTCACCTCGAGGTATGTTCCGCTTTCTTTTCCATTGCCTGGTGTACTAACCTTTATCATATAGATCAACCACCGTGTCGTGAGCGCGCCCCACGTGCCGAGCGTCACGCTGCACACGTCGAATGACCGCCCCGAGCACCTGTGCGCATCGGCTGCGCGCAGCGCCACCTCGCCAATTTCGATTGTATATTTCGACGTCCCGCGAACGGGGTTAAGGTTGATGAGCCCCGCGCAAGCTCCAACAGCGGGGCTACGCGCTCAACGCAACTTTCAGTAATACAAGAGCGCGCGCGCCGGGGCGCGAAGCGCCCCGGCACTTCGCTGGAATCTGAATCATGCGCTTCCGCAACGGTGCCAATAAATGTCGACTCAAAATTGCTGTCGTGTTGGGACGTGGTTCCACGTCTCTCGGCATCCAGCACTCGGTGATAGCCTGGCGGAGTTTAAAGGCTTCACACGGACACACGTTATTTTATAAAGAGTACAATATTCGGGGTTCCGGCGAGCAAGGTTGCGTTGAGGTGCGTTGCATTTTATCTTACAGCTCAACTGTCGCGCCTGGAACGCGTCCCACGCGCTGCCTTCACTCGAGACATCGAGGTGTGTTGCCGTTATTTCTCCGTGCGATTCAAACTGATGTATTTCTTTGAAGTTTGCGCGCCGGCGCGTGCCGAACGCGTCTAACGCGTCGCAACTGCTCTCCTCACCGCCGCCGCCACACCATCAACTCCCCCGTGCCGCGCGAGGATGGGTTTATTTTCGTTGCGGGCTGGAGGTACGTTACATCACTTTAACACACTCACCTAAGTTCTTCAGTGATGGTAAGTTAGACTCGCGTCGGGCGCCGCCGGTTTTGCCGCTTTCCACGCCGCTGGGTTGGGTTTTGGAGTTCCGGGAAGAGGTACGTACGTTCATTTATATTGTCAGAAGTACAACGGGTACTCACGGCGCCCTATTTCAGATTCGCATTGCGCTCTGTCGACTTGCAACGTTGGGTTTCGACGGTTCGGGGATCTCGGGCGAGGATCTCGAGGGTGTCGTAGCATGTTCGATAGGTTCTGGGTGTGTTTTCGCGGCAAGTCTGGCATTTTCAGGGCTTTCCTGGATTTTTATTCTGCTACTAGACCATGTCCGATGAGTTGTAACCGCCCGCTTTAAATTTACTGACCGTGTGCTTCAGTATCGCAGATGAATCAGTCGCATCTACTGTCTTCCGCACGGGGAGACCATGCAATTTCATTTATTTTGTGGCTGGACGAGAAGTGCGTCTTACCATATTTAAGCTTTTTTTGCCGGCGGGCGGCCAACTTTCATTAAGTTGGCCGCGGGGCGGTGGGTGACTGGGTTGACGGGAGCGCGCGGGTACGCATCTTCATGAGGCAAGCGCCGATGGCGATGGGCGGGGACGGGCCGGTGTGTGCGCGGTATTGTAATTAGAGTGGAGGTGCGAGAGTTTGAGTAGGGCGGGAGTCTAGACCGGTAACCGATCTGTCTACGGGACACAAGTGTCGGTAGACAGACCGGTCGATCTGGTCTTAAATTGTGAAGTCAAGCGGCGGCACCGCCACAGCGCGTCATAGATCAAGTGTAAGTCACGTTTGATGCCCCATCAGTGCCAAACACGACCCTCCGATCGCGGTCGCGTCTCTC
Organism: Mycena latifolia; assembly: GCA_029289555.1. Lineage (NCBI taxonomy): Eukaryota > Fungi > Basidiomycota > Agaricomycetes > Agaricales > Mycenaceae > Mycena > Mycena latifolia. The sequence continues at coordinate 120,862 of JARJLE010000112.1, read as the reverse complement.
TCTTCCGCCTTCAGCGTCCTCTTTCTGCCTTCACCGTCCCTCGCACGCGGTGCGCTTAGATTCAAAATGGCTTACTCAGGCAAATACATCCAATTTCCCCCTTCCTCCCGTCTTCTGCCTCAAACTGAGACTCCATCTTGCTGCAGCCCGGGGTTGGCCCGGGGCCTGCGGCCGGCACGCCCATCCCACTGAGATTTCGTCAGGACGTCCGGGATAATACCATAAGGAAATACACTGTCGATGCCTTTAACATTGAGACCCTGCAATTCAATATGTGGTGCCGCTTCCGTCCGGGTCGGCGAAATTTGAATACACATCCTCGAGGTACTCTCGAGACATATCGGCATGATAGTGCCGAACAATTGCGAGATTTTGCAGCTCATTGGGTAACCGTGAGTCGATGTGCTACCGCGCGATGGTCATTTCGGCTTTGTTTCCGTGAAAAATAACCAGTTTTGTAACATGGGCGGGTGCCACTGGCAGGAAGTCTGGCATTGATAGTGCAAGGCTTTGAGAAGGGAAGGGATAGGGTAACTTGCGTAGTCTGGATGTATATAGCAATTGACGTCGCTCATGGCTTCAAGAGTGAACGGTGAAGATGGAAAAGAGGACGCGAGAGACGCGACCGCGATCGGAGGGTCGTGTTTGGCACTGATGGGGCATCAAACGTGACTTGCACTTGATCTATGACGCGTTGTGGCGGTGCCGCCGCTTGACTTCACAATTTAAGACCAGATCGACCAGTCTGTCTATCGACACTTGTGTCCCATAGACAGACAGGTCACCAGTCTAGCGGGAGTCAGTAAGGAAGAGTTGCGTCATAGACAAACAGGACCACACATCGCCACCGCTTTTTTGTTTCTGCGTACATCATGCTCACAGCGCACAGCCAGTGTACGGCGAACCAAGATGGAACTCTGCAGCCTCGCACGCGCACAGCACCACAAGGCACATCCTCGCGTCCTCAGCCATGAGCAGCACCGACTACAGTACCTCGAGCGGACAACGCTGGAGCGGTGATCAACACGGTGGTACAGGTTTGGGAATAGTGTTCCCGGGGTCGGGTTCAGAACCGATCCTGAACCTGAACCGGACCTGAACCGGACCCCATGTCCGGTTCGGGGTTCGGGCATTTCGGAATTTTTCCGAACCTGTCCGAACATGTGCGAACCCTTTGGGTATTTTGTTGATTGTTTTCCATAATTTTGCTTGACAATGAAAGGTACCACTTGCCTTTCCCTCCAGGCAGGGCTTTCATACATTGAACAGGCTGAATTCATGGCTGAAAGTTCAATTGTTCATTGATGCAAGTCACATCAAAGCTACCAAACAATCTGATACTTCCTGTTCAGTGGTGTGTAGCCACTCAAAAATTCAAAAGGACATTCATTCAGCAAATAAAACATACCTTACACACTGTCTGATGGTTTTCCGAACCAAAATGTACATGTTTGGTGCGTGGGAATTCTTTCGGGTTCGAACCTGTTCTGAACCCCAAAACAGACCGGACCTGACCGGACCTATGGTCCGGTTCGGGGTTCGGATTTTTGGACAAAGAACCGGACCGAACCGGACATCGGCAACACTATTTGGGAAGGAAATGAGGCGTATCGGTTGAGTCGGAGGCGATGGCGGTCATTAGGGAGCGGTATGCGGCGTGAGTCTCCGAGTCTTCCAGTGACAATACGACCCGCATACCATGCGCGCAGGAGCGCCCCGCGAGTCCGCGGGGTGGTGTGCGTGTGTAGCTCGCGGTGTTGGTGTTGTCCCCGCAAAGCCCTTGCGCCTCGTGGCCACGCAGACTCAGCGCGCCGTCAGGCGGCGGGATCCGGGCCGTGTGCGGGTGCGCTAGCAAAGAGCCCCGCGTGCACGCCCCGGCGGGCTACGCGGCTCGGCCATCGCCCGCGAGGCCGCTTTGCCCACGGACGGTCGCGGCGGCGGCTCAGGGAGCGCACTCTAACTCGGCGCGTCCTGTGCGCGCACACCAAGCTCGCCCGCCCAGCTCGTGAGCTGCCTCTCGAGCACGGCCAGTGCCCGCACGCGGAGCCAAGTCCGTCCATCTACTTCTACTTACCTACGTAATTCCTTACTCGCTACAGACTACTCGTGAAGGAATCTAATACACCGAGTCCGACTGACATCGCGGTGGAGTAGTCAGGTCAGTGAGGAAACCATAACTCGACGGGTGAGTGAATCATACGCGAGTCGATAGAACGTGCGAAGCGTTACTTATACTTACCTATAGGTCCAGTACAGATCTGCCAGTGCGCGTCCGAGTTGGTTCCAGTGGTGCCAAGTCAGAAATGCGTCGCGCAAATGTACATGTCAGAAAGCGCTGGAACGCGAATGGTTGGGACTGGATAGCGTGTGCGGGGAGTAACAGAATGGGTTGTATATATAGCCGTACATCTACACGCGCAGTGAGAACTCAATGTCCTCGAGGAGCACAAAAACCATTGAAATGCGGAATTGGCGGGGTTCTCGGGCATGAACAGCCGCGCGCGCGAGTCAGAAATGCGCCGCTGAGGTGGATCCAGCAAAAGGTAATGGCTGCAGGCTACATGTATACCGGACTCACGGATATGGGCTACGCGGGCTCGAAAAAGACACTCATGTGGTGCAGTGAAAATTGCGGGAGTCTGAGTCTGGCAATGCACGTGTTAGTTCAAGTAGTCGAAGCCTAGGCTGCAGGAAATATACCTACGTTGAAATTTTGAGGGAGTTGCTTCAAAACTCGATTGAAATGGAGCGTGGGCACAAATAATTCGCCAGAAGTGCTCCAGACTTTCTTAGCTGTTTGCTGAACACAAACTCCGGCGTTCGAGGACGGCACCTGCACCCGAGCCGCGTCCTTGAATAACACTCAGCGCATTCTTTGAGTACTCTACTTTGCGTGCAAAGGACTAGTACATCCCTCGCCACGCTACATGTGACCCCCGCACCCGAGTAAACGACTCCTAACCAAACTGTGCGAGCTCCCGATGAAAACAACGAGGCGCGCGTAGCTCCGCGCAATCGAGTGAGTGCCGCCGCCGGACAGACTGCGCGCGCAGCGCGCCTCCTCACACGCGGCTAGCCTCCCCGTACGAGCGCGCCCGCGCTCTCTCCGGTATCTAAGTCGCACCGCCGGCTACAGGTCAAATTGCTCAGTACCAAAAATACGGACTCGGAGCGCAATACCCACCTGGCGCGAATTCGGGGACGTCGGGCCGCATATTCGTACCCACCGCGATACTCGAAATAAATCTCCTTCAAATGCAGATCAGTAAGGAACCGGAAAAGGCGCAGTAAAAGGAGTCCAACTTACACAACTTGGAAATTGCGTTTTCTGACTGATTTGGATTTCAGGTATATTAAAGCTTCACGGCGAGGATCCGCCCCGTTAGACTCACATACACCGCTTCTTACTCGTATTAACTACTTGCTCGGCACGTTACGCGCATTTCCTAGGTGAGCATTGCGCTGCTACCGCCGCGCGTTTTGTGCTCGCTGACTATTTTGGGATGCAGAGGCTCGGCGTGCCTCGGAACGCAAAAGCACTCGTGTGCGCGGGCTCTGAGGTAGGTCAATCGATGGGGCGCCTTCCTGTGCGTCATATGAGTTCGACTCCGAGCGCTCGGATGGCGGGACGTGCGCACGCGTGGGCCGACAGCGACTCTGCCTTAGAATTCGAAAAAAGTGAGATAAGGGCCGAGCAACTTACCATGAGAGCGGCGCGCCGCGCCGCGATAGGTTCGTCTGTATGGTGCACAGGGCCTTCGCACGATTTGAGGCCATTGGAAAGGTCTCCACAGAGCTGTTTAAGTAAATATCAAAACACATCATTTCCCAACTCGCGCGCTCTAGACAGAATACTGACCGTTAGCACGGAGGACAAGTGCCGGAAGTGACCTGGTAGAGTATGAGGAGACGTTAGCGAGAGGACTTGCACGAATAAATGCGCGGGGAGCTTACCTGGAAGATATAATGTGACTGAAGACTAAACCGGTCAGTTGACCGAAAAAAGCGCGATAAAAAGAGCGAAACCAACCTTGTGGGCGCCGCGTTCGGCGGCAAAGGACAAATATACACCACAGAAATCGCCTCCGAGAGTCTTGAGGTTGTGAGTTGACCATTCAGTATGAAATAATCCTAGATGTCAAACCAGTAAGAGGTCAGAAAAGGCTGAATATCAGCGAAGTACGCGCCGAAAGCGCCCAGCGGGGACACATCCTTGATGCTAGCAGAGGACACTTCGTTAGCAACACAAATATCGCGTGACTCTCCAGCAGGAGCTCGTTAGCGAAGTCTAATGTGACTAGAACCAAAAATAGTCAGTATATTAAAGCCCGCGATAAAAAACCTATAACTGACTCGGGGAGCGGCGAGAAGCGCGGGGAATGGTTGAGATGCATCGCATGCGCTGTCACCGTGAGTAAACGGGACAAGCGGAATAACCAGTGTGCTGACCGGAACTACACAGTGTAAACGTTTACAGCGTTACCGGAAAGGGCCATGAGTCGGATGGTCTGGGTAAGTAGACCGTCAGTATCTGAGCGGACATTGGGTCAACATGGGCCAACAAAGAAAGGACAAGGAAAAATAAACCGGATGCGCATTGAATTGAACAGAGCCTTGGCAATCAACCAAATAAGTCAGGAAGTAAATGAATATAACTTTAGAGCAACCATACCTCGCGCTGTAGAGCGATACGTACTCTCGAATTTCTTAGCTGTATGTTGAACGCAGACTTCGGCGTTCGAGGACGGCACTTGCACCCCGAGCCGCGTCTTTGAATAGCGCTGCAGCGCATTCTTTGACGGAGCTATTTACGCGCGTACAGGACACGTACATCCTGCGCCACGCTACTTGTAACCCCCGCACCCGAATAAACAATTTCTAACCAAACTGTGTGAGTACCCAATGAAAAACAAAGAGGCGCATGTGTACTTCCGCGCAAGCGGGTGAGTACCACCGCCGGACGGAATGCACGCGCAGCGCACCTCCTCGCACGCAGCTACCCTTCCCTTACGAGCGCATCCGCGCTTTCTCCGGTATCGAAGCCGCGGCGCCGGCTACAAGTCAAATTGCTCAGTACCAAAAATACGGACTCTGCGCGCAATACCCACCTGGCGCGAGTTTGAGAAGGTCGGTCCGCATATTCGTACACACCGCGATGCTCGAAATCAGAGTCCTCCAAATACATAGTAAGGAACACGAAAAAACGCAGTAAATTAAAAGGAGTCAACCTCACCAACTGCGCACTCGCTGACCCTCGCGCGCGCGCATGCCGCCATCCGAGCGCTCGTAATCGCGTCCGTACGACGCATCTGACACCGTACTAGCGATCGGCGCCCTTCCGAGCCCGCGCGCATGGGTTTCTGTGCGTTCCGAGCGTCTGCATCCCAAAATAGTCAGCGACCAAAAACGCACGAGAGTAGCGCAACACTCACCTAAAAAACGCGGGCAACGCGCCGAACCAGTTCCTGGTGCAAATAAAGGACTGTTTGGCCCAGGGCAACAAGGCGGAGCTTCGCCGTGAAGCCGCGCAATATAGCTAAAACCGAACTCAGTCAGAAAGCAGAAAAGCGGGGGTATGGTCGAGGAACATACGATGAGAGCGGCGCGCAGCGCTGCGGAGGATCCGTGTGGATTGCGCGCGGGCATCGGGATGCTCGAGATGCCTCCGCCTTCGTCGGGATGAGCACCGCCCTGCTGTCCCACCCGCCCTCGTCCGCCCACTGCCGCGGGCTCCTCGCGTACACTTGCCTCAGCTACAGGCTCGGCTGGGGCGTCCTGCGCGGGCTGCAGGCCGTACGGGTACGGCGACACCGCCGCCGCGTGCTCTTCCACGTCGATACCCGTCTCGCTCGCGCTCCCGGGCGACGCCTCCGCGATCGTGTGCATTGGCGCCGCGGGCACGAGGTCGAAGTACGCGGCCTCGTCGACGGCGGGTGCGCGTTCTTGTGCGGTCTCGTCGACTGCGCCCTAGGGCTGGGGCTCCTCTGGTGCAGGCGCGTCCGATGCGGGCTTCGGTTCCTCGGTGATCGCAGGCACCGGCTCGGGGACAGGATTGGGCCCAGGCGTCTCCTCTGGCTCGTCGGTGAACGCGCCGGGGTTGCTGCTGTCCGTCATGAGCATCGGGGGACGTAGGTGCTTTCGCTGGCGGGTGCTAGGACGACTTCCGGCTCGGGGGCGGGAACAGGCTCGGGGGGCGGTGCGGGTTCCTCGGGCGTCGCGGGAGGCTCTGCGACAGAAGGTTTGGGAGCAGGAGGCTCTACAGCCTGCGGCTCTGACACGTTGTGGAGGCAGTGTGGGGCCGAGATGCGGCGGGATGCAGGGGCGACCTCGACGAAGCGGGGCCGCTTTACGAACAGGCTAGAAGTGCGTATAAGAGAGTGGTCGAGATTCGATGCTTGTGGATGTCGTTGGCATTGAAGATATCATTGGCAAGATGTGGCTGGAATCAGAACCGTCACTGATGTGACCTCTTACGTGCAACGTCCAACTTATTTAATTAAAGTTCCAATGGCAGGAAAGTGAACGGCCGGCAAGCGGCAGGACACAAACAGACAGCAGGGGATGGGTCTGGGGGAAATTGAAGAGTAGAATATCAAGTTCTTCAGGCTTAGAGCGGCAGGCTGCGTTCCGCCCCACGCCCTATCACAACTTAACAACAGCAAGTCTTTTAGATCTTTCTTCGCCTCGGACTGGGAGAAAATGGGTGTATTTACTTGTTTGAATCTTCCTGAGTCCCTATGTATGGCAAGTCGGAAACCATCCAAGCGGGAGCGGCCTTGCCGAATTTACCATCAGATCGGCATCCTCCCGGCACCCGCCGCCGTCTTGGGCTCGTTTTTCTGTTTCTTCAACCAGATAAATTGCATTGAAGAGAGAGATTTCACAGGGATGCTTGATGCTGTGAGCTTTATGAACTTTCGTGGAGCACACTCCTTGCCGAGTCGCAAGCTGAATGTCTCCTGATGCATTGATCGCCGGATCCTATTATTCGGACAGCGACCAAGTATAGATGAGCCAGCAACACCAGTCAGTCCCATTCTTCTCAATTATACCATTGTGCAGCAAATGGGCTGGAACTTGGAGATTTATCAATATTCCCCGAGGACTGCTGCCGACATTTATCAGAAAGGCGGGATAACGGTCCGAAAAAACAATCTACATAAAATATCTAGAAGGTACATTTTAAAAAGAGACTAGGCTGAAAGAATTTGAACCCCGTTCAGGAGATAACTACGAATTTGTCAGGTTACGTGAGTGGAATAAATCATGCAACCACAGGATGGTGGTAGTCAGAATGAGCGCAAACTGCACACCCATAATAATCCTCTAGGTCCTGCATGGTTCGGCTACTTCTATGTCATCAAAAGTGCAGGAGGCTTCCGGTACAAGGTCTGAATCCAGGTCTGTAATATATCTAAGTACAGATACAGTTAGATAATTAAGAGGGCGTACTGGATTCCTCGTGAGCTGCTTCCGAGGGAGTTTCATGCGGGATTTCATGATAGCCGGAGTCTCCCCCACAGTCCTCGACCTCTTCAACTGTTCAACATTAGGCCAAGAGATTAGGACGTGGTTTATGAGCTCACAACGTGCAAATGGACCATCGACCTCAGCTGATATCTGGACGAGTGGATATCCCAGCTCAAGAGCCACGTCCTGGCTATCAGGATCGAACCCTTTACCTTGATGGAATTGGCGGATCCCGGCATAGACGCTTTCATCCCAAGAGCATGCACAAACATTCATTGTGAAGTCGAAGGCAGGAAATCCGAGTTGTTCAGCCTCCTCCATTCCCAGACGTTCAACCCCGGAGGGATCAAGAGACCAGTATGCCGTGCACTCCGGGTGTTGAAAATATGACAGGTTGTCAGATTGTAGGTCCGCCAGGGGACAGAGGAATAGATATCCGGAGGGGATGCTGTCACCAATGTCGTACTCATCAGAATTGGGATCGTTGATATCCTGTGAACGTACCATAATCGCGATGGTTGGAGGCTATACTGAGACGATTGATGTTGTGATTCGCCTGCGTGAGCCACCCGTACAATGCCCTATGGTCACACCAGATGTCACGGGAAAGGAATCCATCCATAACATCCCAGGAATTCACACTTTGGATTGACAGTGATTAGTAGAACATAAATATGGGATGAATACAAAAACACACCAAGTCCACCCACTCTCCATGACCACTAATGCCTTTCCGCCCGTATGGTCCCACCCAGAATCGGAAAAATTCAAATCAGAGATATATGCGATCTCTTTCGAATGTTCAATGTTGGAACCATGGGACCAGTAAATGAGCGCCCCCAGGTGTACTGATGCATTTTTGGAACTCGAGAGCACGCGGTAGTGGCTTAAATGATTGTAACAGATTTCATGGTAATGGGCCAACGAAATTGAATCTATAATCTTCGAGTCCTCGGGCGGTTCAAGACTAGATCCCAAGAGCGATGACAGTGAATCGACTCCGTCAGGCCACCATAGCTTGAGGGGGTCGTTTTCTGGGAGGGCAAAGTCCACGCATAGACGACCGGTTGACGGTCTGATCCATATAGTACACTCCGTGGAGTTCTTGAGATGGTAATGAGCTACATAGATATGGATATATCCCAAGGCAGTCCACTGACCAGAATTTTCCCCGAAACAGCTCTGATATATTGTTCGGCATCCTGTGAGTATAGCGCGGTGTAAATTAAGTGGCTAATACCGAGATGTAGATGCTCTCACCCCAAATTCTGTATCCTGCAGAAATCAATGTCTGCAGGTCGCAGTGAGGGATGGTGGACATACAAAATGTGCCCAGAGATATACTTGTGCCAGATGAGAACCCCGGTACTTCTCCATCACTTGTTTTGCTAGAATCAATTCTAATTCAATGTTGCAATCATCATGCCACTCAGTTTATGAAGGCAGAGGAAACCAACCATCGTAGAAAATCGTTGTGTGTATACCCGATGAACTCGCAGCGCCAAAGAGCTGTACAAGATTTGGATGCCTGTGACACAACTCGATGTCAGCACATAAATTGGGAGAGATCCACTCACCGAAGCCATGAATATTGTGAGAGGTCCCGACACCATTCCTTCAAAAGGAAAGGCATTCAACTTGAGTGGAATGAAGGAAGTCTTGGAACACACCTCCTCGGCGTTCTTGCCCTGATATAAGGCCACGGTCATGGGCAACTTGGAGCCATGGACTCGTGCAGAGTACATGCGCCGCACGGAGTGCCTTCCGTACAAACGATATGCTTCACCGGAATCACAGTTCAATCGTATTTCGTCTCTCAGGTCCAGGTCCCCCAGCGGGATCCTCCGAAAGTCTGTTGTTTTAGTGTGAGCTTGGTTCCAATGAACTCGAACTTTCTACTCACCAGAAGGAAGAGTGGAAGCCGCATGGGTGATACTCGTGATACTCTTAAACTGTCCGCCAGCGACGACGAAGTGCTGGGCTTGGGGGAGAAAAGCGCCCGTGGGCCTGCAGCATGCTGCCAGTCAGCTCCTGCAAAGAGAAGGTGAGTGAGGAGGACATACCGATCATGAGGAGGGCCGCTTCCTTCTATCATCGTTTCAGACTCGGATACTGGTTCAAATTGGGGCTCTTCGTCCATGAGATGGTGGCGGTAAGAAGGAGAGAAGTTAAGCGCAGCCGAAGCATGTGATCGTGTTCTAAATTCAGCTCGAAAGCTGTTGAGATGGCTGTGCTTCGGAAGTCAGCAGAAAGGTGTACCCCAGCTTTCTGCTACAGCCTGCACCCAGGGATGCCAGCGGAAGTTTAGCCACAGCCTACTCCCCGAAATACGCACCAAATCTAAATGGCAGATTCAAGACTCAACATCTCCCCGAACTCGATCGCTTCAGGGACACATACAAGAGGGAGGATGATGAGCAGTTCGTCTTCAAGAAAGGATGGTCAGTGTGCGTACGGTGTAACGGGCCCGAACCGTGCGGCTGCTTGTATGATGCATTGCAAGGGATCCGGGGTCACATCGTGATAGTTTTTTTTTTTTTTGCTGCTGGACAGAGTAGTCGGAAAAGGCCTGAGCAGAGCTAAGTTGAACTCTGCAGCTGCAGCTCGCACACATACAGCACAATCTCCCAGACCGACTCTACAAGGCACATCCTTGCGCCCTCTGCAAAGGGCAGCACCAAATCCCTCGAGCCGCCCTCCCCCGAAATTTTGGACTGCATATTTCGGCATTCGGCGAGCGAGGGTACATGAGCACAAGTTTGAATGTGATATATCGTGTTCCGCCATCGGAGTCGCGTCGAGGTAGCTTCCATTTTATTCTGAGTGTCCCTCGTGCTAATACGTGCAGGTCGCGCACAAGTTTCAACATCATATTTGGCACATTGCATTTTATCTTGCATTTCTGTGCATACTGACCTTCACACTGGTGGTTGCCCCCAGTGTCATCTTACAGATGAACCACTGTGTCCTAAATGCGTCCCAGTTTTTGCCGGCCTTCACCACACGCATCCCACCAGCGGAGACGGCGCGCAGCGCCGCCTGCGAGCTTCAGCTATATTTTTCGACGCCCCGCGAGCGGGGCTACATGCTCAATACCACACGCAAGTTTCAGTAACATAATTGGGGTTCCGGGTTGCGGCTAGGTACGTTGCATTTTATATTGCATTGGCTAAGTACTAGCTTTTATCTTACAGCTCCACCACCGCCTCCAGTTTCTCCGATATTTTTCGGCACCCCGCGAGCGGGGATATATACGCGCCACCCTCCGACGCGCCCACAAATCGTATTCGATTTTTTGGCGTCCCGCGAGCGAGTCTGGTACTCCACTAGCACCGCGCGGCGCTGATTTATTTCCTTTCAGCGACCCGCCGCTGGCACCGCCGCCCATCAACCCCGCCCGCCGCGGACGGTCGATTAATCCGCGGGCAGGAGTATGACGCGTCCGAGGTGCGTAGTACGAGTCGTTATTTTCGCCTACTAACCTTATACCAGTTCCCGCACTCGATGCGTGTAACATGCTCAAACATCGCGCCGCAACACCGCTGAAGGCGTGCAGCGCTCCGAATCGATTTTTTTGCGGTCCCGCGGGCGGGAATACGTGTTGTCATTATTTTTCTATATGAGATTCAAACTGATGTTCTGTTTTAGGATCGCGCGCCGGCAGGCCCCGAGCGCGTGTCGAGCACATCAAACGCGTCGCAACCACTGTCGCCGCCGCCGCTGCTGGATGGTTTTTTATTTTTGTTGCGGGCTGGAGGTACATGCTCAAGTTCACATGTGTCTCATCACTCACCCAACTCCCACGCCGCCGTTGCTCCTGCTTTCCGCGCCGCCGTCGGTATTTCGGGTCCAGTTTCCGAGTTCCGGGACGAAGTAAGTATTCATATTCTCGGAACTGCATTGAGTGCTAACGGCGGGCTGTTTCAGATTTTCAATGCCTCCCCACATCCTCTGTGTTTGTTCCTAGTGAGCCCGACGCGATCCATCAATGACTGCGACGTGCAGCGCTGGCTTTCGACGGTTCGGGGATCTCGGGCGCGGGTTTCGAGGGTTGCGTAGCACATTAGATACATATTTTCGCGGTAAGGCTTACACTTTTGATCGATCAGACGCCTTCTGACTCGTTTCCCTTCTCTACGGCCCACATCTTGTAACCCCGCTTTAAATTTACTGACCGTATGCTTCAATTGAACCTGGCGGGAGATTGATACACCGCTCACCACGGGGAGACCCTGCTAATTTTTTATTTTCTTTGGATGAACGGGAAGTGCGATTGGCGTATTTAATTTTTTTTGGCGGCGAGCAGCGCCAGGGGAGCGGCGGCGGTGGGTTGACGGGAGCGAACGGATAGGTATCTTGATGGGGAAAGCGGCGATGGCGACGGGCGGGGAGGCGTTGGGACGTGGCGTGTGCGCGGGATTGCAATTAGAGCGGGAGGTGCGAGAGTTAGAGTAGAGCGGGGGCAAGGCAGTCCGTAAGGAGGAATTGCGTCATAGACAAACAGGACCACACACCGCCACCGCTTTTTCTGTTTCTGTGTGCATGCTCACAGCGCACAGGCCAGTGTACGGCGAATCAAGACGGAACTCTGCAGCCTCGCACGCGCACAGCACCACAACGCACACCTCGCGCCCTCGGCCATGAGCGGCACCGACTACCTCGAGTCGTCCTCCCCGGGTGCAAGAAGCCGTTCTTCGAGTTCGAGCGGATAGCGCTGGAGCGGGTGGTACACGGCGGCGTGGTACGGGTTTGAGAAGGGGACGAGGCGTATCGGTTGAGTCGGAGGCAATGGCGGTCATTAGGGAGCGGTATGCGGCGTGAGTCCCCGAGTCTTCCTTGCCTCGGAATGACCCGCCCCCAGACAAATCGCGGAGCAGTATGGACTGGACGTCACCGACTCGCGGGGAGGTGCGATGCACGCGCGTATGAGATTAAAGGTCCGTCGCTCGCGCCTTTCCTTTCTTTACCTTCTTTGTTGACTGTTGCGGAGTCGCGCTCACTCACATGGCCCGAGAGAGTGCAATCGGCGTGTCACGGTCCGCCGTCGAGAAGAGCGACAGTACGACCCCGCATGCCGAGCGCGCAGGAGCGAGTCCGTGGGGTGCTGTGCGTGTGTGGCTCGCGGCGCTGGTGTTGGTGTCCCCGCGAAGCCCTTGCGTCTCGTGGCCACGCAGACTCAGCGCGCCATCAAGCGGCGGAATCCGCGCGGTATGTGGGCGCGCTTGCCAAGAGCCCCGCATGCACGACCGGAGTCCAGGCTGCCGACTCAGTGGCTACGCGCGGCTCAGGCATCGCGCGCCGAGGCCGCTGTGCCCTTGCTTTGCCCAGGGACAGTCACAGCGGTGGCTCAGGGAGCGCGTCCTGTGCGCGCTCACCAAGCTCGCCCGCCCACCTCGTGAGCTGCCTCTCGGGCACGGCTAGCGCCCGCGCGCGTCTATCCACTTCTATTTACCTATGTGCGTGGCCCTTAACTCGCTACCGACTTGTGAAGGAATCTAATACATCGAGTCCGACTGACATCGCGATGGAGTGGTCAAGTTAGGAAGGAAACCACAACTCGACGGGTGAGTAAATCGTAATCGTACGTGGGTCAATGAAAATTTTGAAGTGTTACTTATAACTACCTTTTGGTCCAGCGCGTCCGAGTTAGTTCCAATGGTGTCGAGTCAAAAATGCGTCGCGCAATGTGTACATCACAGAAAGCGCTGGAGCACGAAGGGTTGGTACTGTAAATCCTGTGCGGGGAGTAACAGAAATTTGAAGTGGTTACCTGCATGGATCTACGCAAGTCATTCAATGTCCTCGGGCAGCACAAAACCTGCGTTGAAATGTTAAATTGACAGTCCTCGGGGGTGCGCGAGTCTGAAATGTGCCCCTGAGGTCGATTGAGCAAAAGGTACAGGTCTCACGGATACGAATTCGAGGTGGCGTCCTGGGCTTGAACAAGACACATGCGCGGTGTAGTCGAAATTGCGGGGAGTCTGAGTCTGGCAGTGCAAGTGTTAGCTAAGTACGAGAAGCCAAGGCTGCGGGATGTAGACTTGCCTTGAATTCTGAAGTAGTTGCTCCAAATGGAGCGCGGGCACAAATAATTAATGCGCCACAAGTGCTCCAGCCTTACTTGGCTGTTTGTTGAACACTTCGAGGACGGCACCTGCACCCCAAGCCGCGCCGCGCCCCTGAATAGTGCTCCAGCGCATTCTTTGACGGAGCTATTTACTCGCGTACAGTAGTAGTACATCCCGCTACTCCCTACTTGCAACCCCCGCACCAGAATAAACGCCTTCTAACACAAATCAGATAAGCACCCAATGAAAACCAAAGAGGCGCGCGCGTACCTCCGCGCAATCGAATGAATACCGCCGCCGGACGGACTGTGCGGCCGGGGCACATCGCACGCGCAGCGCACCTCCTACCACGCAGCTATCCTCCCCGTATGAGCGCGTCCGCGCTTTCTCCGGTATCGAAGCCGCAGTGTCAAATTGCTCAGTAAAATAAATACGGACTCTGAGTGCAATACCCACGGAGAAAACGCGCCGAGTGTGCCGAGCATGACTTTGGAGCGGTCAAATGAAAGTACCTCAAATGCAGATCAGTAAGGAACCAGAAAAAACGCGGTAGATTAAAAACAGTCTAACTCGGGTCTTGGAAACTGCGCAGAGTTCCGATCCTCGCGCGCACGTCCCGCCCTCCGAGCGCTCGGAGCCGCGTCTGTACGACGCACAGGAAGTCGCCCCATCGATCGTCGCACCTCTGAGCTCACGCACACGAATGCCTTTGCGTCCCGAGGCACGCCGAGCCTCTGCGTCCCCATGGTCAGCGAGCACAAAACGCGCGATAGTAGCGCAATACTAACCTACAAAGCGCGCTCGACGCGCCGAACGAGTCCCTGGTGCAAATAGGGAACTGTTCGTCGGAGGTCAACGAGGCAGGCCTCGCTGTGAAGCTGTAATATAGCTAAAACTCAAATCAGCCAGAAAACAGAAAAGCGGGGGTATGGCCGAGGAACGTACCATGAGCGCTGCGCGTCGCGCTGCGATGGATTCGTCTGTATGGCGCGCAGGGCCTCCGTGCGATTCGAGGGCATTGGGAAGGTCTTAGAGCTATTTAAGTAAATGTCAAACCACATCAGCTTACCAACCCGCGCACTCAAGGCGGACTACTGACCGGTAAGACAGCGGAAAAGCACCGTATGTGACCTGGTAGAGTACTGGGAGACGTTAGCGAAAGGACTGGCACTAATAAATGCGCGGGAAGCTTGACTGAAGACTCAAACGGTCAGTTAATCGAAAAAGCACGATATAGCGAGTGACACTGACTTTGTTGGCAGCGCGTTCTGCGGCAAAAGACACATATACACTGCACAAATCGCCTCCGAGATCTCTAGAATCAGAGGTCGAAGATCCAGCATGAAATAGTCCTAGATATCAAATCAGTAAGAGGTCAGAAAAGGCTGAATATCAGCGAAGTACTCGCCGAACGCGCACAGCGGGGACACATCCTTGATGCTAGTAGAGTGCACTTCGACGTTAGCAGCACAAATATCGCGAGCAACTCCAGTAGGAGCTCGCCAGCGAAGTCTAAGGTGACTAGAACCTAAAATAGTCAGGATATTAAAACCCGCGATAAAAAACGTGGAACTAACTCGGGGGGCGGCAACAAGCGCGGGGAATGGCTGATATATACTGAATGCATCGCCTCCAAGCGCCATAGAAGCCTAGACTTCATTCTGATTAAGGAGTTCCGCTAGATGTAAAAGCAGCGAGTAAGCGGGACAAGCGGAATAACCGCGGCGGTGCTGACCGCAGTGTCAACGTATCCAGGGTTCCTGGAGAGTGAAAAGAAGAGTTGAAATGAGAAATAGCACGATGAACTGCGCGAGGAGCTCACCAGTATGGTATCATGTAACTGATAGCCAAAAAAAAAGTAAGTACATCGGAAAAACCCGGTAAATAAAGGATGACTGACTTTGAGGAGAGAGCAAATCGCGGGAGTAGTATGAATGCATTGTATGCATCCCTCTGAAACCTTTGACAAGATATGCTCTCTTCTGAGCGAGGAGTTGGGCGAAATATAACTACCAGGTCAGTGTCCGAAAAAAAGCGGAATACATGCGAAATACTGACCGAGAGTGGGTCGATGGAGCGTCGAAAAGATACCCATATGTTCACATATAAGGCCAGCGAAGGGATCGGGGCAAAATGTTGGAGGCCGGGCTCACCTGAACAGGTCGGCAGCATTTTGCTCATTTGATGCAAATCGAAGCGGGCGCATTCTTAGACTCTTGCGATCTTGAAGGCGTCCGCAGTGGCTACGAGCGTTATAGTAAGAATACAACCTGCAATCAGCAAGGACCATGGACGAGTTTACCATGTATTCATACAGACATTAATTGGCGAAATTCGGAGCATCAAAAACACAGCTTTCTCTGACAACAGAGAGTAAGCGCACTGCTGCCCGAAGATCCCGCCAAATTAGACACTTACATACCTCCTTGAGCTTTTAAGGACGCTCTAATGGACACCTCCGGCCAGCAAGACTTGTCTTGAGGACGGACAGTCACTACATTGAATACAAGTCAATTAATGAAAAAAGCGATTAAACGGACCTTCGGAGCGCCGATAAGGGGACGAAACATCGTGGAAAACCTGTGGATGTAACGCATTCATGTCCCGCCCTGACTCCCCCGCCCTCCCGAGTTTTATCACGCTAAAATCACGCTACAGCAGTCAGTTAGTACTGCAAAAATGGGAAGATTTGAGCCCAATATATACCCAAGTCTTGGTTATGAGTTGTTCAAGGTGTCCTTAGAGTCAAGCAGTCCTAGTCTTGTGAGTAAGGATCTAAAGGCATGAAGAGACTCAGCGACGTACCATGATTGTGGTTCAGGTGAAAGAACGATCACGGTCACATGGCCTCGATCATGATGCCGAGACATTGGGCGCAACTGCCCTGTGCGAAAATTATCCTTCACTTGCAATAGTACTTACCTGATGTAAGAGAATGCCATAGCTTGTATCGGAAATCTTGACGAAAGATTTCTTCAGCAGTAATTAGTTAGTGGTACTGCGAGCGGGGCATGTGTATGAAAATACTATCGCTGCTTCAAGATGCCTTGACATGGAGTCAAGTGCTAACATCTACAATGTATGTAACGAGTGTGGAAACCATTCATCAGTTAGCGGGGATCTTGGGTTGGATTTAAAGAAACGGTGCCCAGTCAGAAATGCATCGCACAAGTGTATCTGTCAGAAAGCGCTGGAATGCGAAGGGTCAGTACTGTAAATCGGGTCCGGGGAGTAACAAAAAAATTGAAGGGGTTACCTGCCTAGATCTACGCGCGCAGTGCGACCAAGTCACTCAATGTCCTAGAGCAGCACAAAAACCGTGTTGAAATGCTGAATTGGTGGCGGTGCGCGACTAAAAAATGGGCCACTGAGGTTGATTGAGAAAAGGCAGAGGCTGCAGGGTACAAGTCGCGGCGGCGTTCTCGGGCTTGAAAAAAAACAGTTACGCGGTGCGGTGAAAATTGCGCGGAGTCTGAGTCTGGAACTGCAAGTGTTAGAAGCCAAGGCTGCGGGATGTATACCTACGTTGAAATTTTGAGGGATTTGGTTCAGAACTCGATTGAAATGGAGAGCGGGATTCTGTAATTTAGTCGACTAAAAATTCGCCAGAAGTGTCAGACTTTCTTAGCTGTTTGTTGAACGCGGACTTCGGCGTTCGAGGAAGGCACCTGCACTCCGAGCCGCGCCGCGTCCTTGAATAGCGCGCCAGCGCATTTCTTGATGCAGGTGTCTACTTTACTCGCGTACAGTACATGTACATCCCGCGCTACGCTACTTGTAACCTAAAAATGTCTTCTAATCGAGCTCCCGATGAAAACCAAAGAGGCGCGCACGTACCTCCGCGCAAGCGAGTGTGTACCGCCCCCGGACCGCATGGACTGCTCGCGTCCGGGGCACAACGCGCGCAGCGCACCGCCTTACACGTAGCTATCCTCCCCGTCCGCGCTCTCGCCTCGGTATCGACGCCGCACCGCCGGCTACAGGTCAAATTGCTCAGTATCAAAAATACGGACTCTGAGTGCAATACCCACCTGGCGCGAATTCGAAGAGGCCGAGCCGCGTATTCGTACCCACCGCGATACTCAAAATAAAGGTACTTCAAATACAGACCGGTAAGGAACCGGAAAAAACGCAGTAAAAGGAGTCCGACTTACGTGCCTGGAAATTGCGCACTCGCTGACTCGCGCACGCGCGTGCTGCCCTCCGAGCGCTCGGAGTCGCGTCCGCACGACGAATCTGACACCGTCCTAGCGATCTGCGTCCCTCCGATCCCGCGCACGAGTGCCTTTGCGTTCCGAGGCATGCCGAGCCTATGCATCCCAACATGGTCAGCGAGCACAAAACGCGTGGTAGTACCGCAGTACTCGCCTATCAAACGCGCACCACGCGCTGGACGAGTCCCTGGTGCAAATAGGGAGCTCTCCGTCGGAGGGGAACGAGGCAGGGCCTCGCCGTGAAGCCCCAACAGAGCTAAAGCCCAAATCAGTCAGAAAATAGAATAGCGGGAGTATGGCCGAAGAACGTACCGTGGGCATGAAACCGCCCTGCTGTCCCACCCGCCCTCGTCCGCCCACTGCCGCGGCTGCGGCACCTCTGCGCGCTCCTCACGTACATTTGCCTCAGCTACAGGTTCGACTGGGGCGTCCTACGCGGGCTACAGGTCGTACGGGTACGGCGCCACCGCCGCCGAGTGCTCCTCCGCGCCGACGACCGTCTCGCTCGCGCTCCTGGGTGACGCCTCCGCGATCATGTGCATGGGCGCGGCGGGCACTGGGTCAAAGTACGTGGCCTCGTCGACGGCGGGTGCGCGTTCTTGTGCGGGCTCGTCGACTGCGCGCTGGGGTTGCGGCTCATCTGGTGCAGGCGCGTCCGACGCGGGCTTGGGTTCCTCGGCGATCGCAGGCACTGGCTCGGGGAGCGAGATGGGCGCAGGCATCTCCTCTGGCTCGTCGATGAACGCGCCGGGGTGGCTGCTGTCCGTCATGAGCATCGGGGGCACGTAGTCGTCGCTTTCGGGTGCTGGGATGACATCAGGCTCCAAAGCGGGAACGGGCTCGGAGGGCGGTGCAGATTCCTCGGGCGTGGCGGGAGCTCTGCGACAGAAGGAGGAGGCTCTGTGCCTGCGGCTCTGACACGTTGTGGAGGCGGTGTCGGGCCGAGATGCGGCGGGATGCAGGGGCGACCTCGACGAAGTGGGGCCGCACTACAATCAGGCACGAAGTGCAGGAGTGGTCGAGACTGGATGCTCGTGGATGTTGATGGCATTGGAGATATCGTCGGCAAGATGTGCCAGTGGTGGAATCAGAACAGTCACTGATGTGACCTTTTCACGTGTAAAATTCCATCCGTGGCTTCGCAGGAAAGTGAACGGCCGGCAAGCGGCGGGACACAAACAGACAGCAAGGGGTCTGGGGGAAATTTGAAAAGTAGAATATCAAATTCTTCAGGCTTAGAGCGGCCTACGTTCCGTCGCTATCAGTGACGGTCCAACTTAAACAACGGAAAAACCTATTCGATCATTCTTCGCCTTTGGCTGCGAAAGAAATGGTTGTATTTACGGGTTCGCATTTTTCTCAATCCCTTCGTATGGCAGGGAAGTGTAAGTCGGAATGATCCAAGTGGGTGCGACCTTGCCGAATCTGCCATCAAATCGGTAGCCTTCCGGCACCCTCCACTGTCTTGGGCTCGTTTTTCTGTTTCTTTAACCGGATGAATTTTGTTGAAGAAAGACTATGCAGGGACGATGCCTGTGGCCGCCCTTGATGCTATGAGCTCTGTTAGCTTCCGTGGGGCACACTCCTTGCGGAGTTGCGAGCGGAATGTGTCCTGATGCGTTGATCGCCGGATCCCGCTCTCATTATTCGAGAACAATTAAAATGATCCAACAACGCCAGTCACCCTTTTATTGATGATACTATTGTGCAGTAAGCGGACTGTGACTGGGAAAGTTGACGATGATCCCCGAGGACTGCCGCCAACATTATCACTACCCTAGCAGCTTCGTGCAATGTCAAGGAGTTATAGCTTTCCCAGTGATATTAAAGTTTTTTTCCGGGTGATTTACAGGTGGTTGGCTGTCAAGTCCAACTACATAGCGGGCTGTGATCAACATGAATATAAACAGAACGGGAGAACATGGAAGAAGAGGATATCTAGCTTCTCCTCGAAGGTCACAGGCGGTAGTATTCATACTGCGAGACCAAACTCAATATAATGAGCGCCAAATGCATGCCCATGGCAATCCGCCAGGCGGCCCTGGATGGTTCAGGCATTTTTGGCTCTGCATCGTCACGTCTGGAAGAAGCCTTCTCAGCCAGCGGTGACCCTGGGTCTGGGTCTATAACCACATTACAAAATGATGCAGCAAGGTAGAATTGAGCGCACAAGATTCCTCGTCTGATTCCGAAGGAGATTCAGTAATTGATGCAACTTCATTTTCGGAGTCGGTCTCATCAACTGTGGTAAATCAGCAGAAATAACTACCGAGACAGGTTTTCATTCACCATGTGCAAAGGGGCCATCTGCATCAGCCGAAAGTTGGTAGAGTGGATATTCCAGCTCAAGGGCCACGTCCTGGCTATCAGGATCGAACCCTTTACCTTGATGGAATTGGCGGACCCCGGCATAGACGCTTTCATCCCATGACCCATGCCAAACCTTCATTTCAAGTTTGAAGGCAGGAAATCCGAGTTGTTCTGCCTCCTCCATGCCCAGACGTTCAACCCCAGAGGGATCAAGAGACCAGTATGCCGCGCACTCCGGGTGTTGAAAATATGACAGGCTGTCGGATTGTAGGTCCACCAAGGGACAGAGAAATAAATATCCGGAGGGGATGCTGTCACCAGTGTTGAATATTATTAGTTGACACCGAATACTGTCCATCAGGACTGGTGTGAAATCCTTCTCAGAGTTGGGATCGTCAATATACTGTGAACATACCATAATCACGATGGTTGGATGCTATACTGAGACGATTGAAGATGTGGTTCGCCTGTGCGAGCCACCCGTAACATGCCCTAAGGTCGCACCAGATGTTGCGGGAAAGGACTCCATCCACAAGATCACAGGAATTCACACTTCAATTGACTATGATTAGTTGACCATAAATATGGGATGAATACAAAAACACACCAAGTCCACCCACTCTCCATGACCGATAATGGCTTTCCCTCGGTCATGCCCCACCCAATATCGACAACATTCAAATGAGAGATGTATGCGATCTCTTTTGAACTTTCAATGTCAGAGCCAGGAGGACAGTGAATGAGCGCCCCCAGGTGTACTGATGCATTCATGGAAATTGGGAACCAGCAGTCGTGTTGGAAATGATCGAAACAGATTTCATAGTACTCCCCCAACGACATTGAATCTATAATCTTCCAGTCCTCGGGCGGTTCAAGACCAGATCCAAAGAGCGATGCTG
Source organism: Mycena latifolia (assembly GCA_029289555.1). Lineage (NCBI taxonomy): Eukaryota > Fungi > Basidiomycota > Agaricomycetes > Agaricales > Mycenaceae > Mycena > Mycena latifolia. Next base: position 99,901 of record JARJLE010000112.1, on the reverse strand, counting down.
GTGAATCGAGGGATCCAGAAGGCACAAATATGGTGAAGGGGGGGATGCCTTCTGGGGGGGCACAGTCCACACATAGACGACCGGTTGACGGTCTGATCCATATTGTGCATTCCCAGGGGTACTTGAAATCACAATAAGATATACCGATATATCATAAACACTCCACTCACCAGATGGTTTCCAGAAACGGCATCCATATATTGACGGGCACCCTACGAGCATGTCGGTGTAAATTAAGCTGATGCGGCCGAGACAGAGATGCTCTTACCATGAATTCTGCATCCTGTCGCAGTCAGTGCTAAGTTCAATTAGCCCTCGAATAAAATGATGCACATACAAAATATGCCCAGAAATATGCTGTTGCCAGATGAGAGCCCCGGTACTTCTCCATCACTTGTTTCGCAAGAATCAATTCTAATTTCTCGGGGTAATCAGTTGAGACCTCATTTGAAGGCAAGGGCACGAACCATCTTGGAAAATTGCAGCATGTATGCCACATGAACTCACTGTTCCAAAGAGCTGCAGAATATTCGGATGGCTGCAATGCAAATCGATGTCAGAAACAATGACTAGAGATATGGCCCCACCGAAGGCATGCATGCCGTGAAATATCCTGGTGCCATTCCTTCAAAGGGAAAACCATTCAACTTGAGTTGAACGACGGAAGTCTGGGAACACACCTCCTCTGTGTTTTCACCCTGATATAAAGCCACGGTCATGGGCGACTTTGAGCCATAGATGTGCGCAGAGTACATGCGTCTCGCAGAGTGCCTGCTATTCCAATAACGCTGCACTACGCCAGAATGACTGTCTAATCGTATTTCGCCTCGCAGGTCCAGATCCCCCAGTGGAATTCTTCGAAAATCTGTCGGTATCTCGTGAGTTTCGTTCCGCTGAGAATCGAGCTTTGTAGTCACCAGAAGGAACATTCGGGGCCGCATGGTTGACATTCGTGATACTCCTGAACTGTCCGCCAGTGACGGTCAAGTGCTGTGCCTGTGGAAAAAAGGCGCCCGTGAATCTGGAGATCGATGACAGTGAGTCCCTGCTCAGAGAAGATGGATGTAGAGGACGAACTGATTGTGAGGAGGGCCGCTTCCTTCTACCGTTGTTTCAAACTCGGATACTGGTTCAAGTTGGGGCTCGTCGTCCATGAGATGGTGGAGGTAGGAAGGAGAGAATTTAAGCGCCGCCGAAGCGTGTGATCGTGTTCTAAATTCAGCTCGAAAGCTGTTGAGATGGCTGTGCTTCAGAAGTCAGCAGAAAGTTGTACCACAGCTTTCTGCTACAGCCCGCGCACAGGAATGTCAGCGGAAGTTTAGCCACAGCCTACTCCCCGAGATACGCACCAAATCTGAATGGCAGATTCAAGACTCAACATCTCTCCCAATCGATCGCTTCAGGGACACATACAAGAGGGAGGATGATGAACAGTTCGTCTTCAAGACAGTATGGTCAGTGTGCGTACGGTATAACGGGCCCGAACCGTGCGATACTCGTATGATGCATTGCAAGGGATCCGGGGTGACATCGTGATAGTTTTTTTTTTGCTGCTGGACAGATGAGCAGAGCTGAGTTGAACTCTGCAGCTCGCACGCGTACAGTATAATCTTCCAGACGGGCTCTACAAGGCACATTCTCGCGCCCTCTGCAATGAGCAGCACCGACTACCTCGAGCCGCCCTCCCCCGAAATTTTGGACTGCGTATTTCGGCATTCGGCGAGGGAGGGTACATGAGCACAAGTTTGAATGTGATATATCGTGTTCCGCGTCGGAGTCGCGTCGAGGTAGCTTCCATTTTATTTTGAGTGTCCCTCATGCTAATACGTGCAGGTCGCAGACAAGTTTCAACATGATATTTGGCACATTACATTTTATTGCATACTTACCTTCATCTTACAGCTGAACCACTGCGTCATAAATGCGTCCCAGTTTTTGTCGGCCTTCATCTCACACGCATCTCACCAGCAAGTTTCTGTAATATAATTGCCAGCGAGCGGGGTTGCATCCATGTATGTTCCATTTAATCCTCCATTGTATGCAGTACTAACTTTTACCTTACAGCTCCACCTTCGCGTCGTAATCGCGTCGCACGCGCTGCCTTCACTCGAGACGCGTCCCACCCGCCCCAGCGCCGCCCCCGAGTTTCTCCTATATTTTTCAGCACCCAGCGGGCGCGGATATATACGCGCCACCCTCCGACGGGCGCGCAAATCTTGGGAGTCTGGTACGTTCCTCGTGTTTCATCATCACTTCCCTGACTCATTTCCTCTATTCAGCGACGCCACGGCACACGCGCGCGCCGCCGCCGCCGCCGCCCATCAACCCCGCGCGCCGCAGACATTCAATAAATTATTTGGGAGTCCCGCGGGCAGGGGTACTTGTATGACGCGTCCGAGGTGCGCATTACGCGCTAATTACTAACCTTATACCAGTTCACGCACTCGACGCGTCCTACGTGCTCGAACGCGCGCGGCGCTCCGACTCGATTTTTCGCGGTCCCGGGCGGGATTGCGGATGGAGGTATGTTGTGGTTATTTTTCTATATGGGACTCAAACTAATTTTTTAGGTTCGCGAGCGCGTCAACCGCGTCCCACGCCGCCGCCGCTCCATCAACTCCCCCGTGTCGCGCAAGGATGGTTATATTTTCGTTGCGCGCCGGAGGTTTGTTACATAAATCACATTTCTTACTCACTCACCTAAGTTCTTCGGTGATGCGAAGTTGGACTCGCGTCGGGCGCTGCGTCACTCTGCTTTCCGCGCCGGCGTCAGTATTTCGGGTCCAGTTTTCGAGTTCCGGCAAGAGGTAAGGTAGACGACAAGCAAACACAACCAACGTTCCAAATATGGGCAAATGGTCGAAATAAATGTGCCAGATAATTGGCACACAGGATGAGCCTTATCTGCTCGCAACATTTTGTAGAGAGACATACTGGCTATCGTTTGGGCTATCCCAATATACTTCCTTTGTTGAGAACAAAATGTAGATGTCGATTTTGTCTTGTCTCACGCCGCATCAGCTGGGAGTTTCCCACGGGCTGTCGAGATTTTGTGAAGGTATCTCCTTACTCAGTTCTGACTTTGGCTCAAATTGGTCTTGTCTGAGCCTGAATAGGATGTCTATCTACAGAATGTTGGGAAGGAATAAGGCCCATCATGGACGCTAATTATTTGGCACATTCATTTCGAGAATTTGCCCATATTTGGAACGTTGGTCGCGTTTGCTTGTCGTCTACCTTACGTACGATTCTTAGAGCTACAACAAGTGCTAACGACGCGCTGTTTCAGATTCACAATGCGCTGTGTTCGTTCCGAGGGAGCCCGATGAGATTCCTCGACTTGCATCGTTGGGTTTTGAGGGTTCGGGGATCTCGGGCGAGGGTTTCGAGGGTGTCGTAGTATGTTGGATAGGTTCTGGGTGCGTTTTCGCGGTAAGGGTTACACTTTTTATCGATCAGACGTCTTCTGACTCGTTTCCCTTCTCTAAGGCCCACATCTTGTAACCCCGCTTTAAATTTTACTGACCGCATGCTTCAGTTGAACTTGGCGGGAGATTGATACACCGCTCACCACCGGGAGACCATCCTAATTTTTATTTTATTGGAAGAACGGGAAGTGCGACTTGGCGTATTTAAGCCTTCCGGCGGGCGGCCAACTTTCATTAAGTTGGCCGTGGGGCGGCGTGACGGCGGGCAGGGGCGGCGGGTTGACGGGAGCGCGCGGGTAGGCATCTTGATAAGGAAAGCGGCGATGGCGACGGGCGGGGACGAGCCCGTGTGCGCGGTATTATAATTAGAGCGAGCGGCGCGATATGTAGGTCAGAGTCGGGGGAAATTTAAGGAAGCGAGGTGTCAGATTTAAACACTTCCCGATTAGGACACGCCCGTTTGAGCTGTTTAAATCCCACAGTTGAATGTGAACCGTACTCCCTGTACACCACCTGAACTGTGAATTTCCGTATTTATTTATTTTCGTCGTCATTGGTCCAGCGCACACACCTGCTCTCGTCCGACGAGCACCACAGAGCCGTCGTTGCGGATATGGCACCCGAGCGAAGCTCTTGAACGACACGCAGCTCTGCGAAGAAGCCTTCCTCCCCCGCTGTTGGCTCCTCCCCGGCCCCTCCCGCAAAGAAGAAAAAAAGTCCGAAGAACTCCAAACGCGCGGCCCAGAACAAGACACCGTCGACAGCTCTTCCATCTGCATCATCACTCCTCGATAATAGTCAGCAGACAACGGACGAATGGTATAAATCCTCACGGACGAAGAAGGGCTATGCGAATTATGTCAAGAGCGGCAAGAAGTGGCTGAAGGACTGGACCGCGGAAGGGCGCCTTGATGACGAGATTACGGCAGATGCCTTCGATGAGATCACAGAAGAGACACCGCTGGCTCTTAGAGCTCTCACCGCGTACAAATGTGAGCATTTGGAGCGTGGTTTCGCATCAGCGGAGGGTCTTCGTTCAGCGTTCAAAGATTACTTCGAACGGTGAGGGGCATAGTCAATCCTTCCGAGTACCATGCTGACGAACTATTCAGCGTTCAGGGATGCCAGGGAGAGTTCTGGAAGTACAATTCGCACACCGAGAAATGGGAAGGGAATCCTGTCTTCGAGAGCGGCTTCAAGACATACTACGAATCGCTCAAGAATCGCCACAATCGAACTGGGACGGCGACGCAGGCCCTTCCCATGTTGCCCGCTGATCTGAAGATCATTATGGAATACCTCGATAGCGAAGAAGCAATCAAATATTTCAGCGTGACTCAACGGCTCTATTTCAAGGCCTTTGCGACGACGGCATTCACCCTTTGGACGCGGTAGATATCCTTGGGTTCAAATGATCGCAACTGACTTTTTAATTTGACTAGGAATGACGAGCTTGTCAACCTCCAATTCAAGCATGTCAAACTGGATCTGCGCTCGCCGACAGGAATTCCATACCACGAGTTTTCGCTGATATTCCGCAAGACCAACAAGGACCCGACTAAGGGTGAGTGCATCTCTGTCTTTGGTTCTCCTCGTAGCGTAACATTTGGCAGTTCAAAAATACAAGGTTCAGATCGATCTTGACCATCCAGAAATCGACTGCTACACGCATATCCGGACTTGGAAGACGCATATGGAAGGTCTCTTGCGCCGCCCGCTAGCAGGAACCGATTCTATCTTCCCTGCCTTTGCATCGACGGGGCAGCTTAAGTTCGGTGAATGCACCAGTCGCTCTGGGTTTGAAAACCTAATGGAAGACATCGTGGAGCGTTCGGGGGTGATGAAGGGTCGCAACGGTAAATTCACCACTCACTGCTTTCGACGTGGCGGGGCACAGTACCGCTTTCTGTGGGCGGACCGTAAGTGGAGTTTGAAGGCGGTGAAGTGGTGGGGTGGATGGTCTTCCAATGAGAACGTACGTGCCGCCCTAAATTTTAATCTCTTCGAACGTTGATAAATAAAAGGTCGGAACCCTGATGCGTTATCTGCTTGATGAGCTTATGGCCTACGAAGAAGGCTTCTCCGATATCATGATGGACGACCGTATCATCGACCGGCATGAGACGTTCATGGGGGAGGACCTGACTGCACCGCTGCTAAAAGTCGATTTGGTGAAGTTTGAAGAGAGCATTTTGACGAAAATACAGGGACTTCTCATTCCCAGTGGCTCGCCTTCCCCAGTCAGAGCACCCACCGGTATTTGCATAATTTCTTCATCATGCCGTTCAATTCATGCTGGTCTTTGGTTCCAGTTAGTTTACCGTTACAGCAACAGCCCCAAGCCGAACCCAGCACTCCTCAGACTCTGGCCACTCCGGTGCAGTTGACACCATCGCCACCGTCGCTCCCGGGACTTGGCCCCGCACGCATTCCGGAAACAAAAACCTTGGACGATGCCCTCCAATATTGGGAGCATGGCTCGCCGCAGAAGGGCCTCAATGTTCCTCTAAAGGACTGGTCAACTCTCTTTAAATCGACCGAATATGCGTCGGAAGCGGTGAAACTCGGTAACATTCGCTTCGTCTGTGAAGAGTTCCTTGTTCAGTGCGGAGGAGATCACGAGAGATTCGAGACGAAGTTTCCTGGGCTCCGGAAAAGGTTCACAATGCTGATGAAGGCGGTGCGCGCTGAGCGTAAAATTAGAGGTGACACGAAGTCGCGTAGTCGCCGCAAGTAGTCTGTAATAATCACGAAATGTGTATGGCCGAGATGAACAACTGATACATACGGATCCAACTGCTCAAAACAGGCAGTTGTAAGTTGCACTCTTTGCGCAATTCAGATCAACTGCTCGAATTCAACACCTCATTTGGGTGCTTAAATCTAGGCCAACTATGTAACGACTCAGAGGTGACTATGTCGGAGATTTAAGGAAAATTTAAGATAGATTTAGGCCCTCTAAAATATTTATTTCTCCATTGCTTGACACGCGGACTGGACTAGAATTTTCTTAAATACATTGTGGTTTCTTCACAGAAGCCCTCCCCCCCGCCATGTCGTCCATGCGGAGACATGTGGAAACTGATACTGCACCATTGACGAGTCCAACTTACATGGGAAGTGCAAAGGCAATGTTGAATTCCACACTTCATTGCCGCTATTATTTAACACCACCCGTCGACTGCGTACCACTGCAGCTTGGACTGTCACTTCTGAGCACTTGGAATAGTCTGCACATCCACAGTCTATCCTCAACTGTGTCATCACTAGATCTCAGAGTGTTCTTGATCTACAGTTGTGGCGCGCGCAAAGAGCCATATTCTGATAAATTCTTCTTCAAGTCAGGGGGACTATGAGCACTTCAATCTTGGCCATTGATCGGCTTTGAACAAGCTGATTTTCTAATTTTTTGCGGCTTACCCCCCACTACAGTCTAAGATGGCCGAGCCCTCTACCTGTCGGACCAATTGAATTACAGCAAGGAGAGCAAAATTTGTAAGTGGAAATGAATAAGTTTGACAGGAAGGAGTGCTCAATGCAGATTGATAGAAACCCAAAGGGTGGCAGACCACTCCGCCGACGCGTTCAGTCCGCAACACGCGACTTGATGAACGATCACGTGCATTGATGGAGCGCGGCTTTTTACCGCGTTCGCGCGCGGTCACCGTCGCAAGGCACCAAAAGATAAAAAGAGGGACAATACGATATGGGGATATAAAACAGGAGTACAAGTGGTGTAGGAGTGAAAGAAAATGAGGAAACTCGCACGCAGAAGATCGCCCAGTGTGCCAATAGCACTTCTACGGTGAAGCATTATTTTGGCGAGTTCAACTGCTTATATTGAACACATGCCTACTGTTAAACATATACACCCAGCCTCCAACTGCATGAAATATGCAGTGCATAACTGTTTTCAACTGTAACGCTAAAACAGTTGACAGCGTCCTCTATGTGTATTTATTACACACTGTAATTCTAATCCTCCTTGCGGGACATAACGGTCACGTGCTCTTGTTCAACCCGCCGATTCATTGTTGACACTTCTCTCATAATAAATCTCTGCCCAGTTTCAGTCTCTGGGGCCGATTCCACTGTATTCTTCAATTTACTAAACTCACTCTTAAGTGTTTTGCAGCGGAGCATGCAATAAGACACAGAAGTGAAGTGTTCTTCTTGAACATTGAACAGCTGTCGAAACTATACACCTTACCTCCTATTGTGTATTTCCCACTGTAGTTAGACTGTTGTGTAAAGGCAGTTTGAGACATGTCATTATCACACACTCCAACTTGACTGTTCTTTTATCACGGTCTGGGCCTGTATTTTTGACACCCTGACTGTCTTTATCATACACTCCAACCTCGGCCTATAGACTTTCGACACCCTATCAGGCGGATCTTATACAATATTGAAGGACAGATCACATTTGGGGGGCGCAAAAATTGTAGACAACACATTCCTAATTAGAATCTTCCTCGACAATGACTGGAGTGTCTCCCGCAGCTTTTTAGCAAGAAGGTCGAAGGAACGCGAAAATCTCGAGTCCTCGTTGATGGCCTTCAAACGATCCAATGCCCAAAAGATTGTATGCTCCAGGCGATCTTCCTCCGGCTGAAGTAGGGTCTCAATACCGTGGCCTGAAACCACCTGGATAGCTCCAGCGATGACTTTGAGAATGTCAGGATTGAGCGCGAGTCGGCCGGCCTTGATATCATCATCGCCACCGCGCTGAGGGATACCTTTCATCCACGCTGTCTGCTTGATCATCCAAAGCTCAAGTGCGGCCCCACGAAGAGGGCACTTGCAACCCTCCAAATATGGATGATCTGCTCTGGGCGGCACAGGCCTGTTGTCCAAGGCCTTGCCACGTGGACCGGTGTCGCAGGTAATGCACTTCTCACGGCCAGACTTTAATTAAATGAATAAGAATACATTAAAACGTATGAAAAGCGGGACAAACTCGATTTTTCAGGACAGCCATGACGGGCACCATGCCTGCCTCAACACACCCAGGATAGTCGGACGCATTGAGCCTGGCATCGAGGAGCATTTTGGTATTCATAGTGACAAGTCCGCCATTCTCGTAGATTCTGACGGGAGCGGCGGCGGGTTTTGCGACTAAAAATAGTTCAAATTACATTGGATGAACCGACCATGGGGCAGAAGATACCTTTCTTCGCTGCAGGAGCAGGCTTCTTTTGAATATCCCCAACCATCAAGTTGGTGCTGACGAGCCACTCGTGAAGTGCGACAAGATGGCAAACTTCTAAACGACCGTCCGCAGCGGTCATCTTCCATTGAAACTGCTCGTGTGAGAAGCCAGAGTTATCGGCAACATTCAGCACCGCGTCAATGATATCTGCAGCTGCGTCACAAAGAGCTGGAAACGTGTCCGCAGTACTGGATTGGTCTGCAGACTCGATGGCGGTACAGTGAGCAAGCCAGCCAGCATACGGCCGCTAATCGACTCCGCGACTGCTTCCAGTGGATCAACAGTAGCTGTAAAGAGTGTGAAAAGCGACAAAGAAATGTTAAATTCTCGGTCTTACCAATCTTGCGATGGCGCTGGCCCTCTGCCCAACGAACCCTTTTGGCCGGCGGGAGTTCATTCAAAGCAGTGTCGATGAGAGGATCTATAATCACAGTGAAAGTGAGTATCACGATTAGCAGACGAAGACAGGACAGCGTTGAAAGTCAGTGGTTGGGAACCATGCCAAGTGCTCGAAATGAGCACTTGGGTTCAAGCGTAGAGAATGAACACCGCTTGGAAAAATAGTGACGTCCAAAATGGACACTTCGATCAGAGTGTCAAGTGTAAACACCTCTTCAGCTCTCTTCAGCTGTTCTAAATGAACAGCTGGGGTATGTAGCCAACCGTCGGGAAGACACAGTCGACTTCGCACAGTACATGGACTGTGTGGAAAGTACAGCTCCAGGCTGAGCCAAACCGTTTGGAATGTGCACCCCGGACTGAGGTGTCGGATTTGAACAACTCCCTACTATTCAAAAGCCACACCTCATTCGAAATGTCCCAGCTCCCCAAGCATGGGGGATGATAAAGAAAGAAGCTCACTGGCATTGCCCCCTCCAGTGTTCGGGACGGTGTGTTCAGAGTTTCCGGACGAACCTTTTGGCAACCGAACAGAGCATGTCAGATGTCATAGAATAGATGTGTGTAATAAGCACGTACCTGGACTGATGTTTCCCCCAGCGCCCGAGATGATCGGTGGATCATTGGGGGATCCGGTGGGAAGCACGACATTGGAATTTATAGTGGCTCGAGGATCATGAGCTCTATGTGCATGAATGGGATCGCTAGGGACGTACACCGAGTTATCACATCCCGGCACTCTGCAATACGGGAGTCGAGACGTTCCTTGTAGCCTATATCAGATGGTCAGTCTCCTTGATATAAAAACCGGCGAGAAGCGCTGAGAGGGTGAAATCCATACCGGCTCCCATCCTCCCCTTGTCGTGCTTGTTTTTCTTCTTATAAATAGCTTCAAGGGCCAAGGCCTTAGCCAGCTCCGCGGGCGCGGTCACTGAGTTGATCGGTGGGAGTTCGGCTTCCATTGGTACGTAAGTTGTGTTGGTGTTGGCTGTCAAAAGTATCGGGAGGGAGCTGGGGTGATAGTTCGGGAAAGAGATGTGAGCACACTGCACCGGCGCAGTCGAAACACCTGGGCACAGGGCACAGGGCGCGAATTTTTAACAGTACCGATCGCGCATCTGATGCGCTATGATTCCCGCGGCTTCGGTTCGCCGCGGCATCGACTGACGAGCGCGTCAACTGTTCGCATCACACAGTTCGCCCTCCACTCGCTTGCCGCTCACGCGAACCGTCGCTATCACACGGTTGGGCCTCAAGTGTGGATTTAAGCACGTTCGCGCGCCCGCCAAATCCCTTAAATCCACAACACTATGTATCGTGTGTGGGGAGTAAGCGCGCATAGTGCGACTAAGTCACTCAATGTCCTCGAGTTGTGTTGAAATGCTGAATTGGCTGGGCTCTCAGGGGTGCGCGAGCCAGAAATGCGCCGCTGAGGTCGATTGAGCAACAGGTATAGAGGACTCCGGAGCGGCGTCCCCGGGCTTGAAAAAGACAGTTACACGGTGCAGTGAAAATTGCGGGGAGTCCGAGTCTGGCAATGCAAGTACAGTGTTTGTTAGAAGCCAAGGCTGCGGGATGTATGCCTACGTTGAATTCTCAAGTAGTTGCTTCAGAACTCGATTGAGATGGAACGCGGGCACAAATAATTAATTCGCCAGAAGTGTCAGACTTTCTTAGCTATTTGTTGACCGCGGCCTTCTGCGTTCAAGGACGGCACCTGCCCCGAGCCGCGCTATTGAATAGCGCTCCGGCGGCCGGCGCATTCTTTGACGGAGCTATTTACGCGCGTACAGGACATGTACGTCCCACGCTACGTTACTCGTAACCCCCGCACCCGAATAAATGACTTCTAACCAAACTGTGTGAGCTCGCGATGAAAAACAGAGGCTTGCGCGTACCTCCGCGCAATCGAGCGAGTACCGCCCCCGGATGGACTGCGCGCGGCCGGCGCACATAGCACACGCAGCGCACCCCATCACACGCAGCTGCCCTCCTCATACGAGCGTCCGCGCTTTCTCCGGCATCGACGTCGCAGCGCCGGCTACAGGCTAGATGGATTAGGAACAAAAATACGGACTCTGAGCGCGGTACCCACCGAGAAAATGGGGCAGGCGCGAATTCAAATCATAAGAAGCGTAGTAAAAGAGTCAAACTCACCCGACTTGGAAACTGCGTACTCGCTGACCCTCGCGCGCGCGCGTGCCGCCATGCGAGCGCTCAGCGTTGCGTCTGTACGACGCCTCTGAGTCCGCGCTCCCGATCAACACCCCTCCGAGCCCGCGCACACGAGTGCCTTGCGTTCCGAGGCACGCCGAGCCTCTGCGTCCCAAAATGGTCAGCGAGCATAAAACGCACGGTAGTAGCGCAATACTCACCTCGAAACCGAAAACGAGTCCCTGGTGCAAATAAAGAACTGTTCGTCCGCGGGGAACGAGGCGGGGCCTCGCCGTGAAGCCGCAATATGGCTAAAACCCAAATCAGTCAGAAAACATAAAAGCGGGAGTATGGCCGAGGAAGGTACCATGAGAGCGGCGCGCAGCGCTGCGGAGGATCCGTGTGCATTGCACGGAAGGCCTCCGTGCGATTTGAGGGCATTCGGAAGGTCTCCATAGAGCTGTAGAACTAATTGTCAAAACACATCATTTTTCTAACACGCATTCAAGGCGGAATACTGACCGGTAGCACGGCGGAAAAGCGCAGGAAGTGACCTAGGAGACTACGAGGAGGCATGAGCAAGAGGACTGGCATGAATAAATGCACGAGGAGCTTACCTGGAAAAGATAATGTAACTGAAGACCAAAATGGTCAGTTAACCGGAAGAAAGCGTGATAAAGAGAGCTAGTTGGCGGCGCGTTCGGCTGGAGAAGACAAATATACACCTCCGAGAGCTTTAGAGTCAGAGGTCGAGGATCCAACATGAAATAGTCCTAGATGTCAAATCAGTAAGAGGTCGGAAAAGGCGGAATACTGTATAGTTTCGATCAATTCGTATGTCACAGGTCACAGGCCCCAAAATTTAAGAAAATATTCGTACCGGTCACAGGTCACCAATGGCATATTCGAATATGCGAAAACAGTCACGAAATTGCCCAGAGACCACCAAAAAAACCTGTTTTTCGCGGGCACGGCGCCTTTGGCGCCGCGCTCTCACGTTTGACGTGATCCGGTGGATTTGCGCTGTGGCGGCAACTGAAAGTTGACGAGGTTGGAGACCGGGAGGTCATTGGGGTAGCGAGAGCTTTTATGGCCCATCCGGGATTTTGATCATGTCGGGAAGGCCACTCATTGCGAAGAAAGCGGCGGGATCGAGGGCGAATGCGCAGAAAAAAGGTCATGTAAGTAATCTGATGATCTACACCGCTTTGATTTGGTAATGTGCTTGGCAAGTAGGTCAGATTTGGGGTGCTATAAAATAAAGCCAGTAGCAGAAATACATAGGATTCCAGTTTTAAGTGCCTTTCGCGAAGGCTGTTTACTTTGCGGGCCATGGAATATTTCGCAATGCCAAAAATACAACAAAAGAAAATGGAAGCAGTTTCGAACATCCAACGTACAGAAACACCACAGCTAACTGAGAATTGGCACAATGCAACTGAGCGATATGACCACGGAGGCTCAGGAGTGCATTAGGCTCATGCCCTGCGACCTTTCCAACACATTTACGAACATTTTTGGGCTGTCACGGGCGCTCTGGCGGATTTACGAATACTCAAGTTCGAATCTGCGGGTCACAGGTCACAGGCGGGGAGAATTGATCGAAACTATACAGTATCGGTGACATACTCCCTGAAAGCGGGGAGCGGAGACGTATTCCTGGTGCACGTAGAGTGCAATTTGACGTAAGCAACACAAATATCGCTAGACACTCCACCAGGAGCTCGCCAGTGGAGTCTAATGCCACTGGAACTAAAAATAGTCAGGATATTAAAATGCACGATAAAAAAACATAGAACTGACTCGGGGGCCGGCGAGAAGCGCGCGGAATGTTTGATATGCATTGACTGCATTGCCTCCAAGTGATATATACCTTGTTCTGATTAAGGAGTTGCACTAGATGTAAAAGCAGTGAGTAAGCGGGACAAGCGGAATAACCGCGGGGTGCGGACCGGAACTACACAGTGTAGACGTGTTCAGCGTTCCTTGGGAGTGGTAATAGCTGGTATCAGGAGAAATAGCGCGGTAAACTGCGCGCGGAGCTCAGCAGTACGGTATCATGTAGCTGATAGCAAAAAGCAGTAAGTATATAGAAAAAATGCGGACAATAACTGACTTTGAGGGGTGCGCAAATCGCGGGGAATAGTATGCATGCATTGTCTGCGTCATCTCTGAGACCTCCGGGAAGATATGCGCTGTTCTGAGCGAGAAGTTGGGCTAAATGTAAACCAGATCAGAATACCGGCGAAATACTGACCGAGAGTGGTCGATGGAGCGTCGAAAAGATACCCATATGTTCACATCTAAGGCCAGCGAAGGAATCGGAGCGAAATGTTGGAGGCCGGGCTCACCTGAACAGGTCGGCAGCATTTTTGCTCATTTGATGCAAATCGAAGGGGGCACATTCTTGGACTCTTGCGATCTTAAGAGTGTCTGCAGCGGGTAAGAACGTGATAGTAGGAATACGACCTACATTCAGCACAGACCATGGACGAGTTTACCATGTATCCATACAGACATTAATTGGCAGAATCCGGAGCATCAAAAACACAAGTTTAGCCTGGCAATGCAAGTGTCAGCTAAGTAATAGAAGCCAAGGCTACGGGATGTATACCTACGTTGAATTTTTGAGGGAGTTGCTCCAGAAGTCGATTGAACTGGAGCGCGGGCACAAATGATTAATTGGCCAGAAGTGCTCCAGACTTACTTGGCTTTTGATGAACGCGGCCTTCGGCGTTCGAAGACGGCACCTGCCCCGAGGCGCGTTCTTGAATAGCGCGCCAGCGCATTTTCTTTGACAGAGCTATTTACTCGCGTACAGTACAAGCACATCCCGACTATCCTCCCCGTCCAACGCGGTACGAGCGCGTCCGCGCTTTCTCCGATATCGAAGCCGCAGCGCCGGCTACAAGTCAAATTGCTCAGTACTAAAAATACGGACTCTGCGCACAGTACCCACCTGGCGCGAATTCGAGGAGGTTGGGCCGCGTATTCGTACCCACCGCGATACCTGAAATCAAAGTGCTTCAAATGGGAAATCAGTAAGGAACCAGAAAAGATGCAGCAAATTAACAGCAGTCAAACCCACCGACATTGGAAACTGCGCACTCGCTGACCCCCGCGCGCGCATCCCGCCCTCCGAGGGCTCCGACCCGTGTCAGTACAATGCCTCTGAACCCGCACTCCCGATTCACCTCCCTCCGAGCCCGCGCACACGAGCGCTTTTGCGTTCCGAGGCACGCCGAGCCTCTGCGTCCCAAAACAGTCAGCGAGCACAAAACGCGGGGCAGTAGCACAACACTGACCTACGAGACGCGCACAATGTGCCGAACGAGTCCCTGGTGCAAAAAGAGAGCCACCCGTCCGAGGGCAACGAGGCGGAGCGTCGCCGTGAAGCCGCAGTATAGCTAAACCCAAATCAATCATAAAACAGGAAGGCGGGGGTATGGCCGAGGAACGTACCATGAGAGCGGCGCGCAGCGCGGCGGAGGATCCGTGTGGACTGCGCGCGGGCATTGGGATGCTCGAGACTCGGATGCCTTTGCCTTCGTCGGGATGAACACTGCCCTGCTGTCCCATCCGCCCTCGTCCACCCACTGCCGCGGCTGCGGTACCTCCGCGCTCTCAGGTACATATGCCTCAGCTACAGGCTCGGCTGGGGCGTCCTGCGCGGGCTGCAGGCCGTACGGGTACGGCGACACCGCCGCCGCGTGCTTCTCCACGCCGATAACCGTCTCGCTCGCGCTCCCGGGCGACGCCTCAGCCACGATCATGTGCATGGGCATGGCGGGCACGAGGTTGAAGTACACGGCCTCGTCGACGGCGGGTGCGGGTTCTTGTGCAGGATGGTCGACTGCGCGCTGGGGTTGTGGTTCCTCTGGTGCAGGCGCGTCCTGCGCGGGCTTTGGTCCCTTGGCAATCACAGGCTCGGGGAGTGTGACAGGCATAGGCATCTCCTCTGGCTCGTCGGTGAACGCGCTGGGGTTGCTGCTGTCCATCATGAGCATCGGGGGATGTAGGCGCTTTCGCTGGCGGGTGCTAGGATGACTTCCGGCTCGGGGGCGGGAACAGGCTCGGGGGGCGGTGCAGATTCGTCGAACGCGGCGGGATGCTCCGCAACAGAAGGTTCGGGAGCAGGAGACTCTTCAGCCTGCGGCTCCAACACGTTGTGGAGGCGGTGTCGGGCCGAGATGCGGCGGGATGCAGGGGCGACCTCGACGGAGTGGGGCCGCATTACAATCAGGCCAGAAGTGCAGGAGTGGTCGAGACTCAATGCTCGTGGATGGCATTGAAGATATCGTCGGCAAGATGTGCCAGTGATGGAATCAGAACAGTCACTGATGTGACCTTTTCACGTGTCAAGTTCCATCCATGGCTTCGCAGGAAAGTGAACGGCCGGCAAGCGGCGGGACACAAACAGACAGCAGGGGGTGGGTCTGGGGGGAAATTGAAAAGTAGAATATCAAATCATTCAGGCTTAGAGCGCCCTGCGTTCCGCCGCTATCAGTGACGGCCCAACTTAAACAACTTAAACAACAGAAAGTCTTTTAGATTGTTCTTCACCTCAAACAGCGAAAAATGGTTGCATTGAGTCGAATTTTGCTGAGTCCTTGTGTATGGTGGGAAAGTGGAAGTCAGAAATGATCCAAGCGGAAGAGGCTTTGCCGAATCTGCCATCAGATCGGCATCCTCCCGGCACCCTCCGCCGCCTTGAGGTTGTTTTTCTGCTTCGTTCAACCGGAGAGATTGTGTTGAAGAAAGACTGCGCAAATAAAATGCCTGCTGACCAGCCGTGATGCTATGAGCTTTGTGAGCTTCCGTGGAGCCAACTCTTTGCCGAGTCGAGAGTTGAATGTCTAATGATGTGTTGATCGCCGGATCCCGCTCTCATTATTCGAGAGCAATTAAAATGATCCAAAAACACCAGTCACACTCTTATCGATATTGTGCAGTAAGTGAACTGCGACCAGGAGACTTGACAAGACTCCCCGAGGACTGCCGCCGGCATTCTAGCTGCCCGAGCAGCTTCGTCCAACAAAACATTGCACCCCGACCGGCAAAGGGCTACAAGTTTTTTTGGGGAATTAGAGGTGATTGGCTGTCAAATCCAACTATGGATGAGATTGAACAGGAATATTAAACAGAACGGGAGAACATGGAAGAAGGGGATAGATAGTTACAGGCGGTAGTATTCGTATTGTGAGACCAAACTCAATATAATGAGTGCCAAATGCATGCTCACAGCAATCTGCAAGGTGGCCCTGGATGGTTCAGGCATCTCTGTGTCATGAGGTCCTGAAGAAGCTTCTTCCTCAACGGGTGGTGGATCTGGGTCTATACATTACAAAAACAATGCAGTGAGGTAGAATTCAGCATACAATATTCCTCGTCTGATTCCGAAGGAGATTCGGTAATCAATGCGACCTCGCTTTCGGAGTCGATCTCGTCAACTGCGGTAAATCGGCATAAATAACGACCGGGACGGGTTGTTCAGCTCACCATGTGCAAACAGGCTATGCACATCAGCCAATAGTTGGTAGAGTTGGCACCCGACCTCTCGGGCCACATCCAGGCTATCAGGATCGAAGCCTTTGGCTTGGTGGAATTGGCGGACCCCGGTGTAGACACTTTCATCCCAAGAGAACCCAAGGACCGCCATCGTAAACTCGAAAGAAGGAAATCCGAGTTGTTCCGCCTCCTCCATTCCCAGACGTTCAACCCCGGAGGGATCAAGGGACCAGTATGCCGCGCACTCCGGGTGTCGAAAATATGACGGGTTGTCAGGTTGTAGGTCCGCCAAGGGACAGAGGAATAAATATCCGGAGGGGATGTTATCGCCCGTGTTAAATATTATTAGTTGACACTCAATGTAGTCCAACAAGGCTGGTGGGAAATCCTTATCAGAATTGGGATCATCGATATACTGTGAACGTACCATAATCTTCATGGTTGGAGGCTATACCGAGACAATTGAAGGTGTGGTTTGCCTGCGTGAGCCACCCGTACCATTCCTTATAGTTGCACCTGATGATGCAGGCAAGGACTCCATCCATAAGATCACAGGAATTTACACTTCGGATTGACAATGATTAGTAGACCATAAATATGGGATGAATACAAAAACACGCCGAGTCCACCCACTCTCCATGACCGATAATGGTGCTGCCTTGGTCATGCGCCACCCAATATTGACAAAATTCAAATCAGGGATGTATGTGATCTCTTTTGAACTTTCAATGTCAGAGCCAGGAGGACAGTGAATGAGCGCCCCCAGGTGTACTGATGCATTCATGGAAACCGAGAACGGGCGGTAGTGTCGGAAATGATTGTAACAAATTTCATGGTAATGCTCCAACGAAATTGAATCTATAATTTTCCAGTCCTCGGGCGGTTCAAGACCAGGTCTGACGAGCGACGGAGGCCAATCGAAGGATCCCGATAGGATCAAGGGCTTGCCTTTGGGGAGGGCACAATCCACGCATAGATGACCGGTTGACGGTCTGATCCACATCGTGCATTTCCAGGGGGGCTTGAGATGGTGCTAAGATATACCGAAATATCATAAACACTATACTCACCAGATAGTTTCCAGAAACGGTATGCATATATTCATTGGCACCCTACGAGCATGTCGGTGTAAATTAAGCTGATGCGGCTGGGACATAGATCTTCTTGCCAAGAATTCTGTATCCTGTCGCAGTCAGTGCTAAGTTAGCGTTTAGCTAAAATGATGCACATACAAAATATGCCCAAAGATATACTGCTGCCAGATGAGAGCCCCGGTACTTCTCCATCACTTGTTTCGTTGGAATCAATTCTAATTTAATGTCGCAATCAGTATGGCACTCAGTTTGCCCAGGGTAGGGAACCAACCATCGTGGAAAATTGCCGCATGTATGCCCGATGAATTTATTGTTCCAAAGAGCTGCACAACATTCGGATGGCTGCAATGTAACTCAATTTAAGGAACTAAAGCGAAAGAGATCCACTCACCGAAGCCACAAATATCGTGAAATATCCTGATGCCATTCCTGCGATGGGAAGTAATTCAACTTGGGGTCAACGAGCGAATACCGGCAACACACCTCTTCGGCCTTCTCACCCTGATACACGGCCATGGTCATGGGTGACTTGAAGCCATGGATGCGTGCACAGTACATGCGTCGTGTAGGGTGCTGTCCATACGTGCGATGTGCTACTCCGGATTCACCATCGAACCGTATCTCACTGCGAAGATCCAGGTCTCCCAGTGGAATTCTTCGGAAATCTGACGATTTGCTGGCAATGTAATCCCGAAATACTCGAGCTTTGGAGTCACCAGGAAGAACAGTCGGGGGCGCCTGGTAGACATTTGTGATACTCTTGAACTTCCCGCCAGTAATGACTAAGTTCTGTGCTTGCGGGAAAAAGGCGCCCATGAATCTGGAGGCCGATGACAGTGAGTCCCTGCTTAGAGAAGATGGATGTACAGTAGATCACGAACTGATCATGAGGGCCGCTTCCTTCTGCTGTTGATTCAGATTGGAATTCCGCCTGGACTTGGGGCTCGTCGTCCATGAGATGGGGGAGGTAAGAGGGAGAGAAGTTAAGCGCTGAAGAGGCATATGATCGCGTTCTAAATTCAACTTAAAGCTGTCGAGATGGCTGTGCTTCAAACACAGCAGAAAGTTGTACCACAGCTTTATGCTACAGCCCGCGCACAGGGATGCCAGCGGAAGTTCAGCCACAGCCTACTCCCCGAAATACGCACCAAATCTGAATGGCAGATTCAAGACTCAACATCTCTCCCAACTTGATCGCCTCAGGGACACATGTGGGCTGCTCGTATGCATTGCAAGGGATCCGGAGTGACATCGTGATAAGTTTTTTTCTTTTGCTGCTGGACAGAGTAGCCGGAAAAGGTCCGAGTAGAGTTGAACTCTCCAGCCTCGCACGCGTACAGCACAATCTCCCAGACGGGCTCTACAAGGCACATCCTCGCTCCCTCTGCCATGAGCAGCACCGACTACCTCGAGCTGCCCTCCCCCGAAATTTTGGATTGCATATTTCGGTGCCCTGGGAGCGAGGGTCCATGCACGCAAGTCTCAACGTGATGTATCGCGTTCCGCGGGGCGGAGTCGCGTCGAGGTAAGTTCCATTTAATTTTGAGTGTCCCTTGTGCTAATATTTCCCTCGCAGATCAATGCCAGTGTTTGAAACGCGTCGTACCGCATCCCACGATCACATTACACGTCCTCGAGCACGCTGCCAGTGCGCCGCCCCCGAGCTTCGACTATTTTCGGCGCTCCGAGAGCGGGGCTACACCTGCAGCGCCGCGCACAAGTTTTAATAATTTATTTGGGGTTCCGCCGAGCGGGGTTGCATTGAGGTACATTGCATTGTATCTTCCATTGCGTGCAGTACTAACCTTATGTTATAGATCCACCACCACCTCGTAAACGCGTCCCGCGCGCCGCCCTCGAGCTTCAACTATATATTCCAGCGTCCCGCGAGCAGGGCTACACGCTCAACACCATGCACAACTTTCAATAGTATATTCGGGGTTCCAGCAAGGCACCTCGAGGTATGTTCCATTTAATCTTCCATTGCGTGCAGTACTAACCTTCATCTTATCTTATGGATCCACCACCGCGTTCTAAACGTCCCAGGCGTCGAGCTTCACGCTGTACGCGTCCAATGACCGCGCCGAGCACCCGTGCGCATCGGCCGTGCGCAGCGCCGCCCCATCAAATTCGATTGTATATTTCGACGTCCCGCAACTGGGGTTAAGGTTGCTCAGCCCCGCGCAAGCTCCAAGAGCGGGGCTACACGCTCAACGCAAGTTCCAGTAATATATTTGGGGTCCCGGCGAGCAGGGTTGCGTCGAGGTACGTTGCATTTTATCTTCTATTGTGTGTAGCACTGATCTCGATTTTACAGCTTAACCTTCGCGTCCTAGACGCTGCCTCCGCTCCACACGCATCCTACGAGCGCCAGCGGCGCGCAGCGCCGACCCCGAGCTTCCATTACATTTTCGGCACCCCGTGAGCGGTCTACACCTACTGCGCGGCGCACAAGTTTCAATAACTATTTGGGGTTCCGGCGAGCGCAGTCGCGGCGAGGTACATTGCATTTTATCTTCCATTGCATGCAGTACTCATCTTTGCCTTATAGCTAACCCGTCGCGTGTAGAGCGCGTGCCACGCATCAGATTTCATACCGCACGCGTCCCACGCGCCCCCGAGCTTCAAACTATATTCTTTGGTCCCCCGCGAGCGGAGGTGCATGCTCAACACCGCGCACAAGTTTCAACAATATATTTGGTGTTCCGGCGAGCAAGGTTACGGCGAGGTGTGTTGCATTTTATCTTCCATTGCCTTGCGTACTAACTTCTACCTTCCAGCTTAACCGTCGCATCTGTAACGCGTCCCACGCGTCGAACGACCGCATCGGGCCCCACCGCCCCCAGAAAATTTCGATTATATTTTCAGGCGTCCCGCGGGCAAGTGTCCAGGTACATAAATCTTCCAGCCCATTATTCAATTGACTCGTACACTACATCCATACGCCCCCCATGCCCACCGCCCATTAACATGCCGCGCACCGCGCACGGAAATTTAATTTAACTATTTGGTGGTTCCGCGAGCGGGGTTGGGTACGTGGCTTGTTTCGGCATCGCTTCCCTGGTGCTGATTTATCTCCTTTCAGCGCCGCGTCTTATCTATGCCAGCCGCCGCCCATCATCCCCGCACGCCGTAAACATTCAATAAATTGTTTAGAAGCCCCGCGGGCAGGGGTACGACACGTCCGAGGTGCGTATCGCGTTATTTATTTTTGCGTATGAACCTTCGCCAGGTTACACATGCGCGACGCGTCCTACATCCTGTTGGAAACTATACACCGAGGAAGTCGAGAGCGGCGAGTAGCGCGCGATGAGGTACAAAGACAAGTAGGGTTGATGATGTGACATGTAACACGTAACAGTATCTAAATTCAGTCTCGGCTCAAACTCTAACACACCCCCAGAGACGAGGCACCCCCATAAGCTGGAAAACCTTCACATCGAAAATTCGGCTTCATCTTCTTCCTTCAACGACAGTTCCTGCAATGCAGCCTGGGCCTCCTCCACTGTCGAACTCTTCTTCTTCTTTTTCTTGTTCTTCTTCTTCTTTGTCGGAGTCCCGGGAACGCTCGAGGTTGAGGCGGTGAGAGTCGGGGACGGGGGAGTAGGCTGATGATTGACATCATAATTATGAGCAGGATAGGGGACAGCATAAGCGGCGACGAAGCTCTCCCGGATCTCGGAGTCCATGGTGTCAATGTTGATCTCGGTTGGGAGGTCGTGGACAGCAAGAGCGAGGTGCGAGTTCGTGTTGATGGCGGTAGCAGCAATGTTCCCATGTTCGTGGTCACTGTCGCTGTCCTCATTGTCGGCGAGGTGAGCCTGGCGTTCGCGGTTGCGAATGATCCGTCGACGAACTTCATCAGGCATGATTGAAACACAGTACTGCGCGAAATGACCTGGGATCCCGCAGCGATGACAGACATCTGGCCGATTCTTTGTGTTCGTCCAATCAAACTCTTTGCCAGCCGCAGAATGCGACGAGCGGTCCGAGCGATGATGATGACCGCGGGCTGCGTAAGCTTCCACACCTTCAGGAATCTCACCCCCATGATTCGGGCCGGTAGATAAACCAAAGCGAGCAGCTTTAATGACCGAATCACGCTTCTGAAGGTCCGCTAACTCCCAAGCATTAATCGCAGCGACCATGTCCGGTATAGCACGCTGAGGCGATTCGTTCTGGAGGACAGTGGTGATAGGGGAGTAGACAGAGGAAAGACCGGCTAAGATCTTGTCCTGGACCATGAATGGAGGAAGAGAGACGGCAATCGCGGTGAGGCGACTCTCGGCGGTGACGACAGCCTGGAGGAATTCGTCGGCAGGTTTGGAAATATCATGGGAGAGGTTGTTGAACTGGGAAATGAGGATGGAGCGATTGGCGGGATCGGAAGTGGTGTAAAAGGAGGCAAGCTGCGCCCAAAGCAAGCGACCGCTTCTTCCGACACCAGCATTGTTAACCTTGGCCTGCACAGCTGCGCTCAGTGTGAGGTACAAGATACCATAGGCCTTCTGATTATCATTCGTCCAGTTCCGCATTTGGACAACACCGCCTGGAACGGGAACCGATGGATCGACGGCACTCCAAGAGCCATCTGCGAGTAAAAGAGCCTCTGCTTCAGGCTTCCAGGTCCAGTAGTTCACTCCACCCATAAGCTTCGAAATGTCTGATGGTTTAACCATGGCGAAGTAGAGTCGGATGCGAGGGGAAAGTGGAGTGGCACAAAGACAAAGACAAAGACGGGGGGGACCGGGTGCTGATCGTGACAGCGTACACAGAAAAGAGGACCAAGATGTGCTTCTTTAGGCAGTGGTGCGCAAGCCCATAACCTGTTGGAAACTATACACCGAGGAAGTCGAGAGCGGCGAGTAGCGCGCGATGAGGTACAAAGACAAGTAGGGTTGATGATGTGACATGTAACACGTAACAGTATCTAAATTCAGTCTCGGCTCAAACTCTAACACATCCTCAAACATCTCGCCGCAACGCCGCCGAAGGCGCGCAACATTCCAATTCGATTTTTAGCGGTCCCGCGGGCGGGGATATGCGGCGAGGTGGGGGGCCGTTATTTTTCTATATGAGATTCAGACTGATGTTGTATTTTAGGTTCGCGCGCACCGAGCGCATGAAGCGCGGCCCAGGGACTGTCCTCGCCGCCGCCGCTCCATCAATTCCCGCGTACCGGACAAGGATGGTTTTGTTTTGGTTGCGGGCTGGTGGTACGTGCTCAAGTTCAAATACCCGTCTCATGACTCATCCATCTCGCACAGCGACGTGATGTTGGACTCGCGTCAGGCGCCACCGCCGTTCCCGCCCTCTGCGCCGCCACCGATGTTTTGGTAGGGTTCCGGGAAGGGGTACGTTCCATTCGTTGTCCCAGATACACACCTAAACAGTCCTTTCAGCTTTGCGCTACCTCTTTCCCCCCCGCGCACTCGTTCCCAGTGAGTCCTATTTGTACTCGACTCAAATTCTTAACCAACACGACTTGCAACGTTGGGTTTCGACGGTTCGGGGATCTCGGGCGGGGATGTCTGCGCACGGTTTCGCGGTAAGTCTTGCATTTTGAGGCCTTTCCTGATTCTGATTCGGTTACTAGAACATTCAGATGAGTTGTAAATTGTAACCCACCTTGGTGAATTACTGACTGCGCTCCTCAGTTGAACTTCATTGGTTGCAGCGCGACGGAGAGACCATGCATTTTCTTTTTTTGGAAGAACGGGAAGTGCGACTTGGCATATTTTAAGCCTTTTTGCCGGTGGACTGCCAACTTTCATTAAGTTGGCCGTGGGGCTGGCGGGCAGCGCCAGGGGAGCAGTGGCGGCGGTTGATGGGACGCGGGTAGGCATCTTGATGAGGCAGGCGGTGCGATCGGGGGGACGGCGTCGGGAGGCGGCGTGTGCGCGATATTTTAATTCGAGCGGGAGGTGCGAGAGTTTGAGACTAAGTGAGTGGAGCGGGGGCAAGGCAGTCAGTATTAAGTAAGGAGGAATTACGTCATAGACAAATAGGACCACACCGCCACCGCCTTTTTCTGTTTCTGCGTACATCATGCTGACAGCGCACAGGCCAGTGTACGGCGAATCAAGACGGAACCCTGTAGCCTCGCACACGCACAGCAGCACTAGGCACATCCTCACGCCCTCGGCCATGAACAGCACCGACTACGTCGAACGGACGGCGCTGGAGCGGTGGTACACGGTGGCGTGGTACAGGTTTGGGAAGGGGATGAGGTGTGTCGAGTACCGAGTCCGCCATCAGATGTTTACAGTAATCCGCACGGAGGATTAAACATTTGATGGACGACTTGTCGCCGCTGCGTCCATGCTGCGCCTCGCTCTTGTCTTGCCTGATCTCTTAGATTCAAGACCGGGTCTCTCGTGTGCACGTTCATCGTCGGGCTGCCATTCAAGGTGCGTCGTCCGCCCCTTCTTTTCCCCTGCGTTGCTGACGCGGATCGGCGCCGCACGCGTCAAGGGCGACGGCACGGACGACTCGCGCAGAGCCCCCACTGTATGCCGCATTCTCAGGCCTCTTGCCTTACTCCACATAACCACGCCACCATCCCACAGACAACTCGCGGAGCAGTACGGACCGCGCAGATCATCGCCTCCGCGTCGGCGTCGGGCGCGACTTGCGATGCACGCGCGATGCATGCGCATTTGAGATTAGAGGTGCGTCGTCCGCGCCTTTCCTTTCTTTACCTTTTTTGTTGACTTGCTGCGCGGAGTCACGCTCACTCACAAGGACAGAGCGCGCCGCCGACACGTCACGGTCCACCGACGAGAAGAGCGACGGTACCACCCGCAAGCCGCGCCCCGCGTGCCGCGCGCGCGGTGTGCATGTGTGGCTCGAGGCGTTGGTGCTGGCAGCCCTTGCGTCTCGTGGCCACGACGACTTGGCGCGCCGTCAGGCGGCAGAATCCGCCCCGTGTGCGGGCGCGCTAGCGAAGAGCCCCGCATGCACGACTTGGCAGCCTACTCCGCTCGGGCATCACGCGTCGAGGCCGCTTTGCCCACGGACAGTCACAGCGGCGGCTCCGTGAGCGCGCGTCCTGTACACGCTCACCAAGCTCGCCCGCCGCTGCTTCTCGGGCACGTCCGCGCCCGCACACGGAGCCATGTCCCGCGGGCTTACCCATTCCCTTACTTACCAAAGCCCTCCCTCGCGCGTCCATCTACTTCTACTTCTCCTTGCTCGCTACTGACTACTCGCTAATACACTGACAACGCGATGGAGTGGTCAAGTCAGTAAGGAAACCGGGTAAGTAAATCATACGCGGGCCAATAGAACGTTTGGAGCGTTACTTATAATTACCTTTTGGTCCAGTACAGATCTGTCAGTGCGCTTCCGAGTTAGTTCCAATGGTGCCAAGTCAGAACTGCGTCGCGCCTGTACATGTCAGAAAGCTCTGGAACGCGAAGGGGTGGTACTGTAAATCGTGTGCAGAAATTGACGGGGTTACCTGGATTGTATATATAGCCCTAGACCTGCGCGCGTAGTGCGATCAAGTCACTCAATGTACCCGAACAGCACAAAACCTGTGTTGAAATGCTAAATCGGCGGGGTTCTCGGGGGTGTGTGAGTCAGAAATGTGCCGCTGAGGTGGATTGAGAAAAAGGGAAAGGCTGCAGGTACATGTATAGAGGACTCACAGCGCGGCGTTCTCGGGCTTTAAAAACACAGTTACGCGGTGTAGTCAAAATTGCGGGGAGTCCGAGTCTGCCAATGCAAGTGTTAGCTAGGTACAGGCTGCGGGATGTAGACTTGCGTTGAATTTTTGAGGGAGTTGCTTCAGGACTCAATTGAAATGGAGCGCGGGATTGATTCTGTAATTTAGTCGACAAAAAATTCGCTAGCAGTGCTCCAGATTTACTTGGCTGTTTTGATGACCGCGGACTTCGGCGTTCGAGGACGGCACCTGCACCCCGAGCCGCGCTCTTGAATAGCGAGCGCTCCAGCGCATTTCTTTGACTACTCTACTCTTCGTGTGCAGTACTAGTACATCCCACGCTAACTTGCTTGTAACCCCCGCACCCGAATAAACGACTTCTTACACAAATCAATAAGCACCGGATGAAAACCAAAGACGCGCGCGCGCACCTCGGCGCAATCGGGTGAGTACCCCTGCCGGACGGACTGCTCGCGCCCGGAGCACATCGCGCGCGCAGCGCGCCTCCTCCCACACAGCTACCCGCCAACGCACTACCAGCGCGTCCGCGCTTTCTCCTCGGTATCGAAGCCGCAGCGCCGGCTACAGGTCAAATTACTCAGTACCAAAAATACGAACTTTCAGCGCAGTACCCACCTGGCGCGAATCTGAGGAGGTCGGGCCGCGTATTTGTACCCGCCGCGATACTCCTTCAAATACAAATCAGGAAGTAACCAGAAAAAGCGCAGTAAAGTTTAAAACAGTCTAACTCGGATCTTGGAAACTGCGCAGGGTGCTGACCCTCGCGCGCGCGCGCTTCCTGCCATCCGAGCGCTCGGAGTCGCGTCCGTAAGACGCTTCTGAATCCGCGCTCCCGATTCACCCCCCTCCGAGCCCGCGCACACGAGTGCCTTTGCATTCCGAGGCACGCCGAGCTTCTGCATCCAAAAATAGTCAGCGAGCACAAAATGCGCGGTAATAGCGCAATACTCGCCTATGAAACGGGCATAGCGCGCCGAACGAGTCCCTGGTGCAAATAGGGAACTGTTCCTCCGAGGGCGACGAGGCAGGGCCTCGCCGTGAACCCGCAATATAACTAAAATCCAAATCAGTCAGAAAATAGAAAAGCGGGAGTATGCCAAGGACCGTACCGTGAGAGTGGCGCGCAGCGTTTCGATTGATCTGTATGGATTGCATGGGAGGCCTCCGTGCGATTTGAGGGCATTGGGAAGATCTCCACAGAACTGTTACTCGTATATTAAGCAGATGCCTCGTATCAGAGTGCACCTGTTTGGCCTGATCCGAAATTTCCCCGTTTGTGGTTGGTTTTACTTTAGTTGACTCCATATCCTATAATCTAATAAAATCGAAGAGATATAGAACATTCTGCGATGTTCCATTTCTACACGCCCACGCACATCGACGTCACTCGGCAAAGCCCGCACCGGATCAACTCGGGAGTGCAGCTGAGACAATCGCAGATGCATTCACCTGCTTACAATGGGGAATTAATCGTGCAAATGTGAAGGCGCATTGGGGATGGGAACATATAAGTATTCACATCTCGAGGGAACAAGAACGAACAGTGAATAGAACAGAATCCGAGAAGGGACAGGGAGATGAATGCAACTGAGACAAGCTACAAACTGCAACCGAGACAAACTACAAACTGTTTGAGCTGGCTTACAGGCATCTCTTCCCCGTGAATTTATTCACGGGTAGCAGCTAGTATCACAAATTAACTTCGGAAGCTGCCCTGTGGACCAGTTAATCAACCGCTCAACAGCCAATAGAAAGGCAAGCACTGTCCTGTACGCCTCTTGCCCTCTTACCATCATCTCTCCCTCCCCCATTTCCTCAGAAACTCCACCACTAGGCACTGCCTTCCCCCTGGAACGACGCTGGTAGTAACAATCGTACGCGTAAGTACTCTTCTTAATCATGTCCCATTCGTCGTCACTGTATTCGCTGACCGGAGGCAGTTCAATCCCGCCGCCCACCGTGGGTCTGGCAGCACCCCAAAGCCAATGTTCACTTCGGCCAAGGTAAGTAGGTGTTCCAATTGGGGTGCACGACCACATATCTCAGCTGTCCCTGTAGCCGTGATACTCGCTGCCTCCGGCCGAGAATTGGAGCCGTCGTGGGACACCGTGCTCGCGCAACGCTGCAGCCCCCATCCCACCCCATTGTCCTTGGTACACATGATCAACACTCACCTCACCCCTTCCAACCGTGTCCCAGTGGCATTGCTTCCCGATCAACTCCTCAGCTACCTTCACGATCCTCCCACAGGTCCGAGCAATACATCTCCTCCGCCATCTTTACCCATTAACCTGATCTCACAGCACGCCCCGAAGTCGGTCCCATTTGGAGGTAAATATGGATAAGAAGCGTCTAGGTGCGAGTCGTGACCCGTCGGCAATTTCAAGCGCGATCCCCGCCGTCTTGCCTGCGGTATGCACTCATCTGCCCTCGATGCATCAACTGATCTTATTTCTTTGTAATAGAAGTTGCCCCGCAAAGTGGTGTCATCGCCCGCGCGGCGACGGCCTCTTTGGCCCTGTGTGGGCTGAAGGAGGTGCACAGCCGAGTATGTATTCCAGAGCGACCCACTTTCCTCGTCTTACCATGATCTCCTCCTCGTATTTTGTTACAATTACCTCGACTCCTGCTTATTTCCGCTTTGCCTCCAGCGATCTTCCTCGGGATTTGAACGCCACCGCGCGGTCCGCGCCGCACGCGAATATCCTCACATAGGTCTACACGATAAACATTGAACATATACTCCACCCACCATTCACTTGGACGACGGCGACATCAATGGTGAACACTGATCCTTCCCGATACCCCATCCCTTATCTTTGTATTCACCCAGTGAAGGCCATCAAGGAATGCCGCTCGGTGCTTGCCAGCACTGAACAACGAAGCTGATTTTCCCTTCGCACAAGGTATGCACTCCAATCAGGATACCCGAGTCGGACCCCACATCTCAGCTGATGCTCTAGCTGCACTCCCCGCCTCAGCGGACGAGACCGCAAACCGCCGCATTAAATGCGGACAGACCGGGGTTCAAACTTCCCATCCTCATCGTCTCGTCCAAAGTACGCAGTATCTCCTTTCAATTGCCTCACCACTGATCACCTTCATATTTTGTGGCGCTATGATACAAACCATGAGCGGGTGAGTCCTCTGACTACGCTGCGCGCAACGATCCTCCCACTGGTGAACAATTAACAACCTTCGCACCATCCCTGTGATAATTACTGGTATCTCACAGCATGTGCCAGGCTCCATTTGAAGGCGCGCGAGCATTCACTAATAGTTAGTTGGTGTGCACTCAATTCCAATCTCCCTGATGCCTCGCTGATTTCATTCCTTTGTACCAACCCAAGTATAGTTCTGCATGTACTCCCATACGTACACGCGGACGTGTATGTGAAGCGCACTCAGGCAAACTCGCGCTTGACTCAGCACGTATCCAACAACTTCTTCCTTCGGCCGTTCGCAGAGCGGACGTGACGCATGGTACAGTAGGTGGAATAACTGTCGACCAATTTGCCGTTGATGGAAGATGCTCCATACTTCATACACAGCAGCTGCCATACAGCGTGCTCGCGTCGGACGGCCGGCATCGAAGCCAAGAATTTGTTCTCAGTAACAATGGAGTGTATGCTCGAAGGGTGAGTGCGCGAATTGACCCGCTCAGTGTGGCGGACGGCATTCAGACAAGGGAAAAAAATGCAGACAAGCGACGGACATTTATTCACGGAGTACGCAGGCAATGTCCTCTTATTCGAAACGTGAGCCGGGCAAAGAGTCCAAAGAATGGCCTTGCTCGGATTTGTATTCACTCAGTCATTCAAATAAACAATGCTTCTAATTCATCTCCTTGAGACTATACTATGTAGAAGTAGATTCCGACAAGAGCTGGACCGATTTTTTCTCCCTGTAGATCTTGATTTAGATTAGATTGCATTAAGAACAAGTAAGAAGCCGGAGCGTAGCGACGGCATGTCTTGTTTAATGTAACGAAATGTCAAAACGCATCATTTTACCAACCCGTGCGCTCAAGGCAAAGTACCGACCGGTAGCACGGCGGGAAAGCGCCGGAAGTGACCTAAGAGAGTATGAGGAGACTCTAGTGAGAGGACTTGCACGAATGAATCTGCAGGGAGCTTACCTGGAAAAGATAATGTAACTGAAGACCAAAACGGACAGCTAACCGAAAAGGCGTGATATAGAGAGCGAAACTAACCATGTGGGCGGCGCGTTCGACGGCAAAAGGTACATATGCATCACTCCGAGAGCTGTAGAGTCAGAGGTCGGAGATCCAGCCTGAAATAGTCCTAGATGTCAAATCAGTAAGAGGTCAGAAAAGGCTGAATATCAGCGAAGTACTCGCCGAAAGCGCCCAGCGGGGATACATCCTTGATTCTAGTAGAGTCTACTGCGTCATTAGCAACACAAATTTCGCGAGGCACTCCAGCAGGAGCTCACCAGCGAAGTCTAATGTGACTAGAACCAAAAATAGTCAGTATATTGAAACCCGCGATAAAAAACATAGAACTGACTCGGGGGGCGAGAAGCGCGAGGAATGGTTGATATGAATTGACTGCATTGCCTCCGACCGCCATGGAACCATAGACTTCTGAAGGAGCTGCACTAGATGTAAAAGTAGTGAGTAACAGGGACCAGTGGAATAACCGCGTGGTGCTGACCGGAACCACATAGTGGCAATGTGTTGAGTGTTCCTGGGGAGTGGTAAGAGCTATTCACATGAGGAATAGACGGCTGTGCTTTGGAAGAAAGTTGCACCGCAGCTTTCTGCTACACAGGAATTCCAGCGGAAGTTTAGCCACAGCCGAGTGATCTGGACGCGGCATAGATCCAGTTTAGGTTGGGTTAACCCAACTATGTTTCAGCGAGCGCTGGGTTAACCCAGGATTAAGCCAATTAATCTGGCAGTCTACACTATCTGCAGTGAACAAGAGAAAGATCCCATAATTAAGCATATTAATCTGTTTAACCCAAATCACCCAACGAGCTGTTTAATCCAGTGCTCAAGCCTATTGACCCGGCTGAACTGGTTAACCCAGTCACGCGAGGAACATATATCACTTGGTGATTTGGCTGCAAGATGATTTCTGTGCCAGTGCCAAATGAGAAGCTGTCGAGCGAATTGGTGGTGGACATGTCACTGCAACAAACAAAAATCAGCATTCTGCATCTCGAATGTACGCACACGAGCTCACTTTGAATGCTGGCGAGTAAGGCATTGCTGCTCGTCTGCGGCGAGGATGGTGCGGCCGTAGAGGCTCTGGTGGTCGGGCATGGCGGCGGGCTCAGGCTCGGGCACCTGGTGCGGGTCGAGCGGGGCAAACACAGGCGGGTTCCTCAGCAACGAGCGGCGGGGTGGCACCGATGGGGAGCCTTTGGCGGGATGTTGGGGTGGGATTTGTGGCACTTGGATGCCCACAGCATGGCTTAGGTGTGCTCGCTGTCGGCGATGACAAGCAAGAGGATATACGCCAAACAGCTTGGAAGCAAGCCAAGTAAGTGCTAGTGGCACAGGGATGAATTTTTCAGATTTTCTCCCAGCACCCTGCAGAATATCATGCATGGAACTGTTGGCAAGCGGAATCCACTCACCAGTATACATATGATGCATAGGATAGATTGACACCAGGCAGGGAATATGGGCAATGACGGCAATGGTGACAGTCAGAGGAGACAAACACTGAAACGGGTGGTCGGCAACGCACCGCTAATTTCAAACTCCGACACAAGCACATTCAATGGTAGGTCGCTTTTCCTCCCTCTACAGGCACTTTGGCACAAACTTTTTGCGGGGTGAAATGATGGCATAGTATGACTAGTCAAAATGATTGTTGCGGATTTTTCAGCTCTGGTTCGGATGTACCTCAACTGCTCAACTCAGACCATAAATCCTCTCAAATCTCTGGCATCTGAGTAGATATAAAAATTCAGCAACAATAATTCAGTTCTGAAATGCGTATAGAGTATATCTTCTGCAAAATTGTGTACCAGCACTCTTCATAGAGGCAGGAAATTCTAAGAGGAGGGTGGAGTGCAGTCATTCTAAGATTTATATCCACCAGCTTTCAAGCCTCAAATTCTGCGCCATACGAGACCTTAGGAATGTATATAACATTTGCGGGCCAAAAATCAGCTCTCCGATTGTATAGAACGGTGTTCTGAGCAAAGAGAGGTGGAAATAGGGGGGAATTCCCAAATGCGGCAATACCGGTTTCACATCACTGATTTCCGGCAGGGTTGCCGACCACCACTGAAACGGCGAACAAAGGTGGCATGCACGTGATTTGATGGTGGCAATCAAACAAATGCAAGACACGAACAAACAGCCGTGTCTGACCTCTCTTTGTCTCTCACTCTCTCCACCAAGATCTGCAAGCATTAGTAGTCTTCCCTGGCTGTCAGTGTTGTTGCACTGGCAATCCCAAGCTATGCAGGAAGCAGTATCTTGTTCGCCTTTCAAATCCGGGTTCACAGCAGATTTCGGTGTATACTATGTCACCCAAGTGGCACTCGTGCCCAACGGCACACCATACTCTTGGTAAGGACTCGTGGACAGCAACATATGAGTACTGTTTGTCGGATAGTGCAATGTCACTGAAAGAGCTTCACAGGCTATACGGCTGATTCGGCTTAATTCGGCTTGACCGGGTTTAGTGGCTTGACGCGCTGAATCGGCTTCACCGGCTGATATTTGGCTTATTGGAGTGAACGGATGAATTGGATGAAACGGCTTAATTGGCTTAATTGTCAATCACATATATTTGCCCGTCGTATGCTTCAAACTCCTTGTACTGGTAGTAGAAGAGGCTTTAAGCGGGTTAACCCGCTTTAAGCCAGTGCTTGTCAAAACATAGTTGGGTTAACCCAACGTAAACTTGTGACAGACACGGCGGAGTGCTTGGATACAGTCAGCGGAGCGCCGGTATACAGCCGACGGAGTTGGGAGGGTTCAAGCGCCGGAATCAATGGTAATTGAATATGATGCGGCGCGCTCGACGGAGGTGAATCATGGGACTAGTGCGGAGGGAATTGTGAGGAGATTCAGTTGCGACGGACCACCGAGCGGCGTGCAGCGCAGCTTCCTCGCCATCCAACCCAAGTCGGCCTGCTGTGGAGTAAATTCGGGGAGTGAGTTTCTGCTCAAGGCGCAAGCTTCATCCGAGACCGAGATTTCTCTCGTGTGCGCACCCATTCAATCAGGCGGAGTCCGAGTCCTTGGAACAAGACCAAGGAAAAAGTCGAGCCACGTGCCGCTGATGCGCGTTGGGAGTGCGCATCGAGGTGCTCGTACGCCACGCGGCGTGCGGCATGCTTATCTTCATCATCATCATCGGAGTGCAACAAGTATTCATTTGCCCCAAGGAATTGCGTCGTTGGCCGCGATATTGGAGCGACGGGTGGCCTAGTTACATGGAAAGCAAGCTGAGAGAGAGCCTCAGAGCTCACTGAGGAAAGCAAGGGGAAAGTGCGAGTTGCAGGATGGAGAGACGGGTAGGTCATCTTGATTTGGCAAGCGGTCGTGATTGCGATGGCGATGGGCGGGGACGACATTGGGAGGCCGGTGTGTGTTCAGCCCGGCGCGATAATGAGGGAGAAGCAAGCCCGAGTAGGGGAAGACCTTGGGGAAGACAGCAAGTCTTCAGCGACGGAAGCAATCGCAGGAGAGAGGTGATCAAGAGGCGATCAAGGTACACCGCCACCCGCCACCCTTCGGCATTCGGCTCATAAGCCGCAGGGTCAATAGCTCAACCAAAAGGCGACATTAGCAGCGGTGCTGGCCTATCCAGCAAGCGGTGTGACCTATTATTATTATATCGTTCATGCGTTGGAATATTCAGAAAGACGCTGAATTGGGGCTGTCATTAAATATAGCGGGTAAGCGCATGCTCAGTGACGCGCAGAACGAGGCGTACGAAGGCAAACTCATTGTAAACATGTTGTGGAGGCGGTGTCGGACCGAGATGCGGCGGGATGCAGGGGCGACCTCGACGAAGCGGGGCCGCCTTACGATCAGGCTAGAAGAGCGGCAGTGGTCGAGACTCGATGCTCGTGGATGTCGTTGGCAAGATATCGTCGGCAAAATGTAGTTGGAATCAGAGCATTCACTCAGGCTGATGTGACCTTTTGCCTGCAAAGTTGGACTTACATAAGTTAAAGTTTCAACCTTGGCTTCGCATGAAAGTGAACGGCCGGCAAGGGGCGGGACACAAACAGACAGCAGGGGGCGGGTCTGGGGAGAATTGACAAGTAGAATATCAAATTCTTCAGGCTTGGAGCGGCCTGCGTTCCGTTGCTATCAGTGACGGTCCAACAAACCTTTTAGATCGTTCTTCTTCCAGACTGCGAACAAATAGTTGTATTTACTTGATTGAATTTCCCTGAGTCCCTGTGTATGTTGGGGAAGTGTAAGTCGGAAATGATCCGAGCACGTGCGACCTTGCTGAATGCTTCAGATCGGCATCCGCGTGGCAACCCTCCACTGTCTTGAGCTCCTTTTTTCTGTTTCTTTTTGTCAACCGGATAAATTGTGTTGAACAAAATTTTTGCAAAGATGATGCCTGATGCTGTGAGCTTTATGAACTTCCGTGGAGCACAGTCCTTGCTGAGTCGCGAGTTGAATGTCTCCTGATGCATTGATTGCCGGATCCTATTATTCGGACGGCGACCAATTACAGATGACCCAACAACACCAGTCCCATTCTTCTCAATTATACCATTGTGCAGCAAATGGGCTGGGACTTGGAGATTTATCAATATCCACCGAGGACTGCCGCCGACATTTATCGGAAAGGCGGGATAACGGCCCGAAAAAAAAATCTACACAAGATATCTAGAAGGTACATTTTAAGAAGAGAATAGGCTGAAAGAATTTGAACCCCATTCGGGAGATAAGTACGAATTTGTCAGGTTACGTGAGCGGAGTAAATCGTGCAACCACAGGATGGTGGTGGTCAGAATGAGTGCAAACTGCACACCCATAACAATCCTCCAGGTCCTGCATGGTTCGGCTACTTCTGTACCATCAAGAATGCAGGAGGCTTCCCGTACAAGGTGTGAATCCAGGTCTGTAATATATCTAAGAACGAATACAATTAGATAATTAAGAGAACATACTGGATTCCTTGTGAACTGCTTCCGAGGGAGTTTCATCCGAGACTTCGTGATAGTCGGAGTCTCCCCCACAGTCCTCGACCTCTTCAACTGTTCAACATTAGGGCAAGAGATTAGGACGTGGTTCATGAACTCACGATGTGCAAATGGACCATCCACCTCAGTCGATATCTTGAAGAGTGGGTGCCCCAACTCTCGGGCCACATCCAGGCTATCGGGATCAAAGCCTTTACCTTGATGGAATTGGCGGATCCCCGTATAGATGCTTTCATCCCATGACCTGCTCAAAGCTATCATTTTAAGCTTGAAGGCAGGAAATCCGAGTTGTTCCGCCTCCTCCATGCTCATTCGTTCAACCCCGGAGGGATCAAGAGACCAGTACGCCGTGCACTCCGGGTGTCGAAAATATGACGGGGTGTTGGATTGTAGGTCTGCCAAGGGACAGAGGAATAAATATCCGGAGGGGATGCTGTCACCAGTGTTGTATAGTCTTAGGAAATATGCAATTTGGTCCACAAAGACTGGTGGGAAATCCTTCTCAGAATTGGGATCATCAA
Source organism: Mycena latifolia (assembly GCA_029289555.1). Lineage (NCBI taxonomy): Eukaryota > Fungi > Basidiomycota > Agaricomycetes > Agaricales > Mycenaceae > Mycena > Mycena latifolia. The sequence continues at coordinate 64,733 of JARJLE010000112.1, read as the reverse complement.
TATATTGTGAGCATACCATAATCACCATGGTTGGATGCTATACCAAGACGATTGAAGATGTGGTTCGCCTGTGCAAGGCACCCGTTCAATTCCCTATAGCTGCACAGGATGTTGCAGGAAAGGACTACACCCATAACATCCCAGGAATTCACACTTCAGATTGGCAGTGATTAATAGACCATAAGTATGGGATTAATATAAAAACACACCGAGTCCACCCACTCCCCATGACCGATAATGGCTTTCCCTCCGTCATGTGCCACCCAGAATTAGAAAAATTCAAATCAGGGATATATGCAATCTCTTTCGAATGTTCAATGTCGGAACCATGGGGACAGTGAATGAGTACCCCCAGGTGTACTGATGCATTCGTGGACACAGGGAGCGAGCGGTAGTGGCTGAAATGACCGACACAAATTTCATGGTAACGCTCCAACGGAATCAAATCTATGATCTTCCCGTCCTCGGGCGGTTCAAGACCAGATCCAATGAGCATTGACGGCGAATTGACTTGGAGATACCACCATTGGATGAGGGAGTCGCCTTCTGGGGGGGTGAAATCCACACATAGACGACCGGTTGACGGTCTGATCCATGTAGTACAGGCCATGGGGTGCTTGAGATGCTGATAAGATACACCGAAACATCATAAACACTCTACTCACCAGATAGTTTCCAGAAACAGCATCCATATATTGTTTGGCACCCTAAGAGCATGTCGGTGTGAATTCAGCCGATGCAGGCGGGACATAGATGCTCTTACCCAAAATTCTGCATCCTGTCACAGCCAGTGCTAAGTTCAATTAGCCCTCGAATAAAATGATGCACGTACAAAATATGCCCAGAAATATGCTGTTGCCAGATGAGAGCCCCGGTACTTCTCCATCACTTGTTTTGCAAGAATCAATTCTAATTTCTCGGGGTCATCAGTTGGGACCTCATTTGAAGGCAAGGGCACGAACCATCTTGGAAAATTGCAGCATGTATGCCACATGAACTCACTGTCCCAAAGAGCTGTAGAATATTTGGATGGCTGCAATGCAAATCGATGTAGGAAGATAATGACGTGGAAGAGGGACCCACCGGAGGCATGAATATCGTGAAACATCCTGACGCCATTCCTGTGAACGGGAAGCCAATCGACTTGAGTGAAATGAAGGAAGTCTGGAAACACACCTCCTCGGCGTTCTCGCCCTGATATAAGGCCACGGTCATGGGTGCCTTGGAGTCATGGATCCGCGCAGAGTACATGCGTCGTACCGACCGCATCGGGTTCCAACGACTATATACTACACCAGAGTCCGAGCGTATCTCGTTGCGAAGATCCAAATCTCCGAGAGGGATCATTCGGAAGTCTTTCGGTTTCCTGTGAGCTTCGTTCCGATGAACTCGAAATTTCTACTCACCAGAAGGAAGAGTGGAAGCCGCATGAGTGATATTCATGATACTATTGAACTGTCCGCCAGCGACGGTGAAGTGCTGGGCTTGGGGGAAAAAAGCGCCCGTGGACCTGCAGCATGCTGCCAGTCAACTCCTGCACAGAGAAGATGAATCTAGGGTACGAACTGATCGTGAGAAGGGCCAATTCCTTCTACTGTCGATTCTGTGCTGAATTCTGCTTGAACTGAGGACTCGTCGTCCATGAGATGGTGGAGGTAAGAAGGAGAGAAGTTAAGCGCCGCCAAAGCATGTGATCGCGTTCTAAATTGAACTCAAAGCTGTCGAGATGGCTGTGCTTTGGAAGTCAGCAAAAAGTTGTACCACAGCTTTCTGCTACAACCCGAGCACAGGGACTCCAGCGGAAGTTTAGCCACAGCCTACTCCCCGAAGTACGCACCAAATCTGAATGGCAGATTCAAGACTCAACATCTCTCCCAACTCGATCGCTTCAGGGACACATACAAGAGGGAGGATGATGAACAGTTCGTCTTCAGGACAGCATGGTCAGTGTGCGTACTGTGTAATGGGTCCGAACCGTGGGCTGCTCGTATGATGCATTGCAAGGGATCCGGAGTGACATCGTGATAGGTTTTTTTTCTGTTGCTGCTGGACAGAGTAGCCAGAAAAGGCCCGAGCAGAGTTGAGTTGAACTCTCCAGCCTCGCACGCGTACAGCACAATCTCCCAGACGGCCTCTACAAGGCACATCTTCGCACCCTCTGCCATGAGCAGCACTGACTACCTCGAGCCGCCCTCCCCGAAATTTTGGATTGCATATTTCGGCGTCCTGTGAGCGAGGGTACATGCACGATCATGTTCCGCCGAGTGGAGTCGCGTCGAGGTAAGTTCCATTTTATTTTGAGTGTCCCTTATGTTAATACTTCCCTTGCAGATCAACACCGGTGTTTTCAACTCGTTGTACGCATCCCACAATCACATCGCACGTCATCGAGCACTGGTGGCGCTGCGCGCCGCCCCCCAAATTTCGATTCAACTTTTTGTGCGTCCCTTAAGGTGCGCGCCATTTCATCCATCCTCACGTATGGTTTTAACTCCCCACCTCGTAGCTCACCCTCCGTGTTTGGAACGCGCATCACGCGTCTTTCTTCAAGGCGCAGAACACTCCCGAGCGCCGCCGTTGATGTTTCGATTCCATGCGTTGCACGCAAGCACAAAATTATATCTCTCAATTCTGTTTAGTCAATGCATTCTGATTTAAAACCTGATGCGCATATACATTATAGCGACGGCGGTCGTGCTCCCTTCCTCGTGCAACTTCCTCCTCCGACGCGCGTGCAAATCTTATTCGATTCTTCGGAGTCCCGCGAGCGAGTCTGGTGCGTTCCTCTGCGTACCTCGCCTCTTCTGCGCATGATCACGCCTACCCCAGCGCTGACGGCGAGTCCCCTCCTCGCCGCGACCCTCCCGACGTGTCCTTCGATATTTGGTGGGCCCGCGGACGTGCGTGCTTCGTTTCGGCATCGCTTCCTGGGTTGAGTTATTCCCTCTCAGCGACGCCACGGCACACGCGTCCGCCGCCGCCCATCAATCCCGCGGGCCGTGAACATTCGCTCAATTGTTTGGAGGCCCCGCGGGCAGGGGTACGATGCGTCCAAGGCACGTATTACAAGTCATTTATTTTTGCGTACTCACCTTCCGCAGGTTACACGTGCTCGACGCGTCCTACGTGCTCAAACATCCGCCGAACGCGCGCGGCGCTCCGACTCGATTTTTCGCAGTCCCGCGAGCGGGGATACGCGGCGAGGTATGTTGCCGTTATTTTTCTGGATGGGATTCAAACTGATGTTCTGTTTTAGGGTCGCGCGCTGGCGCGTCCCGAGCATTAAACGCGTCGCAACGACTGTCACCGCCGCCGCCGCTCCATCAACTCCCCCGTGCCGCGCAATGGTGGTTCTATTTTTGTTACGCGCCGGAGGCCCGTGCTCAGGTTCACATATGTGTCTTATAGCTCACTCAACTCCCACAGCATCGCTATGCTGGACTCGTGTCGGGCGCCGCCGTCATTATGCTTTCCGCGCCGTTGGGTTGGGCTTTGGAGTTCTGGGAAGAGGTATGTGTATGTGCATTTAAATCCTCAGAAGTACAACGAGTGCTAACGACACCTTGTTTCAGATTCGCAATGCGTTGTGTTCGTTCCGAGTGAGCCCGACGTAATCCCTCAATGACTACGACGTGCAGCACTGGGTTTCTCGATGGTTTGGGGATCTCAGGCGGGGATTTATGAGCACGGTTTCGCGGTGAGTCTTGCATTTACAAGCCTTTCCTGGGTTCTGATTCTCTTATTTCTTCCCTACAGACTATTCCAATGACTTCAAGTAATCCGCCGCTTTAAATTTACTGACCATGTACTTCAGTTGAACTTGGCGGGAGATTGATACGCCGCTCATCACGGGGAGACCATACCAATTTCATTTTTTTGGATGAACGAGAAGTGCAACTTAGCATATTTAAACTTTTTTGCCGGCGGGTGGCCAACTTTCAAGTTGGCCGCGGGGCTGGCGAACAGGGCGGGGGCGGGGGCGGCTGATACACGTCGGGGCATTGGTAGGCATCTTGATTTGGTAAACAGTGCAATCGGGGGGAAGGCGTTGGGAGGCGGCGTGCGTGTGGTATTATAATTAGAGCGATAGGCGCGATATGTTGGATGAGTCGATGCGTGCCAGCCAGAAAGCAACAGCCTGGGCAAGCAAACACTCGCACACACCGCCGCCTGTCTTTTCTCCGGTCCACAACTCTGTGTACATGCTCACAGCGCACAGACCAGTGGCACAGGCCAGTGTATGCTGAGCCTAGTGATCATCACGGGCCTCCCGCGGGTATTGGCGCACTGACCCGTACCCATACCCGCAAAAACCCGTACCCGCGCTCCCGGGTACAGGTCGGGTGGCGGGTTGGCGGGTGACTGTGACCCGTGCGACCTGTCAGAGACCCGCATGCTTTCTCGTGTTTTGTAGCGCAGCTTTACACTCGAAACAAGGAGGCGGCCACGGCTAAATTGACGTTCGACATACAGTATTTACTTGCGGGTGAGGCCGTGGCAATGCCCGGCAACACTCGTACTTATGTACTTTTTTGTTTTGTTTTACATCATTCATCTGTAGACAGAAATTTCAAAAAGGAAATTTCAGGTGTTGGGGTCAGTAATTAATATTTCAACTGTCACCTAGAATGTATTCAAGTGTTCAGTGCAGTTTCCAGCCCATTGGGTTCAGCCATCCCAACACGGCACCCTGCGACATTATTGTTGTCCAATATTAGGTGCTGCTTTAAACATCCGAGAGTGCCAATGCTTGTACCTCACCGGTGATAAGCCATGAAATTTATCAACAATGGAATTATTCAATAATTACATTCTGCATGCATCCAAGAACTGACATGAGCTCCGAGTGGTCAGTTAAATGGCAACAGAATATAAACATAGCCACTTACCAAGGAGATAACAATTATCCACACTGTGAAGCTTGGTTGATGTCTCAACAAGTACTACAGCATATAACACTGCCCTGTTTGGTTGAGTTTTGATGGTGTCCGCGATGCAACCGATCACGTGATCTGATTGTAAAGTACCCGAGTAGCGGTTCTTACCGAAGTAGGTTCAATCGGCTTACTCCGATGGGTGACTAAATATAGTTTCCTGACAAAGTAGACCGTACAGAAGTAACCATAACTCCAATCCAGGAGTTATGGGTATCAAATTAAAGCTATAAGTGAGCGTATAATTATCCGTGTCATCCGGACACAGTGGGCAGAGTGCAGTGAGTACACAAGAAGATTAGCTCGTTTAACAGGAGTTAAATCATACCCGATCGTGACAGTAAGGGGATGGTGGCTTGCAATCAGTAACCTATTTGTCAGAATTAAACATATAGAACCTACGATCAGCCAATGGGAATAATATCCTGATACCAGATGACCTACCGGATACCTGTATATACCCACAGTAGTGTAATCATGCATTGTAATCATATATATTTTGTAGTATAAAAGCAGGACATTCTGAAGGGAACGGCACTAAATCTTGACCCAAGCTAGTGCAAGAGGCTAACACCATTGCCCCTTCCCACGTGCGTGACAGGTCTCGGTTGAGGGCTTTACTCTGAGGACTCTGCTATTCTGATGGTGGTCCCGTGAAATAAAGTTTTTTTTGATTGCCAAGGTTGTGAATTAAGTTTGAGTTTTGAGAGAGCCATGTTTCCGTTGTCTTGAGATCAGAGAGAGCATTTTGGGATTTGTGATTTGAGACCATCGAACCATGGGACTTGTGTCCAAAAACCTGAACTTCGGTTCAAACAACCTGCCGGCCTTCAGCCGTTATCTGCACTATAGCTGAGAAGCTGAAAGGAAACTATAAACTGCTTGGTTTCAATCTTGACCTAGCCAAATTGTTACTTGAACCAAGTGTCTGTTGAGAAAGTTCCTCTTTGAGTAGCTTCTCACAGTACAGAGTCAATTAAAGAGATCCTGACTTAGAGCTCCTTAGGCCTATACTTGTGTCTAAAAAGACCCTAACTCACCAGACAATCATTGGGGCAATTAAAGGGGTGTTTAGTGTTTGAGATCTAATATTTGAGTAGTTGAAGTTGGTCTTTCTTGCTCATTTGAGTTGTGTCCAATCTCAGTCTCTCGAAAGTTGGATTTTGTTCATTTTGCATTTGCAGCCTTTGACTCTGAGCAACCGTTTCACCGGGGTTGGTAATTAATATTTCAACTGTCACCTAGGATGTATTGGAATGTTCAGTTCAGTTGCCAGCCCATTTGGTTCAGCCATCCCAACACGGCACCTCATAAACTATTGTTTAGGTGCTGATTCAAACATCTAAGAGTGCTGATGCAGGTACCTCACCGGAGTCGGGCAACTGGGGATTGAACCAAGTAAACAATTATTCCATGCACAATTTGGGTCTGCTAGAGTTCACGGGCCATCCTCCTCATCAGAGTCAATGGCTTCAATCGATATGGTCCCATCACGGGGCCCTCCAGCACAGAATTTGTCTTGATGAAAAAGAGAATGTCGACGTAGATGTGGTAAATTAAACTCCCACCTGAAGAAGCTTGTATTAGGGTACACTGCATCTGTCTGACCCTTTTTCTTCACCAACCAAACAAAGTCAGAGGGCCCCTTGATGGGACCCTTGGTCCCTGTGGCCCAGAAATATTTGACAATTAATATTGTCATATTAAATGTAAGATCCTAGGGGAATAATAAATTTTGCTCAAAGTATGCCCATCTTGCTGTGTGAGCTTCATCTTTGGATGGTTGCCAAACATTGGACAAACAAAAGTCGGAGGGCCCCGTGATGGGACCCTTCATCCCTGTGGCCCAGGAATATTTGACAAGCATCACATTGGGAGTGAGATCCTAGCAAAATATATTTTGCCCCAAGTGAGCCCATCTTGCTGTGTGAGCTTCATCTCTGGATGGTCACCAAACATTGAGCAAACAAAAGTCGGAGGGGACCCTCAATCCCTGTGGCCCAGAAATATTTAACAAGTGTCAAATTAAGTGTAAGAACCCAGGAGAATAGTACATTTTGCCTCAAGTGAGCCCATTCTGCTGGATGACCTTTGTATCTGGAAGGTTGCCAAATGTCAGACAAACAAAGTTGAAGAGCCCCGCACCCTTGGTTTCTGTGGCCCAGAAATATTTGTCAATTATCCCTTTGGGTATAAGAATAATACATTTGGCCCCAAGGCCAGCTGCATGAGATGGAACTGGATTATAAGAAAGTAAAAATTGTGCGATGAACCAACCTCGAACACATGCGAGACAAACACAATCTTATGCAAGCAAACACTGCCACTAAATGAGTCACAAATTTGAAGTCTTTTGTAGGCACTGCCACTATCTAGACTTCAACACAGCCGCTATATTCAATAGCATAGCCACTAATTTCATTAGCAGGGTTAAGTGCGGACAAGATGAACACAGGTGCGAAAAATCTCATTTAGATTGAGTAAAAGGATGGTTACATAAGTACTCATAAACTGTGAAGTGGAACACTGTGCCATTTGCCACCTTGCAGGTTGCCTACAACCCCAAAATTTTGGGACATTACTCTCCTCTGTATGAGACTCCCATACACTGAAGGATTTGTGAGAAAAGCTTGTATAGCTCCTGTTCTATCCCAATATCTTTTCTCAAGTTTTTTGCTATTATTTTCCAGATTTGAACCCGCGGGATAAATACACAGCCCGACCGCCATTTTGAGTTGGTTGAGGGTTACTGGCAGTTTTCGAGGTCGAATATTACGAATATACACCTCCCCGACCTCACATTTGCAAGTATGAGCTCGATTACTCGGTTTCCTGATGTTCCACTTCCACGTGATTTGGCAAATTTGATCGCTGAGAAAGATTGCCCTCTTTCTTCATGAGAATAGCACATAACCACATGGTTCTTTGTATGCTCGGGTAGCTGGGACGACACTGAACAAGCCTACAACAAAGTATGATGTCATTGGAGTACTATTAAGTCCACAATTGGCCGCATGGCATGAGCATTTCACTTCACAGTTAAATACTGTACACAGAGGTTGCTACATTAAAATTGTTAGCTGAGACCGTCAAAGGATATAAACACATACGCGGGGAAGAAATCTGAGAGCTTGTCAAGGGCAACCCGGGAAAGGAATGTACAACCACGGGTCCCATACGGGTACCTATGGGTCCAGTAAAAATTCCAAGGAGGACCCGTACCCATACCCAGACCAACCCGTACCCAGGACCCAGCGCGGGTGGCCTGGCCCGTGCAGAACACTAGCTGAGCCAAGGTGGAACTCTGCAGCCTCACATGTGCAGAGTACCACAACGCACATCCTCGTGCCCTCGGCCATGAGCAGCACCGGCAACTACCTTGAGTCGACGGCACTGGAGCGGTGGTACACGGTGGCATGGTACAGGTTTGGGAAGGAAATGAGGCATATCGGTCGAGTCGGAGGCAATGGCGGTCATTATGGAGCAGTATGCGGCGTGAGTCCGCGAGTCTTCCTCGCCTCTGAATGACCCGCCCCAGACAACTCGCGGAGCAATACGGACCGTGCAGATCATCACCTCTGCGTCGGCGTCAGGCGCAACTCGCAGGGAGGTGCAATGCACGTGCGTGTGAGATTAAAGGTGTGGCATCCACGCCTTCCCTTTCTTTACCTTCTTTGTTGGCTTGTTGCGCGGAGTCATGCATACTCACAAGGACAGAGAGCCCGCAGTCGGCGTGTCACGGTCCACCGATGAGAAGAGCGACAGTACCCCGCATGCTGCGCGTGCAGGAGCGCCCCGTGCGTCCGGGGGTGGTGTGCATGCGTGGCTCGCGGCGCTGGCGTTGGTGTCCCCGCGAAGCCGCTGCGTCTCGTGGCCATGCAGACTCAGCGCGCCGTCAGGCGGTGTGCAGGCGCGCTTGCCAAGAGCCCCGCATGCACGATTCGGCAGGCTATGCGGCTTGGGCATCGCACGCCGAGGCCGCTTTGCTCATGGACAGTCCAGGGACACTCAGTCGGCGCGTCCTGTGCATGCTCACCAAGCTCGCCCGCCGCTGCCTCTCGGGCACAGCCGAGCTGGATGCGCCCGCACGCGGAGCCAAGTCCCGCACGCTTACCTATTCCCTTACTTACCAAAGCCCTCACGCATCCATCTACTTCTACTTGCCTACGTCGTCCCATGCTCACTATTGACCACTCATGGACCTATCTAACACTGCAGGCAAGAGCCAACACATGTGAAATCCACATGTGCAATACACATGCATTCCCGAAGTATCACGCATGTGTCGATTAGTGTTGTCAAAGTTCGGTTCGGTTCAGGTTCGGGGTACTTTTTTCCGAACGCCGAACTCGAACTTCCGTTCGGTTCGGGCAGGGCCCTGAACCCCGAACCTGAACCTCAGGTTCAGGTTCAGCGCGTTCGGTTCGGCGTTCGATCGCGTTCGAACACCGAACCGAACCTTTCCGGTGCCGACTGTTGAATTTGTATGCAAGAGGTAACATAATGTTATATATAAAATGCTTCAAACATCCTCGTCAAACTCGAAGTTCTCCAGCCCAAACCCCTGCGCCGTAAGCTCCGCTACGAGGGCGTCCATATGCTGGGCAGCAAGCTTCCCTGCGCTGATATGGCCGTTACGGTATGCGCTCTTCAGCAATTGCAATGCCTCAAACAAATCAATGTTCAGTCGATTATGGAGCTTCGTACCGGTGAGACTTCCGCTAGAGAAGGCTCGTTGAGCCGGAGTTGCAGAGCCTTGGATGGCAAGATAGTCCTGTGCCATGCGACGCAGTGTTGGGTACGTGGTGTTATGCTTCAAATACCGGACATCAGCCAAATTCAACGGCAAGAACATACAGAACTTACACCCCACCAATGTAACACATTGGGAGTAATCTCAAGCTGGGCCGAAAGATAACGGGTTAAATCATCACGAGGCTGAGCTGAAGCTTGCTCAGTTTTCTGGGCGGACTTCACAGCATCCAAGAGGAAAGAGCTGCCGTAGCGGTGAAGTGGAGTGGGTTCCGCGGCCACCGTTGTCAGGGTCGAAGGCTCTGGCTCGGCCTCCGCTGGGGCTGTCGCGTGATATTCGTCGAACTTGACACAACTGAATGAATAAATGTGTAACGGCGGAGTGCTGACTTGACTTACGACCTGTTCCAACCGTTTCATTGCTTTCTGGAAGTCCGTGCGCGCCCACCGCGAACGAAAATAAGCATCCTTGATGGTAGGATCCAACACTAAACACATGTTATCATGGAGAGGACAGAAGGATGCTCCACTGACCCATGCAAATAAAATATGCAGATGAAGTGTCAGTCCTATGGAACCACTTCTTCAAGCTCCGGGTGCCCTCATAAAGTGCATCCTGGATTTCAGCGTAGCGCGGCTGACTTGCCATCGTTTCGCATCGCTCCATGAGGAACTCGAGAGTGAGAATAATGCGGTAGACTGAATGCGGGCTGCACTCCTCTAGTAAATATAGGGGCCAGAGGACGAGAGGACGAAGCGCTCGCAGATGTGGGACCAGAAATTGGGTGTTCATCATCAGCATCGTTGAAGAACTCGATGTCAGACGCATCCCGAAGGGTGCCGTCCGCATTCTGGGCACATCCAAGCGTAGTGTCTGACATGAGCGAGAGAGTACTGGTCAGAGAGGTTTTGGGGGTGAATGAGTGAAAAATGCGACCGCCTCTCTCTTTTATCCTACCGCTTCACGTAGGCACATATGTGTAAAAATGAGTCTGAAACATCGGGAATTTCGCCGACAGAGAGGTCAGTGAATTTCCGATGGACACAAGTTGCCTTGCGTGGGATCCAGGTTCAGCGAGCCGGGCGGGAATGGTAATATCCAGCTCTTCATTGGTCGTTGAAAAAATGCCGAGCTGTATGGGCAGCCTTGGCGCTACGCCTGCCGCAAGCGGTGTCCCAAGGAGATGAGATTTTGAGCACCCGAATAGTATTCACATCAGTAGGACCTGGGTTTCTCAGATGACAGGGATGGATTCTGGAAAGGAGTAACAAGACAACCCCAGGGGAGTAATAAAATAAAGTGTCGACCTAGTCAGCATGGAGTATCTCTGTCCGCCATGCTGTGGTAGTTGACGAAGAGAGTAAAGTTACATAAACCAGTGCCACAACAAAGCCGCCAATCAAGAATTTGGTTTAATGTGAACTACCTACCTCCCGACCGGCATGTAATGCTGCTGCCGGCCTCATTTAAACTAACCATCTGGAGAATTGGATGTATTCGGGTGGGAAATATGGTACTCAGGTTCGGCGTTCGAACGTGTTCGGACGCGTTCGGAAAAATCAAGCCTTGCCCAAACGCTGAACTGAACTTCCGGTTCAGGTTCGAGCATTGGCCGAACCTGAACCTGAACTTCGCATTCAGTTCGGTTCAGTTCGGGTTCGAACCAATTTTCCGAACCGGACCTTGACAACACTAGTGTCGATTGTTTTGACAAAGGGCTTTGTTAAGCCCTTTGTTACCTTTCACATTGTAATTAGCTAGAATTTAATGATGTTTAATTAGAATACAAAGCAAAAATAAGCCTTCTTTAAGATATTTAGCAGGAGGTTTTAAGAAACGGTGTCGCCAGCTGTCAATGCCGTTCCGGTGATGCCGAATGACGGCTTGATGGAGCCAAACAGGCCCAAATGAGAAGCTGCACGGTTGGCACGCTGGCCCCTCGTGATGAATGAGAGTCATAGCATGTGTGGCACCTTTGTCCGCTCACTACTATGCCCGCACGTTGCCTTTGTCGGGCTGGCAGCGTGCCTGCATGTCACCTTTGTGGGTGTCCAAATGTGTCCTGAAGTTGCCTTTGTCAGGCTACTGCCCTACCTGCATGCTGCCTTTGTCGATGAGCGAGCACCCTTGTATGACGTGTTTGTTGGGCTAAAGCAGTGAATCAGTGTAGCACACAGCGAGGCCTTATTCGCGATGCCCATGTGGTCCAATCTGGCCTCAGTGGAAGATATTGCGAGAACCTCCTTGAGGAGCTCCCCAATGAAGTCTAATGTTACTAGTAACTTACTACAAGTAAAATGGTCAGGAACTCGAAAATTGAACCGAAATATAGCGACGTGCGGGCATAGTAGTGAGTGGACAAAGGTGCCGCACATGCCGTGACTCTCATTCATCACGAGGGGCCGGCGTGCCAACCATGCAGCTTCTCATTTGGGCCTGTTGGCTCCATCAAGCTGTCATTCGGCATCACCGGAACGGCATTGACAGCTGGCGACACCGTTTCTTAAAACCTCCTGCTAAATATCTTAAAGAAGGCTTATTTTTGCTTTGTATTCTAATTAAACATCATTAAATTCTAGCTAATTACAATGTGAAAGGTAACAAAGGGCTTAACAAAGCCCTTTGTCAAAACAATCGACACATGCGTGATACTTCGGGAATGCATGCGTATTGCACATGTGGATTCCACATGTATTGGCTCTTGCCCGCAGTGTAATACAATGAATCGAGTGATTAGATCAGTAACGGCGCGGACAAGAGCTCTTGCAGTACAGATCCGTGCGCGCAGAGTTGTTACAATCTCAATGTACTGAATGAGCACAAACCATTCATCAGTTAGCGGGGATCTTGCGTTGGATTTAAAGAAGCGGTGTCAAGTCAGAAATGCGTCGTACAACTGTACATCTCAGAGAGCGCTGGAACGCGAAGGGTTGGTACTGTATATCGAATGCGGAGAGTAACAGAAATTTGAAGTGGTTACCTGCCTAGATCTGCACGCGTAGTACGAATGAGTCCTCAAGAAGTCAATATCCTCCAGTAGCACAAACCCTGCGTTGAAATGCTGAATTGGCGGGGTTCTCGGGGGTGCGCGTGCCGCTGAGGTGGATTCAGCAAAATGTAGTGGCTGCAGGTTACAAGTCGCAGCGGCGTCCTCGGGCTTGAACAAGACACTTGCGCGGTGCAGTGAAAATTGCGGAGTCCGAGTCTGGCAATGCAAGTGTTAGTTAAGTAGGAGAAGCCAAGGCTGCGGGATGTATGTAGACTTATGAATTTCTTGAGGGAGGTGCCCGAGAACTTAATTGAAATGGAGCGCGGGATTGATTCTGTAATTTAGTCAACAAAAAATGCGCCAGAAGTGCTCCAGACTCACTTGGCTGTTTGTTGAACGCGGACTTCGGCGCTCGAGGACGGCACCTGCACCCCGAGCCGCGCCACGCTCTTGAATAGCGCTCCAGCGCATTCTTTGGCTATTATACTCATCGTGTACAGTACTAGCATATCCTGCGCTACGTTACTTGTAACCCCCGCACCCGAATAAACAGCTTCTAACAGAAATCAATAAGCACCGGATGAAAAACAAAGAGGCGCGCGCGTACCTCCGCGCAATCGAGGGAGTGCCGCCGCCGGATGGACTGCGCGCGTCCGGGGCACATCGCGCAGGCAGCGCACCGCCGCACACGCAGCCACCTTCCCCGTCCAGCGCGTCCGCCTTTTCTCCTTGGCATCGAAGCCGCTGCACCGGCTACAAGTCAAATTGGTCAGTACTATAAATACAGACTCTGCGCGCAATACCCACCGAGAAAATGTTCCTGGCGCGAATTCGAGGAGGTGGTCGGGCCGCGTAGTCGTACCCACCGCGATACTCGAAATAAATCTCCTTCAAATACAAATCAGTAAGAGACCGGAAAAAACGCAGTAAAAGAAGCCCAACTTGACCCGAAACTGCACGCTCGCTGGCCCTGGCGCGCACGCGTGCCGCCATCCGAGCGCTCCGAGTCGCGTCCGTACGAGGCGTCTGACACCGCCCTCGCGATCGGCGCCTCTCCGAGCCCGCGCACACGAGTGCCTTTGCGTTCCGAGGCACGCCGAGCCTCTACATCCCAAAACGGTCAGTGGGCACAAAACGCGCGGTAGTAGCGCAATACTCACCTAGAAAATGCGCACAACGCGCGAACGAGTCCCTGGTGCAAATAGGGAGCTGTTCGTCCGAGGGCAATGAGGCAGGGGCTCGCCGTGAGGCCGCAATACTATTAAAACCCAAATCAGTCAGAAAACAGAAAGGCGGGGGTATGGCCGAGGAACGTACCATGAGAGCGGCGCGCTGCGCTGCGGAGGACTCGGGTGAATTGCGCGCGGGCATCGGGTCGGGATGCTCGAGATGCCTCCGCCTTCGTCAACGTCCCTCCGCTCGACCTCTGGTCAACCACAGCGATCGGACTACATCAAGCCAAATCAGCATTCATCTACGACCAGGAAGAAAACTGTATACGAACATAGAACACACATTCGTCCTCGTTGCGCGACAAGCCTCTCCTCGAGCTGCGGGTCTGCGAAAGGGTTCTGGTTGTCCTCTCTAGATTATCTCTCGTCAACATAAAATCGAAGTGCACAATGGGAACCACTCACGCGATGGTGGCAGCAGCAGGAGCCGCCGCCGACACAGGCATAAACACCGCACTGCTGTCCCACACGCCCTCGTCCGCCCACTGCCGCGGCTGCGGTACCTCCGCGCGCTCCTCCTCGGTACATTTACCTCGGCTACGGGCTCAGCTGGGTCATTCTGCGACGCCCGCGCGGGCTGCAGGTCGTACGGGTACGGCGACACCGCCGCCCTCCACGCTGACGGTCTCGCTCACGCTCCCAGGTGACGCCTCCGCGATTGTGTGCATGTGCATAGGCGCGGCAGGCACGAGGTCGAAGCACGCGGCCTCGTCGATGGCGGGTGCAGGTTGTTGTGCGGGATCCTCGACTACGCGCTGGCGCCGACGACAGTCTCGCTCGCGCTCCCGGGCGACGCCTCCGCGATCGTGTGCATGGGCGCGGCGGGCACGAGGTCGAGGTACGCGGCCTCGTCGACGGCGGGTGCGGGTTCTGCTACGGGCTCGTCGACTGCGCGTTGGGGTTGCGGCTCCTCGGGTGCAGGCGCGGCCGACGCAGGCTTCGGCTCCTCGGCGATCGCAGGCACTGGCTCGGGGAGAGAAATGGGCCCGGGCATCTCCTCTTGCTCGTCGGTGAACGTGCCGGGGTTGCTTGTGTCCGTCATGAGCATCGGGGCACATAGCCTTCGCTTTCGGGTGCTCGGACGACATCAGGCTCTAAAGCGAGAACAGGCTCGGAGGGCGGTGCAGATTCCTCGGGTGTGGCGGGAGGCTCCACAACAGAAGGTTCGGAAGCAGGAGGCTCTGCAGCCTGCGGCTCTGGGATGGGAGGTGCCGCCTCAGCTGCGGGTGGTGCAACTTCAAGTGGTGCCAGAGGTGTCGTGGAGGCGTTGAGAATATTTCAGAAATACATTGAATTAGGGCTGTTATTGAATGTAGCGGGTAATCACATGCTCAGTGACGCGCCGAACGAGGCGTACGAACTTCGAAGGCAAACTTGTTGTAAACACATTGTGGAGGCGGTGTCGGGCCGAGATGCGGCGGGATGCAGGGGCGACCTCGACGAAGCGGGGCCGCATTACGATCAGGCTACTTAGAAGTCCGGCAGTGGTCGAAACTCATGCTCGTGGATGTCGTTGGCAAGTTATTGTCGGCAAGATGCGGTTGGAATCAGAACAGTCACTAATGTGACGTTTTACGTGCAAAGTTCAACTTACATAAGTTAAAGTTTGAACCTTGGCTTTGTATGAAAATGAATGGCCGGCAAGCGGCGGGACACAAACAGACAGCAAGGGGTCGGGGGGAAATTTGAAAAGTAGAATATCAAATTATTCAGGCTTAGAGCACCCTGCGTTCCGCCGCTATCAGTGACGGTCCAACTTGAACAACAGAAAAACCTTTTCGATCGTTCTTCACGTTTGGCTGCGAAAAGAATGGTTGTATTGACTTGGTCGGATTTTCCTCAATCCCTGCATATGGCAGGGAAGTTAAGTCAGAACGATCCAAGTGGGAGCGACCTTGCCGAATCTGCCATCAAATCGGCATCCTCGGGGCACCCTCCGCCGTCTTGAGGTCGTTTTTCTGTTTCTTCAACCGGATCAACTTTGTTGAAGAGAGGTTTCGCCGGGACGATGCCTGTGGACCAGCCTTGATGCTTTGAGCTTTATGAGCTTCCGTGGAGCGCACTCCTTGCGGAGTCGCAAGCTGAATGTCTACTGATGCATCGATCGCCGGATTCCGCTCTCATTATTCGAGAACAATTACAACTCTTATCAATGATACTATCGTCCAGTGAGCGGACTGTGATCGGGAGAGTTGACAATAATCCCCGAGGACTACCGCAGGCATTATCGCTACCCTAGCAGCTTTGTCTAATGTCAAGGAGTTGTAGTTTTCCCAATGATACTAAGGTTTTCCTCGTGGGAATTACAGGTGGCTGGCTGTCAAGTCCGACTACATAGCGGGCTGTGATCGAACATGAATATAAACAGAACGGGAAAACATTGAAGAAGGGGATATCTAGCTTTTCTTTGAATGTCACAGGCGGTAGTATTCGTATTGCGAGACTAAACTCAATATAATGAGCACCCAATGGATGCCCATGGCAATCCACCAGGCGGCCCTGGATGGTTCGGGCATATCTGCGTTGTCATGCCTGGAAGAAACTTCTTCAACCAGTGGGGGATCTGGGTCTATAATCCCATTACAAAAAATGATGCAGTGAGATAGAATTGAGCGCACAAGATTCCTCGTTGTCTGATTCCGGAGGAGATTCGGTAATCAATGCGACTTCGTTTTCGGAGTCGGTCTCGTCAACTGCGGTAAATCAGCAGAAATAACTATTGAGTCAGGGTTTTCAACTTCCCATGTGCAAATTGCCTATGCACATCAACCGATAGTTGCAAGAGTGGATATCCCAGCTCAAGGGCCACGTCCAGGCTATCAGGATCGAAACCCTTCGCCTCGTGGAATTTGCGGATCCCAGCGTAGATGTTTTCATCCCAAGAGTTTGCATAAGCAGTCATCGTACACTCGAAGGAAGGAAATCCGAGTTGTTCCGCCTCCTCCATTCCCAGTTGTTCAACCCCGAAGGGATCAAGAGACCAGTATGCTGGGCACTCGGGGTGTCGAAAATATGATGGGTTGTCGGATTGTAGGTCCGCTGAGGGACAGAGAAATAGATATCCGGAGGGGATGCTGTCGCCAGTCTTGTATAGTCTTAGGTCATATGAAACTCCGTGCACAAAGACTGGTGATGAATGCTCATGAGAATTGGTTACTCGATATCCTGTGCACGCACTATAATCATTGTGGTTGGAGGTTATACCGAGACAATTGAAGATGTGGTTCGCCTGTGCGAGCCACCTGATCCATTCCCACTTGCTGCACACGATGATGTGGGAAAGGACTCCATCCATAACATCCCAGGAATTCACACTTCGGATTGACAATGATTAGTCAACCATGAATATGGGATGAATACAAAAACACACCGAGCCCACCCATTCTCCATTTGCTTTCCCTTGGTCATGCTCCACCCATAATCGACAAAATCCAAATCAGTGATAGCTGCGATCTCTTTCGAATGTTCAATATCGGAACCATGGAGACAGTGAATGAGCGCCCCCGGGCGTACTGATGCATTCGTGGAAATCGAGAACAGGCGGTAGCGTCGGAAATGATCGTAACAGATGCCATGGTAGGTGTCCAACGGAATCAAATCTATAATCTTCGAGTCCTCGGGCGGTTCAAGACCAAATCTAAAGGGCGATGACAGCGAATCGACTCCGACAGGCTGCCATAGCTCGAGGGGGTCGTTCTCTGGTAGGGTAAAGTCCACGCAGAGACGACCGGTTGATGGTCGTATCCATATAGTACATTCCAAAGAGGTCTTGAGATGGTAATGAGCTACATAGATATAGATATATCCCGAGGCAGTCTACTCACTGTAAATTTCCCCGAAACAGCTTCGATATATTGTTCGGCATCCTGCGAGCATGGCGGTGTAAATAAGTAGATAATACCAAGAAGTAAATGCTCTTGCCTCAAATTCTGTATGCTGTGGAAATCAACATCTACAGGTCGCAATTAGAATGGTGGACGTACAAGGTACCACCAGACGTATATGGCCGAGAAATGTGAATCACTGTACTTCTTGAGTATTTGTTTCGCGAGGATCAATTCTAATTTCTTATCTTGATCATTAGCTCATTTTGGAAGGAGAGGGACGAACCATCTTGGAAAATTGCAGCATGTATGCCACATGAACTTGCTGTTCCAAAGAGCTGCAGAATATTGGGATGGCTGCAACGCAAATCAATGTCAGAAGATAATGACGTGGAAGAGGGACCCACCGGAGGTATGAATATCGTGAAACATCCTGACGCCATTCCTGCGAGCGGGAAGCCAATCGACTTGAGTGGAATGAAGGAAGTCTGGGAACACACCTCCTCGGCATTCTCCCCCTGATACAAGGCCACGGACATGGGTGCCTTGGAGCCATGGATCCGTGCAGAGTACAAGCGTCGTACCGACCGTGTTGGGTTCCAACAATGATATAATACACCAGAGTCCAACCGTATCTCATTGCGAAGATCCAAATCTCCGAGAGGGATCATTCGGAAGTCTGTCGGGTTCCTGTGAGCTTCATTCCGACAACCTCGAACTTTCTACTCACCAGGAGGAAGAGTGGAAGCTGCATGAGTGATATTTGTGATACTCTTGAACTGTCCGCCAGCGACGACCAAGTTCTGTGACTGCGGAAAAAAGGCGCCCGTGAATCTGGCGCAAGGTGAGCTCCAACTCAGGGAAGATGAGTCTAGGGTACAGACTGATCATGAGGAGGGCCGCTTCCTTCTGCTGTCGATTCAGATTGGAATCCCGCCTGGACATGGGGCTCGTCATCCATGAGATGGTGGAGGTAAGAAGGAGAGAAGTTAAGCGCCGCCGAACCATGTGATCGCGTTCTAAATTCAACTCGAAAGCTGTTGAGATGGCTGTGCTTTGAAAGTCTGTAGAAAGTTGCACCACAGCTTTCTGCTACAGCCCGCGCACAGGAGTGCCAGCGGAAGTTTAGCCGCAGCCTACTCCCCGAAATACGCACCAAGTCTGAACGATAGATTTAATACTCAACATCTTTTCCAACTCGATCGCTTCAGAGACACATGCAAGAGGGAGGATGATGAACATATCGTGCTCAAGGCAGCATGGGCAGTGTGTGCGCCAGATTCGAGTCCTGGCAGCACGTGGAAAGGGCCCGAAGGCCTGGTCCGTGCGCTAAATTAGAGTCCCGGCAGACAGCAGGAAAGGGCCTGAAGGCCAATGTCCGAAATTTCAATTTGGAGAGGATGAGCGTTGATATTGGCAGCGGGACATGTTAGTCAAAATTCACTAGACATAATTCCGTGCAAGCTGCATCTGAGCACTGAGTCTGCCGGCCATGGCCATCGGTGCACACCAGGTCTCCGCCCTTATTTTAAACCCGGCGTAAGCACGAGCTGTGTGGATGCAGCCAGCGTCGTTGGAATACGAATAGTACAATATGCTTGGCATTCACTGCCCCAGTTGCTGTGATGCTATGCTTGCCTTGCAACTCGACCTCCGCTTCTTAGAGGTGTCCACGCGTCGCTCTTTCCTCCACACCTCTCCCACGCTCGGCCCGAACATTTTCGCGCGCCAGCGGCGCGCAGCGCCGGCCCCAAATTTTCGACTACATGTTTCGGCGTCCGGCG
This sequence comes from Mycena latifolia, assembly GCA_029289555.1. Taxonomy (NCBI): domain Eukaryota; kingdom Fungi; phylum Basidiomycota; class Agaricomycetes; order Agaricales; family Mycenaceae; genus Mycena; species Mycena latifolia. The sequence continues at coordinate 45,217 of JARJLE010000112.1, read as the reverse complement.
AACGAGGGTACATGCACGCAAGTCTCAATGTGATATATCACATTCCGCCGAGCGGAGTCGCGTCGAGGTAAGTTCCATTTTATTTTGAGTGTCCCTCATGTTAATACTTCCCTCGCAGATCAACGCTGGTCTTTTAAACGCCTCGCACGCATCCCACGATCACATCACACTTCCTCGAGCACGGGCGGCGCGTCTCGAATTTTGATTCGATTTTTGTACATCCCGCGAGCGGGGATGCACGTGCAGCATCGGCATCGCGCACAAGTGTCAAGATGATATTTGGTACGTTGCATTTGAGCTTGCATTTCTGCGCATACTGACCTTTATCTTAGATTAATCATCACGTCGTGAGCATTTCGGGCTTCACTCCACACACATCCCACGAGCAGCCCCGGTGCGCAGCGCCGCCCGCGAGCTTCAACTATATTTTTTCGGCGCCCTGCGAGCGGGGCTACATGCTCAACACCACATGCAAGTTTCAGTAATATAATTGAGGTTCCGGTGAGCGGGGTTGCGCCCAGGTACGTTGCATTTTATATTGCATTGCCTTGCGTACTAACTTTGCCCTCCAGCTCCACCTTCGCGTCTCAGCCGCCACCCACGCTCTGCCTTCACTCCAGACGCATCCAACGCGCTCCAGTAGCGCGCAGAGCCCCCGTTTCTCCTATATTTTTCGGCACCCCGCGAGCGGCGATATATACGCGCTACCCTCCGACGCGCCCCCAAATTTTATTCGATTTTTAGGACTCCCCCGAGCGAGTCTGGTGCGTTCCTCCGTGTACCTCGCCTCTTCTGCGCGTGCTCACGTGCATCCCAGCACCGGCAGCAAGTCCCCTCCTCGCCGCGACCCTCCCGACGCGCCGGGATTTCTTCTTCGATATTTGACGGGCCCGCGAATGTGCGTGCTTTGTTTCGGCATCACTTCTTCCGGGGCTGATTGATTTCGTCTCTTCGGCGACGCACACGGCACACGCGCCCGCCGCCACCAACCCCGCGCAATGAATTGTTTGGGGCTCCCGCGGGCAGGGGTATGATGCGTCAGAGATGCGCATTACGCGTCAGTTATTTTTCCTTACTAACCTTCCTCAGGTTACATGCGCTCGACGCGTCCTACGTGCTCTACCATCCGCCGAACGCGCGCGGGATTTCGACTCAATTTTTCGTGGTCCCGGGGGCGGGATACGCCTCGGTATGTGTTGCCGTTACTCTGTGAGAGTCAAACTGAGGTTCTGTTTTAGGTCCGCGCGCCAACAGATCAACGCCGCGCGCGCGGGCGCGTGCCGAACGCGTCAAACGCGTCGCAACTCCGCCGTGCCGCGCAAGGGTGGTTTGATTTTCGTTGCGCGCCGGAGGTATGTTACATAAATCACTTTTAACACATTTCTTACCACTCACCTGAGTTCTTTAGTGATGTGATGTTGGACTCGCGTCGGGCGCCGCCTCAATATTTCGGGTTCAATTTTGGGGTTCCTGGAAGGAGGTACGTACGTTCATTTAAATTCTGAGAGCTACGATGGGTACTCACGGCGCGCTGTTTAAGATTTTGTGCTCGTTACGAGTAAGCCCGACGCGATCCCTCAATGACGACGACTTGGGGCGCTGGGTTTTGATGGTTCGGGGATCTCGGGCGAGGGTTTCGAGTGGTTCGTAGCACACGAGATAGGTTCTGGGCGTGTCTTCACGATGAGTCTTTCTTAATTCTTCCCTGCAGACCCTTCCGATGAGCTGTAGCCGCTTTACATTCACTGACCGTGCTTTTCCTTGGCGGAAGATTAATCAGTTGCATCGTCTGCGATTCTGACTGCGAACCCCGCGCGACGGGGAGACCATGCAATTTTTCATTTTTTATTGGATGAACGGGAAGTGCGAATCAGCATAGTCAGGCTTTTTTGCCGGCGGGTGGCGAACTTTCATTAAGTTGGCCGTGGGGTGGCGAGCAGGGCGGCGGCGGTGGGTTGACGGGAACACGCGGGTAGGCATCTTGATTTGGTAGGCGTCGATGGCTATCGGGGGGGACGGCGGCGTTGGGAGGCGGCGTGTGCGCGGTAATTAGAGCGGGGGCAAGGCGACTCATCAGTAAGAGGAGTTGCGTCATAGACACACAGGACCACACACTGCCACCGCTTTTTTTTTGTTTCTGCCACGCACAGCGCGAATCAAGACGGGACTCTGCAGCCTCGCACGCGCACAGTAACCACAAGGCACACTCTCGCGCCCTCACCTATGAGCAGCACTGACTACCTCGAACCATTCCTCGAGTTCGAGCGGACGGCGCTGGAGCGGCGGTGGTACACGGCGGCGTTCGCACTGTGCTGCTCCACATCGCCGTCATCGTCGCGGGCTTGCTGTGCTCGAATGGCGAAGGGGATGAGACGTATCAGTTGAGTGAGGAGGCGTATGGAGCGGTATGCGGCGTGAGTAGGGCTCTGTTTTTTATTCTGGTTTATAAACATGTTTTTATATGGTCAGGCCAGAACACCCTGTTTTTAATTCGATGTGGCTGTGCTCAGCAAGGCAAATAGTGCATGAAGTCCTCAGCTTTTGGGTTTCCTCTGACCTAAGTCTGGCGGTTATAACGAATCATTCGGTCAGTTTGGTCTAGAATCTGCCTGGAATGGACTGGATGGTACCCATTTACCCAAGGATAGGCATTACTTGTTCGATTAAGTGCCATACTCGTGGTTGAATCCATAAATGACGGATTCCGTGTGCTGGCCCAGGTCCTCCAAGGGCAAGAGCGCGAAAAATCACCCAAAACTGCACTGTTCAGGTGTTTCTCATGGATTTTGTGGGAGTGTTTTTAAACACGTTTATAAACACCCTGTTTATAAACGAGGAATTAAAAACTGTTTATAATTGGCTGGGGAATTATAAACAGAGCCCTAGGCGTGAGTCCCTCGCCTCGGAATGAGGCAACTCGCGGAGCAGTACGGACCGGACGCCGCCGCCTAAATCATCGCGTCAGCATCGGCGTCGGGCGCGACTCGCGGGGAGGTGCGATGCGCGCGCGTGTGAGATTAAAGGTGCGTCATCCGCACCTTTTCCTTCTTTATCTTTTTTGTTGACTTGTTGCGTGGAGTAGCGCCCACTCACAAGGCCAGACAGCGCGCAGTCGACGCGTCACGGTCCACCGACGAGAAGAGCGACAGTATGACCCCGCATGCCGCGCGCGCAGGAGCGCCCCGCAGCGTGGTACGCGTGTGCGTGCGTGGCTCGCGGCGTTGGTGTTGGTGTCCCCGCGCAGCCCTTGCGTCTCGTGGCCACGACGACTCAGCGCGCGGTCGGGCGGCGGACTCCGCACGGTGTGCGGGCGGCTGGCGAAGAGCCCCGCATGCACGACTCGGCGGGCTACGCGGCTCGGGCATCGCGCGCCGAGGCCGCTTTGCCCACGGACAGTCACTGGCACGCTCAGGGGGCGCGCGTCCTGTCGCGCTCACGTCCTGTCGCGCTCACCAAACTCGCCCGCCGCTGCCTCTCGGGCACGGCCGAGCCAGAAGCGCCCGCACGCGGAGGAAGTCCCGCGCGCATCGATCTACTTCTACTTGCCTATGTGGTCTCTTGCTCGCTACTGAGTACTCGCTAATACACCGAGTCCGACTGACATCGCGATGGAGTGGTCAAACCAGTAAGGAAACCACAACTCGACGGGTAAGTCGTGCGCGGGTCGATAGAACGTTTGAAGCGTTGCTTATAATTGCCTTTTGGTCCAGTACAGATCTGCCGATTCGCATCTGAGCTCAATGTATTCAACGACTCTGCAAACCATTCATCAGTTAGCGGGGATCTCAGATTAGAAAGATGCGGGGCCAAGTCAAAAATGCGTCGCACAGGTGTACATGTCAGAGAGCGCTGGAACGCGAAGGGCCAGTACTGTGGTTGGTACCGGGTTGTATAGCCTTAGATCTGCGCGCGCAGTGCGAGTGAGTCCTCAAGAAGTCCGTGTCCTCGAGTAGCACAAAACCTGTAGAAGTGCCAGACTTTCTTAGCTGAGTGTTGAACGCGGACTTCGGTGTTCGAGGACGTGCACCCCGCGCCATGCTGCGCTCTTGAATAGCGCGCCAGCGCATTTTTTGGCTACTCTACTCTTCGTGTACAGCACTAGGACTAGTACATCCCTCGCCACGCTACTTGTAACCCCCGCACCCCAATGGACGACTTCTAACCAAACTGTGTGAGTTCCCGATGAAAAACAACGAGGCACGCGCGTACCTCTGCGCAATCGGGTGAGTACCGCCGCCGGATGGAATGCAGGCGTCCGAGGCGATGCACCGCCTCACATGCAGCTATCCTCCCCGTTCAACGTGGTGCGCGCACGTCCGCGCTCTCTCCTTGGTATCGAAACTGCACCCCCGGCTACAGGTCAAATTGCTCAGCACCAAAAATACGGACTCGGAGCGCAATACCCACCGAGAAAATGGGCCTGGCGCGAATTCAAATCAGAAAAAGCGTAGTAAAAGGAGCCCAACTTACCTGACTTGTGGAAACTGCGCACTCGCGGACCCCCGCGCGCGCGCGTCCCGCCATCCGAGGGCTCGGAGTCGCGTCCGTACGGCGCCTGAACCCGCGCTCCCGATCGACACCCCTCCGATCCCGCGGGCATGGGTTTCTGTGCATTCCGACGCACACCGAGCCTCTGCGTCCCAAAACGGACAACGAGCACAAAACGCGCGGTAGGAGCGCAATACTCACCTAGAAAGCGCGCACAACGCGCCAAACGAGCCCTGGTGCAAATCGGGAACAGTTCGTGGCAGGGCAACGAGGCGGAGCCTCATCTTGAAGCCGCAATATAACTAAAGCCGAAACCAGTCAGAAATCGGAAAAGCGGGAATATGGCCGAGGAACGTACCACGAGAGCGGCGCGCTGGGGCACGATGGATTCGTCTGTATGGCACACAAAGCCTCCGTGCGATTTGAGGGCATTGGGAAGGTTTTCATAGAACTGTATAACTAATTGTCAAAACACATCATTTTACCAACCCGCGCACTCAAGGCGGAATACTGACCGTTGGCGCTGCGGAAAAGCGCCGGAAGTGACCTGGTGGAGTACTAGGAGACATTCGCTAGAGGGCGTGCGCGAATAAATGCACGGGGAGCTTACCTGGAAAATATAATGTGACTGAAGACTAAAACGGTTAGTTAATTGAAAAAAGAGTGATAAAGAGAGTGAAACTAACCATGTGGGCGGCGCGTTCGGCTGGAAAAGATACATATACACCACGCAAATCACCTCCGAGAGCTATAGAGTCAGAGGCCGAAGATCCAGCATCAGTAAAAGGTCAGAAAAGGCGGAATATCTGCGAAGGACTCGCCGAAAGCGCGGAGCGGGGACGCATCCTTGATGCTAGTAGAATACCCTTCGTTGTTATTAACACAAATCTCACGAGACACTCTAGCAGGAGCTCGCCAGCGGAGTCTAATGCCACTGGAACTAAAAATAGTCAGGATATTAAAATCCACGATAAAAAACATAAACTAACTCGGGGGGCGGCGAGAAGCACAGGGAATAGTTGATATACATTGAATGTATCGCCTCCGAGCGCCATAGAAGCCGAGACTTCGTTCTGATGAGGGAGTTGCACTAGATGTAGAAGCAGCGAGTAAGCGGGACAAGCGGAATAACCGCAGGGTGCAGACCGGAACTACACAGTGTAGACGTGTTCAGCGTTCCTGGAGAGTGGTAGGACGCGTTAACATGAGAAATAGCACGGTAAACTGCGCGCGGAGCTCACCAGTACGGTATCATGTAACTGACAGCCAAAAAAAGGTAAGAACATCGAAAAAACCCGGTAAATAGAGGATGACTGACTTTTGAGGAGAGTGAAAATCGCGGGGAGTAATATGAATGCATTGTATATCCCCTCTTAAACCTTTGACAAGATATGTTCTCTTCTGAGCGAGGAGTCGGGCTAAATATAACTACCAGGTCAGTGTCCAAAAAAAAGCGGAATACCGGCGAAATACTGACCGAGAGTGGGTCGATGGAGCATCGAAAAGATATCGATATATTCACATCTAAGGCCAGCGAAGGAATCGGGGCGAAATGTTGGAGGCCGAGCTCACCTGAACATGTCGGCAGCATTTTTGCTCATTTGATGCAAATCGAAGCGGGCGCATTCTTGGACTCTTGTGATCTTGAGAGCATCTGCAGTGGCTACGAGCGCTATAGTAGGAATACGACCTGCAATCAGCACAGACCATGGACGAGCTTACCATGTATTCATACAGATATTAATTGGCAGAATTCGGAGCATCCAAAACAAAGCTTAATCTGACAACAGAGAGTAAGCGCACTGCTGCACGAAGATCCCGCCAAATTAGACACTTACATACCTCCTTGAGCTTTTGAGGACGCTCTAATGGACACCTCCGGCCGGCAGGGCTTGTCTTGAGGAAGGACAGTCACTAAATTTAATACAAGACAATCACTGAAAAAAAGCGGTCAACCCGAGTCAATACGGACCCTCGGAGCGCCGATAAGGGGACGAAAGAGCGTGGAAAAGCTCTGAATGTAACATATACATGTCCCGCCCTGACTCCGCCGACCGTTCGAGCAAAAACTTTGCAAATATCCACGCTAAAATCAAGCGACAGCAGTCAGTACTTCAAAAATGCAAAGTTTTGAGCCCAGTATATACCGAAGCCTTGGTTATGAGTTGTTCAAGGTATCCTGAGAGTCAGATGGTCTTGTGAGCAACGTTCTAAGGGCTTGAAGAGACTCAGCGACGTATCATGATGGTGGTTCAGGTGAAAGATGGATCACGGTCACACGGCCGAGATCATGATGCCGAGCCTTTGGGCGCGACTGCCCAATAATCAGTGCGAAAATTATGCTTCTCTTGCAATAGTACTTACCTGATGGTATGGAAGGGAATGTGATAGCTTGTATCGTAAATATTTAGTTGACGAAAGACTTCTTCAGCATTAATTAGTTAGTGGTACTGCGTTGAATTGAATGGCACGCTGACTCACTTTGAACGAGCGGGGGATGTATATGAAAATACTATCATTGCTTCAAGATGGAATCAAGTGCTAACATCTGTAATGTATGGAACGAGTGTGCAAACCATTCATCAGTTAGCGGGGATCTTAGGCTGGATTTAAAGAAACGGTGCCAAGTCAGAAATGCGTCGCGCTGTACGTGTCAGAAGGCTCTGGGACTCGAAGGATCGGTACTCTAAATCGTTACAGTGTCCGGGGAGTAACAGAAGTTTGAAGGGGTTACCTGCCTAGATCTCCGCGTGCAGTGCGACCAAGTCACTCAATGTCCTTGAGCAGCACAAAAACTGTGGTGAAATGCTGAATTGGCGGCGGTGCGCGAGTCAAAAATGGGCCACTGAGGTCGATTGAGAAAATGGCAAAGTTGCGGCGGCGTTCTCGGGCTTGAAAAAGACAGTTACGCGGTGCGGTGAAAATTGCGCGGAGTCTGAGTTTGGAACTGCAAGTGTTAGAAGCCAAGGCTGCGGGATATATACCTATGTTGAAATTTTGAGGGAGTTGGTTCAGAACTCGATTGAAATGGAGCGCGGGATTGATTCTGTAATTTAGTCAACAAAAAATGCGCCAGAAGTGCTCCTGACTTACTTAGCTGTATGTTGAACACGGATTTCGGCGTTCGAGGACGGCACCTGCACCCCGAGCCGCGCTCTTGAATAGCGCTCCAGCGCATTCTTTGACTATTCTACTCTTCGTGTACAGTACTAGTACATCCCGCGCTACGTTACTTGTAACCCCCGTAGCCCCGAATAAACGACTTCTAAGCAACCTGTGTGAGCTACCGATGAAAAACAAAGGGGCGCGTGCATACCTGCATGACCGAGCGAGTACCGCCGCCGGATGGACTGCGCGCGTCCAGCGCACCTCCTACCAGCGCCACGCAGCGATTCTCCCCGTCCAACACGAGCGCGTCCGCGCGCTCTCCTTGGTCTCGAAGCCGCACCGCCGGCTACAAGTCAAATTGGTCAGTACCAGAAATACGGACTCGGAGCACAATACCCACCTGGCGCGAATTCGAGGAGGTCGGGCCGCGTATTCGTACCCACCGCGATACTCGAAATAAATCTCCTTCAAATACAAATCAGCAAGAAACCAGGAGAAGCGCGGTAAATTAAAAGCAGTCAAACCCACCGGACTTGGAAACTGCTCACTCGCTGACTCGCGCGCGCGCGCGTGCTGCCATCCGAGCTCTCGGAGTCGCGTCCATCACACGGATCTGAATCCGCGCTCCCGATCGACACCCCTCCAAGGGCGCGCGCATGGGGTTCTGTGCGTTCCGAGGCACGCCGAGCCTCTGCATCCCGAAATAGTCAGTACGCACAAAGCGCGTGGTAGTAGCGCAATACTCGCCTATAAAACGCGCATAACGCGCCGAACGAGGCCCTGGTGCAAATCGGGAACTGTTCGTCCGCGGGTAACGAGGCGGAGCCTCGCCTTGAAGCCGCAATATAGCTAATACCCAATCAGTCAGAAAACAGAAAAGCGGGGGTATAGCGAGGAGCGTACCATGAGAGCGCCGCGATGGATTCCCCTGTATGGCGCGCGAGGCCTTCGTGTGATTTGGGGGTATTGGGAAGGTCTCCACAGAGAATGTCAAAACACATCATTTTACCAACCCGCGCACTGGACCCGGAATATTGACCGATAGCACGGCGGAGAAGCGCCGGAAGTGACCTGGAAGAGTACGAGGAGACGTTAGTGAGAGGACTGGCACGAATAAAGCGGGGAAATGGTCGAGGAACGTACCGTGAGAGCGCTGCGGGGAATCCGTGTGGATTGCGCGCGGGCATCGGGATGCTCGAGATGCCTCCGCTCTCGTCAACTTCCCTCCGCTCGACCTCAGCCTCGCGGTCGTGATCAGCCACAGCAATCGGACTACATCAAACCAAATAAGCATTCATCTACGACCAGGGAGAAAACCGGATACGAACATCAAGAACACAGACTCGTCCTCGCTGCGCGGCAACCGTCTCTCCTCGGGCGGCGGGTCTGCGAAGGGGTTCTGGTTGTCCTCCCTGGATGATCTCTTGGCAACCTGAAATTGAAGTGCACAATGCGAACCACTCACGCGATGGTGGCAGCAGCAGGGACCGCCCCCGACACAGGCATGAACACCGCCCTGCTGTTCCACTCGCCCTCGTCCGCCGACTGCCGCGGCTGCGGCACCTCCACCCGCTCCTCCTCACGCGCATTTGCCTCGGCCACAGGCTCAGCTTGGGCATACTGCGACGCCCGCACGGGCTGCAGGTCGTACGGGTACGGCAATACCGCCGCGGCATGCTCCTCTGCGCCGACGACGGTCTCGCTCGCGCTGCCGGGCAACGCCTCCGCGATCGTGTGCATGGGCGCGGCGGGCACGAGGTCGAAGTACGCGGTCTCGTCGATGGCGGGTGCGGGTTCTGGTGCGGGCTCCTCAGGCTACCTCAGCGGGTAAGCGCATACTCAGTGACGCGCAGAACGAGGCGTACAAAGGCATACTCGTTGTAAACACGCTGTGGAGGCCGTGTTAGGCCGAGATGCGGCGGGATGCAGGGGCAATCTCGAAGAAGCGGGGCCGCATCACGATCAGGCTAAAAGTGTGTATAAGGCAGTGGTCGACACTCGTTGCTCGTGGATGTCGTTGGCAAGATATCATCGGCAGAGCCGTCACTGATGTGACCTTTTACGTGTAGAGTTCGACCTAAAGTTCCAACCTTGGCTTCGCATGAAAGTGAATGGCCGGCAAGCGGTGGGACACAAACAGACAGCAGGGGATGGGTCTGGGGGAAATTGAACAGTAGAATATCAAGTTCTTCAGGTTCAGAGCGGTAGGCTGCGTTCCGCCACTAGGCCCTATCACAACTTAACAACAGAAAGTCTTTTAGATCGTGCTTCACCTCGGACTGCGAAAAAACGGGTGTTTTTACTTGGTTGAATTTTCCTCAGTCCCTATGTATGGCAAGTCGGTAACCATCCAAGCAGGAGCGGCCTTGCCGAATCTGCCATCAGATCGGCAGCGCCCGGGCACCTCCACCGGCTTCGGCTCGTTTTCTGTTTCTTCAATCGGATAAATTATGTTGAAGAGAGAGATTTCACAGGGATAATGTTTGATGCTGTGAGCTTTGTAAGCTTCCGTGGAACACACTCCTTGCTGAGTCGCGAGTTGAATCGAGTCGCGAGTTGAATGTCTACTGATTGTTGATCGCCGAATCCGACTCTCCTGATTATTCGGACACCCTAGAGCTGAGATCATTTAAATGGCCCAACAACACCAGTCTTCTCGATGATACCATTGTGCAGAAAACGGGCTCGGACGGGGAGAGTTGTCAATACTCCCCGAGGACTGTCGCTGGCGTTATCACTGCCCCAGCAGCTTCGTTGTCAAGGAGCTGTAAATTTCCCAGCGATATCAAAGTTTTTTTGGGGAATTACAGGTGGTTGAATGTCAAATCCAACTACAGATGAGATGCAAGGGCGGAGAGATCCAGCATGAATATTAAACAGAATGGGAGAACATGGAAGAAGGGGATGGATGGTTACAGGCGGTAGTATTCATATTGTGAGACTAAACTCAATATAATGAGCATCAAATGCATGCCCACAGCAATCCGCCAGGCGGCCCTGGATGATTCGGGCATTTCTGTGTCATCACGTCTTGAAGAAGCTTCTTCCTCAATGGGTGGATCTGGGTCTATAAACACATTACAAAAACAATGCAGTGAGGTAGAATTGAGCATACAATATTCCTCGTCTGATTCTGAAGGAGATTTATCATTTAACGGGACTTCGGTTTCAGAGTCGGTCTCGTCAACTACGGTAAATCAGCAGAAATAACTACCGGGACGGGGTTTTCATTCACCGTGTGCAAATGGGCCATCTGCATCAGCCGATAGTTGGTAGAGCTGGCACCCGAGCTCTCGGGCCACATCCAGGCTATCAGGATCAAACCCTTTACCTTGATGGAATTGGCGGACCCCGGCGTAGACACTTTCATCCCATGACCAGCCCCAAGCTTCCATTTTGATCTCGAAGGTAGGAAATCCGAGTTGTTCAGCCTCTTCCATTCCCAGTTGTTCAACCCCAGAGGGATCAAGAGACCAGTATGCTGCGCACTCCGGGTGTCGAAAATATGACAGGTTGTCGGATTGTAGGTCCGCCACGGGACAGAGAAATAAATATCCGGAGGGGATGCTGTTGCCACTGTCGTATAGTCTTAGGTCATATGAAAATCCGCGCACAGAGACTGGTGGGAAATCCTTATCAGAATCGGGATTGTCGATATCCTGTAAACATACCATAATCGCGATGGTTGGAGGATACTCCGAGACAATTGAAGATGTGGTTTGCCTGCGCGAGCCACCTGTTGGATTCCCCAATTGTAGCACATGATGCTGCGGGAAAGGACTCCACCCACAAGATCACAGGAATTCACACTTTGATTGACAATGATGAGTAGACCATAAATATGGGATGGATACAAAAACACACCGAGTCCACCCACTCTCCATGTCCACTAATGGGTTTCTGTCCATGTGGTGCCACCCAGAATCGAAAAAATCCAAATCAGGGATATATGTGATCTCTTTCAAATGTTCAATGTCAGAGCCAGAAGGACAGTAGATGAGCGCCCCCAGGTGTACTGATGCATTCGTGGAAACCGAGAATGAGCGGTAGTGTTGGAAATGATTGCAACAGATTTCATGGTAATGGGCCAATGAAATTGAATCTATGATCTTCGAGTCCTCGGGCGGTTCAAGACCAGATCTAAAGGGCGATGACAGCGAATCGACTCCGTTGAGCCAGCTTAGCTGGAGGGGGTCGTGTTCTGGGAGGGTAAAGTCCACACATAGACGACCGGTTGAAGGCCGGATCCATATGGTACATTCCGAGGAGTACTTTAGATGGTAATGAGCTACATGGATATGGATATATCCCGAGGCAGTCTACTCACCAGAAATTCCCCCGAAACAGCTTCGACATGTTGTTGGGCATCCTACGAGCATGTCGGTGTAAACTAAGTGGCTAATGCCGAGATGTAGATGCTCTTGCCTCAAATTCTGTATACTGCGGAAATCAATGTCTACAGGTCGCAGTGAGGGATGGTGGACATACAAAATGTGCCCAGAGATACACTTGTGCCAGATGAGAACCCCGGTACTTCTCCATCACTTGTTTTGCTAGAATCAATTCTAATACAGTGTTGCAATCAGTATGCCATTCAGTTTACCAAGGCGGGGGAACTGACCATCATGGAAAATTGTTGCATGTATGCCAGCCGAACTCGCAGCGCCAAAGAGTTGTACAAAATGTGGATGCCTGTGAAGCAACTCAATGTCGGCACATAAATCAAGAGAACTCCACTCACCGAAGCCATGAATATTGTGAGAGGTCCTGGCGCCATTCCTTTGAAGGGAAAACCATTGAACCGAACTTGAGTTGAACGATGGAAGCCTAGGAACACACCTCCTCGGCGTTTTCGCCCTGATATAAGGCGACGGTCATGGGCACCTTGGAGCCATGGATCCGTGCAGAGTACATTCGCCTGGCGGAGCGCCTTCCTAACAAACGATACGCTTCACCGGAATCACGGCTCAGTCGTATTTCATTTCTCAGGTCCAGGTCCCCCAGCGGGATTCTTCGAAAGTCTGTTGGTCTATCGTGGGCTTGATTCTGAGCAACTCGACCTTTCTACTCACCACAAGGAACAGTGGGGGCCGCATGGTGAACATGCGTGATACTCCTGAACTGTCCGCCAGCGACGGTCAAGTTCTGTGACTGCGGGAAAAAGGTGCCCGTGAATCTGGCGCAAGGGGTGAGCTCCAAATCAGGGAAGATGAGTTTAAGGTACGGACTGATCATGAGGGCTGCTTCCTTCTACCGTCGATTCAGATTGGAATTCTGCTTGAACTTGGGGCTCGTCGTCCATGAGATGGTGGAGGTAAGAGGGAGAGAAGTTAAGCGCCGCCGAAGCGTGTGATCGTGTTCTAAATTCAACTCGAAAGCTGTTGAGATGGCTGTGCTTTGGACGTCTGCAGAAAGTTGCACCACAGCATGTTGTTCCAGCGGGAGGAATGGAAGCAGAAGGCTAGCCACAGCCTAGTCCCCGAAATACGCACCAAATCTGAAAGGCAAGTTAAAAATTCCACATCAAGTTCCTTGAAGAGAGGTTGTGGATCAGCAGCCAAGTTCTCCCGGAACTCGGCGCAACTTGGGGAAATTTAATTTTAAAAGCGTAGGATAAATCAACGAAGAGAAATTCTGAACTGACTGGGGTGGCTGTGACGAGGGACCAGGAGTGGCAACGGCAGAATCAAAAATAGACTGACATGGGCTAACATTAGCCGCCTGCAGAGTGCATTACCACGCATGATGTATTGCAAGGGATCCAGAGGGAGCGGCAGGATCGTGGTAGAGGAGTTTTCTTTTGCTGTCGGACGGAGTAGCAGAGAAAGGGCTGGGCAGAGTTGAGTTGAGCAAAAAATTCCAAAATGGAGTGGAACGCTCGGATCCGAGGGACCGAGACAATAGTCGCCGCTGATACGCGTCGATAGCGGTCAGCACTTTTAAAATGAGTATGAGATCATCATCGTGGTGCCCGGCTCGCCCCAGCTTGCCCCAAGGGGAGGCAAACACACGCAACTCGTACCAGCTGTCTTTTCTCCGGTCTCCATGTTTCGATCCATAGACTCGTACGCCACTTTTTTATTCAACTCACTTATTTTTAACTAGATCTTCAAATTATCGAATTCGCCCGCGACGGTGGTGGCGCGCAATTTTTGACACCATATTTCGTGTTCCGGCGGGCGGGGTCGCGCGCCCAGTCAGGGTAAGTATCCTTGGTGTCCCACGTGTCGCTCTTCCCTCCCTCCACACGTCTTCCACGCTCGGTCCGAACATTCTCGCGCGCCAGCGGCGCGCAGCGCCGTCCCGGAAACTTCGACTGCTTATTTCGGCGTCCAGCGAGCGAGGGTACATGAGCACAAGTTTAAACGTGATATATCACGTTCTGCCGAGCGGAGTCGCGTCGAGGTAAGTTCCATTTAATTTTGAGTGTTCCTTGTGCTAATATTTCCCTCGCAGATCAATGCCAGTGTTTTAAATGTGTCGTACCGCATCTCACGATCACATTACACGTCCTCGAGCACTGGCGGAGCTGCGCGCCGCCCCCGAGCTTCGATTATTTTTGGCGCTCCGCCAGCGGGGCTGCAGCGCCGCGCACATGTTTTAATAATTTATTTGGGGTTCCGCCGAGGGGGGTTGTGTTGAGGTAAGTACGTTGCATTGTATCTTCCATTGTGTGCAGTACTAACCTTTATCTTAATGATCCACCCCCGCGTTGTAAACGCGTCCCGAGCTTCAACGATATATTTCAGCGTCCCGCGAGCAGGGCTACACGATCAATACCATGCACAACTTTCAATAGTATATTTGGGGTGCCAGCGAGGCACCTCGAGGTATGTTCCATATGATCTTCCATTGCGTGCAGTACTAACCTTCATCTTATATGGATCCACCACCGCGTCGTAAACGTCCCACGCGTCGAGCTTCACGCTTTACGTGTCCAATGACCGCGTCGAGCACCCGTGCACATCCGCCGCGCGCATCCGCCGCGCGCAGCGCCGCCCCGTCAATTTCGATTGTATATTTCGACGTCCCGCGAGTGGGGTTAAGGTTGCTGAGCCCCGTGCAAGCTCCAAGAGCGGGGCTACGCGGTCAACGCAAGTTTCAGTAATATATTTGGGGTTCCGGCGCGCAGGGTTGCGTCGCTTGCTTCCGTGCGCATGTATCACACGAATACTCCCGAGCGCCGGCGGCGCACTTGATGTGTCAATCGGATCTTCACGCGTCCCACGAGCGAGGCCATGCGTTGCACGTAAGCACAAAATTACGTGCCGCAGACATTCAAGAAATTGGTTGGAAGTAGAGCAATGACGCGTCCGAGGTGTGTATTACGCCCTAACTATTCCTCCCTACTCACCTTATACCGGTTCCCGCACTCGACGCGTCCTACGTGCTCTAACATCACGCCGAACGCGCGCGGCGCCCCGACTCGATTTTTGGCGGTCCCGCGGGCGAGGATATGTGGCGAGGTATATTGCCGTTACTTCTCCGTGGAAGTCAAACTGATGTTCTGTTTTAGGGTCGCGCGCCAGCGCGGCGTGAAACGCGTCCCAGGACTGTCCTCGCCGCCGCCGCCGCACCATCAACTCATCCGTTCCGCGCAAGGGTGGTTTTATTTTTGTTGTGCGCCGGAGCTTGCGCCGGAGGTGTGTTACATAAACCAGTTGAACACATTTCTTACTCACTCACCCAAGTTCTTCAGTGATGGTAAGTTAGACTCGCGCCGGGCGCCGTCATTCCCACCCTCCGCACCACCGTAGTATTTTGGGTTGGGTTTAAAGTTCCGGGAAGAGGTATGTTCACTTATATTCTCGGAACTGCATTGAGTGCTAACGGCGCGCTGTTTCAGATTCGGATTGCCTCCCCACACCCTCTGTGTTCGTTTCGAGTGAGCCCGATGAGATTCCTCGATGACTACGACTGAGTTTGTCGACGGTTCGGGGATCTCGGGCGGGGATTTCTGCCCCGTTTCGCGGTAAGTCTTACGTTTTTCATCTATTCGATGCGTTCGCTCGGTTTTCTTCCCTACAGACCATTCGGATGAGTTGTAACCCCGCTTTAAATTTACTGACCGTGTGCTTCAGTTGAACTTGGCGAGAGATTGATACACCGTTCACCACGGGGAGACCATCCTAATTTTTTATTTTCTTTGGATGAATGGAAAGTGCGACTTACCATATTGCCGGCGGGCGGCCAACTTTCATTAAGTTGGCCGGGGGGCGGCGAGCAGGGCGGGGGCGTTGGTGTTCATCTGCGATGGCAATGGCGGGGACGGCGTTGTGAGGCGGCGTGTGCGCGGTATCATAATTAGGGCGAGAGACGCGATATGTTGAGTAGAGCGGGGCAAGGTAGTCAGTAAGGAGGAGTTGCGTCATAGACAGCCACTTGACCGCCACCGCTTTTTTTCAAGTTGTTTCTGCGTACATGCTCACAGCGCACAAGCCCGTGTACGGCGAATCAAGAAGGAACTTTGCATCCTCGCACGCGCACAGCACCACAACCCACATCCTCACGCCCTCGGCCATGAACAGGCCCGACTACCTCGAGTCGACGGCGCTGGAGCGGTGGTAGGGCCCGGGGCGTGGTACGGGTTTGGGAAGGGGATGAGGCGTATCGGGTGAGTCGGAGGCAATGACGGTCATTAGGGAGCAGTATGCGGTGTGAGTCCCCGAGTCTTCCTCGCCTCAGAATGACCTGCCTCCAGACAGCTCGCGGAGCAGTATGCGGTGTGAGTCCCCGAGTCTTCCTCGCCTCAGAATGACCTGCCTCCAGACAGCTCGCGGAGCAGTACGGACCGCGCAGATCATCGGCGTCGGTGAGGTGCGATGCACGCGCGTGTGAGATTAAAGGTGCGTCGTACGCGCCCCTCTTTTCTTTACCTGTTTTGTTGCGCGGAGTCGCGCTCACCCACAACGCCAGACAGTGCGCAGTCGACGCGTCACGGTCCACCGACCAGAATAGCAACAGTACGACTCCGCATGCCGCGCGCGCAGAAGCACCCCGCGAATGCGCGGGGTGGTATGCGTGCGTGGCTCGCGGCGGTGGTGTTGGTGTCCCCGCGAAGCCCTTGCGTCTCGTGGCCACGACGACTCAGCGCGCCATCTGGCGGCGGAATCCGTGCCGTGTGCGGGCGCGCTTGCCAAGAGCCCCGCATGCACGACTCGGCAGGCTACGCGGCTCGGGCATCGCGCGCCGAGGCCGCTTTGCCCACGGACGGTCGCGGCGGCGGCTCAGGGGGCGCGCGCCAAGTCGGCGCGTCCTGTGCGCGCTCACCAAGCTCGCCCGCCCACCTCGTGAGCTGCCTCGGGCATGCGGAGCCAAGTCCAGCGCGCCTACATATTCCCTTATTACCAAAGCCCTCGCGCGTCTATCCACTGTTACATACCTACATGGTCCCCTCATCGCTACAGACTACTAATGAAGGAATCTAATACACGGAGTCCGACCGACATCGCGGTGGAGTAGTCAGGTCAGTGAGGAAACCGCAACTCGACGGGTAAGTAAATCGTACGCGGGTCAATGGAACGTTTGAAGCGTTACTTATAATTACCTTTTGGTCCAGTATAAATCTGCCAGTGCGCGCCCGAGTTAGTTCCAATGGTGCCAAATCAAAATTGCGTCGCGCAAGTGTACATGTCAGAAAGCTCTGGGAATGTCAGAAAGCGCTGGAACGTGAAGGGTTGGTACTGTAAATCGTGTGCAGAAATTTGAAAGGGTTACCTGGATTGTATATATAGCCCTAGATCTGCGCGCGCAGTGAGAACTCGATGTCCTCGAGGAGCACACAACCTGTGTTGAAATGCTGAACTGGCAGGGTTCTCGGGCGCGCGAGTCTGAAATGCGCCGCTGAAGTCGATTCAGCAAAAGGGAATGGCTGCAGGTACAACACGGATACGAGTCGCGGCGGCGTCCTCGGCCTTGAAATAGACACTCGCGCGGTGCAGTGAAGATTGCGCGGAGTCTGGAAATGCAAGTGTCGATTAAGTAGCAGAAGTCAAGGCTGCGGGATGTATACCTACGCTGAAATTTTGAGGGAGTTGCTTCAGAACTCGATTGAAATGGAGCGGGAACAAATAATTAATTGCGCCAGACGTGTTCCAGGCTTACTTGGCTGTATGTTGAACACTTCGAGGACGGCACCTGCCGAGCCGCATCCTTAAATAACACTCAGCGCATTCTTTGACCACTCTACTTTTCGCGTACAGTACTAGTACATCTCGCGCTACGCTACTTGTATCTCCTAACCAAAAGGTGTGAGTTCCCGATGAAAACCAAAGAGGCGCGCGCGTACCTCGGCGCAATCGAGTGAGAATCGCCGCCGGATGGACTGTGCGCGTCCGGGGCACATCGCGCACGCAGCGCACCTCGCAGCTATCCTGTCCGCCCAACGTGCTCTCCCCTTGGTATCGAAGCCGCAGCGTCAAATCGCTCAGTACCATAAATACAGACTCTCAGCGCAATACCGACTGAGAAAACGTGCATGGTGCGAATTCGAGGAGGTTGGGCCGCGTATTTGGGACAGATCGAATTGCTCAGTACCAAAAATACGGACGCTAAGTGTTAGCGGCCGGTGACCATCACGCGCCGTTTCAACTTGCCGTTCGCACTTATACTTATCCGGTTGCTTCCGCCCGCCGCCCGTTTAGCTATTCCACTCATATATTGACCGAATTACTCTACTTGATAGTGACTTGTACTCTTGACGCTCCGCTATAATTTACCGTTTGGTTCTCGACGCCCTGCGTGACCTGTGATTCTTACACTAAGTGCAATACCCACCGAGAAAATGTGTCTGGCACGAATTTGAGGTCGGGCCACGTATTCCTACCCATCGCGATACCCGAAATCAAGTCCTTCAAATACAAATCAGTAAGAAACCAGAAAAAGCGCAGTAAATTAAAAGGAGTCAACCTCACCAACTGCGCACTCGCTGACCCTCGCGCGCGCGTCCCGCCATCCGAGCGCTCGGAGTCGGGTCCGTACGACGTACAGGAAGGCACCCCATCGATCGCCTTGCCTCCGAGCCCGCGCGCATGGATTTCTGTGCGTTCCGAGGTACGCCGAGCCGAGCCTCTGCATCCCAAAACGGTCAGCGAGTACAAAACGCGCGGGGGTAGCGCAATACTCACCTATAAAACGCGCACAGCGCGCCGAACGAGTTCCTGGTGCATCTAGGGAGCTGTTCGTCCGAGGGCAACGACACAGGGCCGCGCTGTGAAGCCGCAATATAGCTCAAACCCAAGTCAGTCAGAAATCGAAAAAGCGAGATAAGGGCCGAGGGACGTACCGTGAGAGCGGCGCGCAGCGCTGCGGAGGATCCGTGTGGATTGCGCGTGGGCATCGGGTCTGCGAAGGAGTTTTGGTTGTCCTCTTTGAATTATCTCTGGTCAACATGAAATCAAAGTGCACAATGGGAACCACTCACGCGACGGTGCCAGCAACAGGAACCGCTACAGGCATGAACACCGCCCTGGTGTCCCACCCGCCCACTGCGTGGCTGCGACCTCCGCGCGCTCCTCCTGAGGTACAATTACCTTGGCTACGGGCTCAGCCGCGGCATCCTGCGACGTCCGCGCGGGTTGCAGGTTGTACGGGTACGGCGACACCGCCGCCGCGTGCTCCTCCGCGCCGACGACCATCTCACTCGCGATCGTGTGCATGGGTGCGGCGGGCACGAGGTCGAACTACGCGGCCTCGTCGACAGCGGGTGCGGGTTCTGCTGCGCGCTTATCGACTGCGCGCTGGGGTTGCGGCTCCTCTGGGGCAGGTGCGTCCGGTGCGGGCTTTCAAGTTGGTTCTTCGGCGATCGCAGGCACTGGCTCGGGGAGAGAAATGGGCCCATGCATCTCCTCTGGCTCGTCGGTGAACGCGCCGGGGTTGCTGCTGTCTGTCATGAGCATCGGGGGCCGGGCACGTAGAGGATGCTGTGAACTTTGTGAACTTCCGCGGAGCACACTCCTTGCCGAGTCGTGAGTTGAATGTCTCCAGATGAGTTGATTGCCGGATTCCACTCACCTCATTATTCGGACGGCCTGGAGCTGAGACCAATTAAGTAACCTAACAACATCAGTCCCACTCTTCTCAACGATACCATTGTGCAGCAAATGGGCTGTGACTTGGAGATTTATCAATATCCCCCGAGGACTGCTGCCGACATTTATCGGAAAGGCGGGATAACGGTCCGAAAAAAAATCTACATAAGATATCTAGAAGGTACATTTAAAAAGAGAATAGGCTGAAAGGATTTGAACCCCGTTTAGGAGATAACTACGAATTTGTCAGGTTACGCGAGTGGAATAAATCATGCAACCACAGGATGGTGGTGGTCAGAATGAGTGCAAACTGCACACCCATAATAATCCTCCAGGTCCTGCATGGTTTGGCCACTTCTATGTCATCAAAAGTGCAGGAGGCATCTGGTACAAGTTGTGAATTCAGGTCTGTAATATATCTAAGAATGGACACAATTAGATAATTAAGAGGGCGTACTGGATTCCTCGTGAGCTGCTTCCGAGGGAGCTTCCTGCGGGATTTCATGATCGCCGGAGTCTCCCCCACAGTCCTCGACCTCTTCAACTGTTCAACATTAGGACAAGAGATTAGGACGTGGTTTATGAGCTCACGACGTGCAAATGGACCATCCACCTCAGTTGATATCTGAAAGAGGGGAAACCCAAGCTCTCGGGCCACGTCCTGGCTATCAGGATCGAAGCCTTTACCTTGATGGAATTGGCGGATCCCAGCATAGACACTTTCATTCCAATAGTATGCACGGGCATTCATTGTAAACTTGAAGGCAGGAAATCCAAGTTGTTCCGCCTCCTCCATTCCTAGATGTTCAACCCCGGAGGGATTAAGAGACCAGTATGCTGGGCACTCCGGGTGTTGAAAATATGACGGGTTGTCAGATTGTAAGTCCGCCAAGGGACAGAGAAATAAATATCCGGAGGGGATGCTGTCGCCAGCGTCATATAGTCTGAGGTAATATGAAATTTGGTACACAAAGACTGGTGGGAAATCCTTGTCAGAATTGGGATCGTCGATATCCTGTGAGCGTACCATAATCACGATGGTTGGACGCTATACCAAGACAATTGAAGATGTGGTTCGCCTGTGCAAGCCACCCGTTCGATTCCCAAGTGTTGCACGCGATGTTGCGGAAAAGGACTTCATCCACAAGATCACTGGAATTCACACTTCAATTGAGAATGATTAGTAGACCATAAATATGGGATGAATACAAAAACACACCGAGTCCACCCACTCTCCATGACCCATAATGGCTTTCCCTCGGGCGTGCTCCACCCATAATCGACAAAATCTAAATTAGGGACAAATGCGATCTCTTTTGAATGTTCAATGTCGGAGCCAGGTGGACAGTGGATGAGCGCCCCCAGATGCACTGATGCATTCGTGGAAATCGAGAACATGCGGTAGTGTCCGAAATGATTGTAACAGATTTCATGGTAATGGGCCAACGAAATTGAATCTATAATCTTCCAGTCCTCGGGAGGTGTAAGACCAGATCTCCCGAGCGATAACAATGAATCAAATCCACTTGCCCACCATAGCACCAGGTGGCCTTCTTCTGGGAGGGCAAAGTCCACGCATAGACGACCGGTTGAAGGCCGGATCCATATGGTACATTCCCAGGAGTTCTTGAGATGGTAATGAGCTACATGGATATGGATATATCCCGAGGCAGTTTACTCACCGGAAATTTCCCTGAAACAGCTCCGACATGTTGTTGGGCATCCTACGAGCATGTCGGTGTAAACTAAGTGGCTAATGCCGAGATGTAGATGCTCTCACCCCAAATTCTGTATCCTGCGGAAATCAATGTCTGCAGGTCGCAGTGAGGGATGGTGGACATACAAAATGTGCCCAGAGATATACTTGTGCCAGATGGGAACCCCGGTACTTCTCCATCACTTGTTTTGCTAGAATCAATTCTAATTTAATGTCGCAATCAGTATGCCATTCAGTTCACCAAGGCGGGGGAACCGACCATGGTGGAAAATTGCCGCATGTATGCCCGCTGAATTTATTGTTCCAAAGAGCTGCATAAGATTTGGATGCCTGCGACACAACTCGATGTCAGCACATAAATCGAGAGAGTTCCACCCACCGAAGCCCTGAATATTGTGAGACATCCTGATGCCATTCCTGCGAACGGGAAGCTATTCAACTCAAGTGGAATGAAGGAAGTCTGGGGCCTCACCTCCTCGGCGTTCTCGCCCTGATATAAGGCCACAGTCATCATTGATCTCGACCCGTGGATGCGTGCAGAGTACATGCGTCTCGCAGAGTGCCTGCTATTCCAATAACGGTGCACTACACCAGAATCACTGTCTAATCGTATTTCGCTTTGCAGGTCCAGGTCCCCCAGTGGGATCCTTCGAAAGTCTGTCGCTGTATTGTGAGCTTTGTTCCGATGAAACTCAAACATTATGCTTACCAGAAGGAACTGTCGGAGCCGCATGGTGAACATTCGTGATACTCTTGAACTGTCCCCCAGCGACGGTCAAGTTCTGTGATTGTGGGAAAAAGGCGCCCGTGAATCTGGAGCATGGTGCCCGTCAGCTCCTGCGAAGAGAAGGCGAATGAGGAGGATATACTGATCATAAGAAGTGTCATGTCCATCTCCCGTCGATTCCATGCTGAATTCTGCCTGGACATGGGGCTCGTCGTCCATGAGATGGTGGAGGTAAGAGGGAGAGAAGTTAAGCGCCGCCGAAGCATGTGACCGCGTTCTAAATTCAGCTCAAAGCGAGATGGCCGTGCTTTACCGATCAACACACGTCATGCCAATCCTGGGTGCCTGACGCTAACACACGCAACTCGTGCCAGCTGTCTTTTCTCCGGTCTCCGTGTTTCCATCCACAGACTCGTAGGCCGCTTTTTCTTCAACTCACTTGTTTTCACCTGGATCTTCAAATTACCAAACTTGCCCGTGACGGTGGTGGCGCGCAGCGCCGCGCGCAAATTTTGGCACCATATTTCGTGTTCCGTCGAGCGGGTCATGCGCGCAGTCAAGGTATGCTTGATATTCACCGCCCCAGTTGCTCTGATGCTATGCTTGCCTTTCGGCTCGACCTTCGCATCGTAAACGCCTCCCACACGTCGTCCTTCCCACCGCACGTGTCCTAAAATCGTGCCGAACATCCCAGCGGCGCGCAGCGCCGCTCCGGTAGTTTCGGCCGCATATTTCCGCGTCCCGGGAGGCGAGGCTACATGCACGCGAGTCCCAGCGCGAGATATCGCGTTCCGCCGAGCGAGGTCGCGTCGAGGTAAGCTCCATTTTATTTCGATTGTCCCTCGTGCTAATACTTCCCTCGCAGATCAACACCGGTGTTTTAAACGCGTTGCACGCATCCCACGATCATATCGCCCGTCCTCGAGCACTGGCGGCGTGCAGCGCCGCCCGAAAATTTTGATTCGATCTTTGTGTGTCCCGCGAGCGGGGATACACGTGCAGCGCCGCGCTCAAGTTTCAAGATGATATTATTATTTGGTACGTTACATTGCATCGTGCATTTCTGCACATACTGACCTTCACCTTACAGATCAACCACCGCGGCGCCGCCCCGAGCTGTGTGTGGTACTAACCTTTATCTTATAGATCCACCGGCGTCGTAAACACGTTCCACGTGTCGAGCTTCACGCCACACCCGTCGAAGGACCGCACAAGGCATCTCCATGCATCGCGGGCGTACAGCGCCGCCCCGAAAATTTGGATTCAATTTCTGCGCTTCTCCCCAGCAAGCGTTCAGGTACTTAAATCCTCTAACCCATTATTCTCTTGACTAATATACTACAGGCATGCGCCCCCGACGCGCCGCCCATCAACGTGCCGCGTACCGCGCCCCCCAAATTTAATCTAATTCTTTGGTGGTTCCGCGAGCGGGGGTTTTGTACGTGGCTTGTTTCGGGATCGCCTCCCCGGTGCTGATTTATTCCGTCTATCAGCGACGCCACGGTACATGCGCCCGCGGCCGCCGCCGTCCGTCAACCCCGCGCGCCGTAGACATTCAATAATCTTCTGGAAGCCCCGCGGGCAGGGGTATGACACGTCCGAGGTGCGTATTACGCGTCATTTATTTTTCCTTACTAACCTTCCACAGGTTACATGTGCTCAACGCGTCCTACGTGCTCTACCATCCGCCGAACGTGGGCGGGATTTCGACTCAATTTTTCGTGGTCCCGGGGGCGGGGATACGCGGCGAGGTGTTGCCATTATTTTGCTAGTGAGATTCAAACTGATGTTCTGTTTTAGGGTCGCGCGCCGCCCGATCAACGAACTTTATATTTTTGTTGCGGGCTGGAGGTATGTGCTCAAGTTCACACACGTGGCTCATGGCACACCGAACCCCCACGGCATCGCGATGTTGGACTCGCGTCGGGCGCTGCCGCCGTTCTGGTTTCCGCGCCGCCGTCGGTATTCTAGGTTCAGTTTTCGAGTTCCGGGAAGAGGTACGTACGATTCTTAGAGCTACAACAAGTGCTAACGACACCTTGTCTCAGATTCGCAATGCGCTGTGTTCGTTCCGAGTGAGCCCGACGCGATTCCTCAATGAATACGACGTGCGGCGTTGGATTTCTCGATGGTTCGGGGATCTCGGGCGAGGATTTCGAGGGTGCCGTAGCATGTTGGAAAGGTTCTGGGCGTGTTTTCGCGGTAAGTCTTTGTTACTGCTTCCCTGCAGACCCTTCCGATGAGCTGTAACCGCTTTAAATTCACTGACCGTGCTTTTCCTTGGCGGAAGATGAATCGGTTGCATCGTCCGCGATTCTGACTGCGAACCCCGCGCGACGGGGAGACCATGCAATTTTATGGATGGACGGGAAGTGCGACTTAAGCTTTTTTTATGTATGACGCGTCCGAGGTGCGCATTACGCGCTAATTACTAACCTTATACCAGTTCACGCACTCGACGGGTCCTACGTGCTCGAACGCGCGCGGCGCTCCGACTCGATTTTTCGCGGTCCCGTGAATGGGGATACGCGGCGAGGTGTGTTGCTGTTATTTTCTATGTGAGATTCAAACTGATGTTCTGTTTAGGGTCGCCCGCCGGGGCGGCGTCAAACGCGTCCCAGTGACTGTCCTCGCCGCCGCCGCCGCTCCACCAACTCCCCCGTGCCGCGCGAAGATGGTTTTACTTTTGTTGCGCGCTGGAGGTACGTCACATAAATCACTTTAACACATTTCTTACCACTCACCTGAAGTTAGACTCGCATCCTGCGCCGCCGTCATTCTGCTTTCCGTGCCACCGTCAGTATTTCGGGTCCAGTTTTCGAGTTCCGGGAAGAGATAAGTAATAAGTACATTTATTTATATCCTGAGAGCTACAACGAGCACTAACGGCACGCTGTTTCAGAGTCGCATTGGGCTGTGTTCGTTCCGAGTGAGCCCGATGAGATTCCCCGACTTGCAACGTTGGGTTTAGACGGTTCGGGGATCTCGGGCGAGAGCTTCGAGGGTTGACGGGAGCGCGGGTACGCATCTTGATGAGGCAAGTCACGGTGGCGATGGCGATGAGCGGAGACGGCGTTGGGCGGCGGCGTGTGCGCGGTAATTAGAGGGGGAGGTGCGAGAGTTTGAGTAGAGCGGCGGGAGTCAGTAAGGAGGAGTTGCGTCATAGACAAAGAGGACCACACACCGCCACCGCTTTTTTTGTTTCTGCCACCATGCTCACGGCGCACAGGCCAGTCTATGGCAAGCCAAGTCGGAACTCTGCAGCCTCGCACGCGCACAGCACCACAAGGCACATCCTCGCGCCCTCGGCCATGAACAGCACCGACTACCTCGAGCGGACGGCGCTGCGGCGCTGGTACACGGCGGCATTCGCGCGCTCGTCGTGCCACTTCACATAGCATCATCGTCGCGCGCTTGCTGTGCTCGAATCACGTTACGTACAGGTTTGGGGAGGGAATGAGGCGTATCGGTTGAGTCGGAGGCAATGGCGGTCAATGGAGCGGTATGCGGCGTGAGTCCCTGAGTCTTCCTTGCCTCCGAATGACCCGGCCCCAGACAGCTCGCGGAGCAGTACGGACCGGATGCCGCCGCACTGATCATCGCCTCCGGAGTGCGATGTGAGATTAAAGGTGCGTCGTCCGCGCCTTTCCTTTTTATTTGACTTGTTGCGCGGACTCGCGCCCACTCACAAGGACAGAGAGCGCGCAGTCGACGCGTCACGGTCCACCGACGAGAAGAGCGGCAGTACGACCCGCATACCACGCGCGCAGGAGCGCCCCGCGAGTCCGCGGGGTGGTGTGCGTGTGTGGCTCGCGGCGTTGATGTTGGTGTCCCCGCGAAGCTCTTGCGTCTCGTGGCCATGACGACTCAGCACGCCGTCCGGCGGCGGAATCTGCGCGGTGTGCGGGCCCCCGTGCCAAGAGCCCCGCATGCACGTACGGCCGGAGTCCTGGCTGCCGACTCGGCGGGCTGCGCGGCTCGGGCATCGCGCGCCGAGGCCGCTTTACCCAGGGACAGTCCAGGGGACGCTAAGTCGGCGCGTCCTGTGCGCGCTCACCACGCTCGCCCGCCGCTGCATATCGGACACGGCTAGCCCGCACGCGGAGCCAAGTCCCGCGCGCTTGCCTATTCCCTTACTTTACAAAGCCCTTGCGTGTCCGTCTACTTACCTATGTCAATACGGGCAAGAGCTCTGTCAGTAGTCCGAGTCTGAGTGAGTTCCAATCTCAATGTTGGTTACCATCTCAATGTCCTGAACGAGTACAACCCTTCATCAATTAGCGGGGATCTTGGGCTGGATTTAAAGAAACGGTGCCATGTCAAAAATGCGTCGCGCGTGTACATGTCAGAAAGTGCTGGAACGCGAAGGGTTGGTACTGTGCATCGTGTGTGGAGAGTATCAGAAATTTGAAGTGGTTACCTGCCTAGATCTGCGCGCGTAGTGCGAGTGAGTCACTCAATGTCCTCGAGTAGCATAGAAAGTATGTTGAAATGCTGGATTAGCTGGGGGTGCGCGAGTCGGAAATGCGCCGCTGAGGTCGATGGAGCAAAAGGGAAAGGCCGCAGGGTACAACACGGATACGAGTCGCGGCGGCGAGCTCGGGCTCGAAAAAGCCACTCGCGCGGTGCAGTCAAAATTGCGCGGAGTCCAAGTCTGGCGATGCAAGTGTTAGCTAAGCAGTAGAAGCCAAGACTGCGGGATGTATACCTAAGGTGAATTTTTGAGGGAGTTGCTTCAGAAGTCGATTGAAATGGAGCGCGGGATTTATTCTGTAATTTAGTGAACGAAAAATTCGCCAGGAGTGCTCTAGCCTTACTTCGCTGGTTGTTGAACACGGACTTCGGCGTTCGAGGACGGCACCTGCACCCCGAGCCGCGCCGCGCTCTTGAATAGCGAGGGCTCCAGCGCATTATTTGACGGGGTTATTTACTCGCGTACAGGACATGTACGTCCCACGCCACTCCCTATCTGTAACCCCCGCACCAACCCCGCACCCGAATAAACGACTTCCAACACAACTCAGATAAGCACCTAATGAAAAAACAAAGAGGCGCACGCGTACCTCCGCGCAATCGAGTGAGTACCGCCGCCGGACCGCATGGACTGCGCGCGTCCAAGGCGGCGCACCTCCTACCACGTAGCTATCCTCCCCGTCCAACGCGCTACGAGCGCGTCCGCGCTTTCTCCTCGGTACAAGTCGAAGCCGCAGAGCTGGCTACAGATCAAATTGGCCAGGACCATGAATACAGAGTCGGAGCGCAATACCCACCGACAAAACGCGCTAGTGCTGGCCAAAAATACGATACGGTAAAATACATTCTGAATATATTCAACCAAATACGAATACGATACGGCCTCCGAGTTCAACTGAGAATATGAATACATCTGAATATGAATATGATATAATATGAATATAATACGATACGGCCAATCGTATTCAAATATATTCCACTGTGGTCGAAGTGGTTCTTCGCCGGCCCGGAACATCGACCGGCACAGTTCGGACCATGAAAGTCAACTGCCGAGCATCAAACGTGGATCTGATTTGCCCTGGGCCGCCGCAACGGCAAGCCATCGGTAACCTGCCGGGCATTGAACCATCAAAATTAGTTGACCCTTGATGTTGATGACGGTTGAAACCTGCCGCCCACTAGGTTCCAAGTCCACATCCTTCGGTGAGCGATTCCGATACAAATGAGCATCCATGCTTCAGTCTTTGGACCCCTTTAGGCGCCAATTGAGCCCAATTTTTCAACCAGGCTAGCGCTCAAAATATATTTGGATATATTCAAAATATATTCATATTCATCCTCCAGAATACGAATATGATATACTACAAATACGATACAGCCTCTGAGAGGTGAATACGATATGAATATGAATACGATACGCCATGTGCCGTATCATATTCATATTTGGCCAGCACTGAAACGCGCCGAGTGCGCTTAACATAAATATGAAGAGATCAAATGAAAGTCCTTCAAATAAATCAGTAAAGAACCAGAAAGAGGGCGGTAAATTAAAAGCAGTCAAACTCACCCAACTTGGAAACTGCGTACTCGCTGACCCTCGCGCGCACGTGCTGCCATCCGAGCGCTCGGCGTCGCGTCTGTACGACGCCTCTGAGTCCGCGCTCCCTATCAACACCCCTCCGAGCCCCCGCGCATGGGTTTCTGTGCATTCCTAGGCATGCCGAGCCTCTACATCCCAAAATAGTCAGCGAGTACAAAACGCGCGATAGTACCGCAATACTCGCCTCGAAAACACGCACAACGCGCCGGACGAGTTCCTGGTGCAAATAGGGAACCGCCCGTCCGTGGGTTACGAGGCAAGCCCTCACCGTGAAGCCGCAATATAGCTAAAACCCAAATCAGCCAGAAAACAGAAAAGCGGGAGTATGGCCGAGGAACGTACCGTGAGAGCGGCGCGCAGCGCGGCGGAGGATCCGGATGGATTGCGCGCAGAGCCTCCGTGTGATTTGAAGGGATTGGGAAGGTCTTCATAAAGCTGTTTAATTAAATATCAAAACACAGTTTGCCCAGCTTGTGAACTCAGGCGGAGTACTGACCAGGAGCACTGCGGAAAAGCGCAGGAAGTGACCTGGGGGAGTACGAGGACACGTTAGCGAGAGGAGTGGCACGAATAAATGCACGGGGAGCTTGCCTGGAAGATACAATGTAACTGAAGACCAAAACGGTCAGTTAATCGAAAAAAGCGTGATAAAGAGAGCTAGTGGGCGGCGCGTTCGGCTGGAGAAGACACATATACACTGCGTAAATTGCCTCCGAGAGCTTTCGAGTCAGAGGTCGAGGATCCAGCATGAAATAGTCCTAGATGCCAAATCAGCAAGAGGCGGAATATTGGCGAAGTACTTACCATTAGCGCGTAGCGGGGACGCGTTCTTGATTCATATAGAGCACATTCTGACGTTAGTAACACAAATAGCGCGAGACACTCCAGCAGGAGCTCGCCAGTGAAGTCTAATGCGACTAGAACCAAAAATAGTCAGTTAATCGAAAAACTGCTATAAAAACATAGAACTGACTCGGCGGCCGGCGAAAAGCACAGGGAATAGTTGATATAACGTGAATGCATCGCCTCCGAGCACCATAGAAGCATGGTCTACGTTCTGATTAAGGAGCTGCACTAGATGTAAAAGCAGCGAGTAAGCGGGAGAAGCGGAATAACCGCGGGATGCGGACCGGAACCACACAGTGTAGACGTGTTCCGCGTTCTTGGAGAGTGGTAAGAGCCGTTAAAATGAGAAATAGCACAGTAAACTGCGCGCGGAGCTCACCAGTACGTATCATGTAACGGACAACAAAAAAAGGTAAGAACATCGAAAAAACCCGGTAAATAAAGGATGACTGACTTTGAGGGGAGCGAAAATCGCGGGGAGTAGTATGAATGCATTGTATGCATCCCCTCTGAGACTTTGACAAGATATGCTCTCTTCTGAGCAAGGAGTTGGGCTAAATATAAACCAGGACAGTGTCCAAAAAAAAGCGGAATACCGGCGGAATTCTGAACGAGAGTGGGTCGATGGAGCGTCGAAAAGATACCTATATGCTCACATCTCAGGTAAGTGAAAGAATTAGGGCGAAAAATTGGAGCCCGCGCTCACCAGAATAAGTCGGCCGGCATTCTTTGCTCAATTGATGCACATTGAAGCAGGCGTATGTTTTGGACTCTTGGGATCTTGAGAGCGTCTTCAGCAGCTACGAGCACGATATTAAGAATACGGCCTGCACTCAGGAGGACTTATCTTGAAGACATACCGTCACTAAATTTAATACAAGTCAGTTAATGAAAAAAGCGGCTAAACCGAGTCAATACGGACCCTGGGAGCGCCAATAAGTGGACGAAAGAGTGTGGAAAAACTCTGAATGTAACGTATACATGCCCCTCCCGGACTCCACCGCCCTCCCGAGCGAAAACCTCGCAAATACTCACACTGAAATCAAGCTACAACAGTCAGTCAATACTTCAAAAATGGGAAGATTTGAGCCCAATATATACCCAAGTCTTGGTTATGAGTTCAAGGTGTCCTTAGAGTCAAGTAGTCTTGTGAGCAAGGCTCTAAGGGCTAGAAGAAACAAAGCTACGTACTGTGATGGTGGTTCAGGTGAAAGGTGGATCACGGTCACACGGCCGAGATCATGATGCCGAGACATTAAGGGCGCAACTGCCCAGTGCGAAAATTATGCTTCACTTGCAATAGTACTTACCTGATGGTATGGAAGGGAATGTGATAGCTTGTATCATAATTATTTAGTTGACGAAAGACTTCTTCAGCATTAATTAGTTAGTGGCCATGGATTGATTTGAATCGTACGTTGACTCACTTTGGACGAGTGGGGCATGTATACGAAAATACTAACTTATCGCTGCGTCAAGATGACTTGATATAGTGGCCTTGAATCGAGTTGATTAATCTGAGCCCAATGATAGATTCAATACTGACTTACCTGAAGTCCGACAAGCATAGTCTCGGCATTTTGAAGCCTTGACCGTAGAGTAGCGTAGTCTTGGCCATGAGTCGGATGGTCTGGGTAAGTGGACCGTCAGTATCTGAGTGGACATTGGGTCAGCATGGGCGGGTGCGCATTAAATTGAACAGAGCCTTGTCAATCAACCAAATAAGTCAGGAAGTAAATGAATGTAACGTTAGAGCAACCATACCTGGCACTGTAGAGCGATACGTACTCCCGAATTTCTTAGCTGTATGTTGAACACGGACTTCGGTGCCCGACGGCACCGACACCCCGAGCCGCGCTTTTGAATACTATAATAGCGCTCCAGCGCATTCTTTGACGGAGGGAGCCATTTACTCGCGTACAGTACTAGTACATCCCGCGCAACGCTACTTGTAACCCCTGCACCCCAATCACCAGCTTCTAACCAAAATGTGTGAGTTCCCGATGAAAAACAAAGAGGCGCGCACGCACCTCCGCGTAATCGAGTGAGTACCGCCGCCGGGTGGACTGCGCGCGTCCGGCGCACATCACGCACGCACCGCACCTCGCACGCAGCTACCCTCCCCATACGAGCGCATCCGCGCTTTCTCCGGTATCGAAGCCGCAGCACCGGCCACAAGTCAAATTGCTCAGTACCAAAAACACGGACTCGGAGCGCAATACCCACCGAGAAAACGCGCCGAGTGCGCCTAACGTGAATGTGAAGAGGATAAATGAAAGTCCTTCAAATACAAAGTAAGGAACCAGCAAAAGCGAAGTAACAGCGGCCCAACTCACCCTGCCTGCCCTCGCGTGCGCGCGTCTCGCCATCCGAGCGCTCCGACTCGCGTCCGTACGACGCACAAGAAGGGGCCCCATCGATCGCCCCGCCTCCGAGCCCGCGCACACGAGTGCCTTTGCGTTCCGACGCACGCCGAGCCTCTGCATCCCAAATAGTCAGCGACCAGAAAACGCGCGGTAGTACCGCAATACTAACTTAGAAACGCGCAAAAACGCGCCGAACGAGTTCCTGGTGCGAATAAAGAACGGTTCGTCACAGGGCGATGAGGCAGGGCCTCGCCGTGGAGCCATAATGTTGCTAAAACCCAGATCAGTCGGAAAGCATAAAAGCGGGAGTATGGCCGAGGAACGTACCATGAGAGCGGCGCGTGGCGCGCAGCGCTGCGGAGGATCCGTGTGGATTGCGCGCGGGCATCGGGTCTGTGAAGGGGTGTTGGTTGTCCTCCCTGAATTATCTCTTGTCAACATGAAATCAAAGTGCACAATGGGAACCACTCACGCAACGGTGGCAGCAACAGTATCCGCTACAGGCATGAACACACGGCGGTGGCCGATGCGTTTTAGGAGCCAAAAATGGGGTCCAAACGGGTCGCCACGGTTGGGTATATTTTTGGCACAAAACAAAAATCTAAAGGAAAACAGCTTCTTTTGGGATGCATTCATCTGCAGTTGGACTTGGCAGCCTAGACTTGTGACCAGTCTGCCTATGAGTGGTAAAAAAATGTGGCAAGCACTTTGCCATAGGCAGACTGGCACAATTCGGAACAGGTGATTGAGCTGGGCCCGGAGTTGAATTTTTCCTGCGACCCACGCCCTGCACTCAAATCTTAATGGATAGGTTGTATCTAACCTTCTGGCTCTTCAGAATTTCATTCTCTGAGCCCATGGCATTGCAACGTAGACCCAAATTTAACTGAGAAAGTCAGATCTGGTCCGAGACTCGGTGTTCGGTGTCACGGCACCACTCAAAATTTGAAACTCCGGGCCCAGCTCAATCACCTGTTCTGTAAGGAACCATTTACTTACTATTCGTCATACTCTTTACCTACATCAGATTTTTGACAGATTGCTTGTCATCCTTGTTTGACCTTGTACAAGGCCAAACAAGGCCAACAAGGTCGAAAGGTCGCAAGGACGCAAACGAAGACGATATTTTTGCAAGGTCAATATTTTCCCCAATTTTTTTTTTTTGAGGATTGTCCCGGACCTCATTCCCAATTTCCTTGGGGGTGTTTTTTGACATTTTTGCTTGTGGGACCTTGTGAGCTTGTTCACAAGCTCACAAGGCCAACAAGGTCGCAAGATTTTTGTCAAAAGGCTGATGTACAAGTCATGTGCTCATGTATTATCTAATCATCTTATCTTTACTCCAAACCCGTCGCCTCAGAGCCCAAACTAGCCTTACCTCATTGAGTTACTCAGAGTAGAGGCCTGCAGGCATAAGGCGACACTTATCCAACACTACACTCCAATTGCCTTTACGCTCCAGCCTAACTTTGGCCTTACCTCGTCGATACACTCCGAGAAGAGGCCTGCAGGCATTAGGCGACATTTACTTGCTCTTACTCTCTTACGCACCACCCTGACGTTCTCTGCTCCATCGGAATATCTCCTTTCAAGAGATTAGACCGTTGGATTAAGGTCGTTACCACAATATTCAGCATATCTCCCTGCCAGGGCACACGTATGACGGCTACCCTTCTGTGAGGTATAAAGAAGCCTCACACATTCCGAATTGTACCAGTCTGCCTACAGCAAAGTGCTTGCCACATTTCTTTGCCACTCATAGGCAGACTGGTCACAAGTCTAGGCTGTCAAGTCCGACTGCGGATGAGAAGCGAGAGTTCCGTGCTTGCGGGAAAAAGGTGCCCGTGAATCTGCAGCGCACTGTCAGCGAGCCTTGCTCAGAGAAGATAAGTCGAGGAGCTGGCATGGACTGATCATGAGGAGGGCCACTTCCTTCCACCATCGATTCCATACAGGAACGGAAGCTAAGCGCCAAACCTCAGATCTCAGACACATGGCCCAGCCCCCCAAAATACCAATCTGACTGCCGGGTTTAAACCTTATCATAACCGCCACCTCGTCCCGATAATCTAGGCCTCCAGTTTCGGCCCAGAATTAAGGAGAGCGAGTGGCTGACATGCTCAGTGGGCTTTTAATCCCAGCGGTCCGCAGGAAATCGCCCGAAGGCGAGTATCCGAAAAGATAGCTCAGAGCTCGTCAGTGAGACCCACAAGCCGTCCGAAAAAAATAGGCAAAAGAGATCCAGAAGTTACACTTTAAGAAGAGAACAGGTAAGCGCTGAGAGATTCTGAACCCCGTGTGGGAGATAACTATGGGGGGCTCAGATAACTACGCATTCGTCAGGTTACGCGAGTCGAATAAATTGTGCAACCATAGGATGATGGTGGTCAGAATGAATGCAAACTGCACGCCCATGACAATCCTCCAGGTCCTGCATGGTTCAGCTATTTCTACATCATTGAGAATGCAGGAGGCTTCCGGTACAAGTTGTGAATTCAGGTCTGTAATATATCTAAGAACGGACACAGTTAGGTAATTAAGAGGGCGTACTGGATTCCACTGCTTCCGACGGCGATTCATGGATCAGCTGAACGTTCTCGTGCTCGGAGTCCTCCCTTTTGTCTTCAACCGCTTCGACTGCTCAA
The DNA here is from genome assembly GCA_029289555.1 of Mycena latifolia. Lineage (NCBI taxonomy): Eukaryota > Fungi > Basidiomycota > Agaricomycetes > Agaricales > Mycenaceae > Mycena > Mycena latifolia. The sequence goes on along the minus strand of JARJLE010000112.1, from coordinate 11,218 downwards.
CATCAGGATAAGATATCGGGACATTCATGCGATTGGTCAGCTCACGGTGTGCAAAGGGACCATACAGGTCAGTGGAAACTTGGTAGAGCCGAAGCCCTAGCTCTCGGGCGATGTCTTGGCTATCAGGATCAAACCCTCTACCTTGATAGAATTGGCAGCTCCCAGCGTAGACACTTTCATCCCAAGAGGTTGCATGCACATTCATTGTAAACTCAAAGGCAGGAAATCCGAGTTGTTCCGCCTCCTCCATTCCCAGACATTCAACCCCGGAGGGATCAAGAGACCAGTATGCCGCACACTCGGGGTGTCGAAAATATGACGGGTTGTCAGATTGTAGGTCCGCCAAGGGACAGAGGAACAGGTATCCCCCGGGGATGTTATTGCCAGTACCGGAGAGTACTAGCTGATATGTGATTTGGTGCAGAACGACTGGTAGCCAATGCTTATCAGCATGGGGAGAGTATATATTCCATAACGTACAATAATCGCGATGGTCGGAGGTTATACCGAGACGATTGAAGATGCAGTTCGCCTGCGCAAGCCACTCGTGGGATGCCCAATATTCGTGCCGGATCTGGCGGGAAAGGACTCCATCCACGAGATCCCAGGAATTCACACTTCGGATTGATAGTGATTAGTAGACCATGAATATGGCATGAATACAAAACAAACAAAAAAACACACCGAGTCCATCCGCTCTCCATGACCGATAATGGCTTTCCCTCGCTCGTGCTCCAGCCATCATCGACAAAATTCGAATCAGGGATATATGCGAGCTCTTTCGAACTTTCAATGTCGGAGCCAGGAGGACAGTAAATGAGGGCCCCCAGTTGCAGTGATGCATTCATAGAATTTGAGAGCGAGTGATAGTGTTGGAAATAATAGCAACAAACTTGATGATACGTGTCCAACGAAATGAAATCTATGAGCTTTGAGTCCTCGGGCGGTTCAAGACCAAGTCTGAAGAGCGATGAGGGCCAATCGACTCGGTGAGGCCACCATAGCTCGAGGGGGTCATCTTCTGGGAGGGCAAAATCGACACATAGATGACCGGTTGATGGTCTGATCCATATCGTGCATTCCCAGGGGCGCTTGAAATGGTAATAGATACACTGAAATATCATAAACACTCTACTCACCGGAGAATTTCCAGAAATGGCATCCATATATTGTTTGGCACCCTACGAGCATGTCGGTGTGAATTAAGCCGATGCAGGCGGGACATGGATGCTCTTACCCAGAACTCTGTTTCCTGTGGCAGTCAGTGCTAAGTTAGCGTTCGGCTACAATGATGCACATACAAAATATGCCCAGAGATATACTGCTGTCAGATGAGAACCCCGGTACTTCTCCATCACTTCTTTTGCTAGAATCAATTCTAATTGAATGTCGTAATCAGTATGCCACTCAGTTTACCTAGGCGGGGGAACCGACCATCGTGGAAAATCGTTGCATGTACGCCAGCTGAACTGACAGTGCCAAAGAGCTGCACAATATTCGGATGACTGCAACACAAGTCGGGATCGGCACATAAAGCAAGAGAGATCCACCCACCGAAGCCCCAAATATTGCGAGACATTCTGACGCCATTCCTGCGAATGGCAAGTCATTCAACTTTGGGTCAAGATGGGAAGTCTGGGAACACACTTCCTCAGCGTTCTCGCCCTGATATAGGGCTATCGTCATGGGCGCCTTGGAGCCATGGACCCGCGCAGAGAACATGCGTCGCACAGAGCGCCTCCAATCCGTGCGATATGCTACGCCGGATTCACCATCGAACCGTATCTGATTGCGAAGATCCAGGTCCCCCAGCGGAATTCTTCGAAAATCTGTTGATTTCATGTAAGCTTTCATTGGGATGAACTTGAACTTTCTACTCACCAGAAGTAACAGTAGGGGCCGCATGGTGGATATTCGTGATATTCTTGAACTGTCCACCAGCGACGGTCAAGTGGCGGCCTTGCGGGAAAAAGGCGCCCGTGAATCTGGTGCAAGGTGAGCTCCAACGCAGGGAAGATGAGTCCAGGGTACGAACTGATTGTGAGAAGGGCTGCTTCCTTCTACCGTCGATTCCGTGCTGAATTCTTCCTGGACATAGGGCTCGTCGTCCATGAGATGGTGGAGGTGAGAAGAGAGGTGTGAAGCGCCGGAGAGGCATGTGATCGCCTTCTAAATTTAACTCAAAGCTGTTGAGATGGCTGTGCTTTGAAAGTCTGTAGAAAGTTGTACCACAGTTTTCTGCTGCAGCCCGCACACAGGAATGCAGGCGGGTTGAAATTCGACATCAAATTCTTTGAAGAGAGGTTTTGGATTAGCAGCCAATCTCTCCCGGAACTTGGCACAACTTGGGGAAATTCAACTTTAAAAGTGCAGGATAAACCAATGAAGAGAAATTCTGAACTAACTGGGGCGTCTGTGGCGAGGGACCAGGAATGGCAAAGGTGGAATCCGAATAGACTGACAGAGGCTGACATTAACCGCCAGCAGAGTGCATTGCGAGGAGGAAGTAGTGTCCTACAACTAGAGTGCACTAAACCGGTGAGCGCGTGTAGATTGTTCAATGGACAGCGGCGGGGGTGTCCAAGTGACGGAGGCAGCCGGTAGAGATGAGTGAGAAAGCCATAAGTGGTTCCGTGCCGAGAGCCGCACACCACATGTCTCTCTACGTTCGAAATCCGGCAGAGGGTTGCGTGGAAGAGTAAATTTTAGTTTTGAGTTCAGGAAATGCCGACATGAATTGTACTGTAGGGTGTAACGAGCCCGAACCGTGGGGCTCCTGGTAGCCGCATACCATGTATTGCAAGGGATCCGGAGGGAGCGGCAGGTTTGGGTTACGCTCGGATCTGAGGGACTGAGATGAAATAGGAATGGCAGTCGTGGCTGATAAGCGTCGAGAGCGCGCATCGAGGTACACGCGGTGCGCCATATCTTGCTCTTGCTTATCTTGATCACCGGTGTTGTGAAAGGAGTATGAGACCATCGCCGCGCGCCGCGCCGAGTTTTCGTTCAGAGGGAGGTTGCATCGCCCTTCGTGCGTTCAATCTTCTAGTTCAAAGCTGCATTTCTGCAGAAAGATGGGGGATTTTTCGAGGGTTCGGGGATCTTGGGCGGGGACCTTGTAGTACTGTAAATTAATTCGGAGGATTTGGAGCGGTAAGACTTGCATTTGTAGCCCTCTAATAGGTTCTGACTCAGTATTTGAACCACCGATCAGCATCTGAGCTGTCTCGTAAGTATCTAGATAGATCGGCGCACCTGTATTCTGCGTGCGTGGCTTGTTTCGGCATCGCTTCCTTGGTGCTGATTTATTTCCTGTACTCAGCGACGCACATACACGCGCCCGCCGCCGCCGCCGCCGCCATCGACGCCGCCACCATCAACCCCGCGCGATGCGTTGTTTGGGAGTATATGTATGACGCGTTCCAGGTGTGTATTACGCCCTAATTATTTCTCCCTACTCACCTTATACCAGTTCCCGCGCTCGAAGCGTGTAACATGCTCTAACATCCGCCGAACGCGCGCAGCGCTCCGACTCGATTTTTCGCGGTCCCGCGGGCGGGGATACACGGCGATGTGTGTTGCCATTATTTTTCTATGTGAGATTCAAACTGATGTTCTGTTTAGGGTCGAGCGCCGACGCGTGCCGAGCGCGTCCCTGTGACTGTCCTCGCCGCCGGTCCATCAACTCCCCCGCGGCGGGCGAGGATGGTTATATTTTTGTTGCGGGCTGGAGGTACGTTACATAAATCGCTTTAACACATTTCTTACCACTCACCTGAGTTCTTTAGTGATACGAAGTTGGACTCGCGCCGGGTGCCGTCATTTCCACCCTCCGCACCACCATAGTATTTTGGGTTGGGTTTTGGAGCTCCGGGAAGAGGTACGTACGTGCATCTGTATTCTTAGAGATACAACGAGCACTAACGGCGCGCTGTTTCAGATTCGCAATGCGCTGTGTTCGTTTCGAGTGAGCCCAACATAATCCCTCAGCGACTACGACGTGCAGCGCTGGGTTTCGACGGTTCGGGGATCTCGGGCATTGATTTCTGCGCACGCTTTCGCGGTAAGTCTGGCATTGTGAGGCCTTTCCTGGATTCTGATTCTGTTACTAGAGCATTCCGATGAGTTCTAACCCCCCGCTTTAAAGTGCTTTTCAGTTGCACTTGGCGGGAGATTAATCGGTTGTATCTACTGTCTCGCACGGGGAGACTATGCAATTTTAATTTTTGGATGAACGGGAAGTGAGACTTAGCGTCTTTAAGTTTACTTGCCCGCGGGCGCCCAACTTTCATTACAGCTGTTCTCGAAATTAATGAGACCGATCACTTTTTCTTTTGTCGTTCCCAAAAAGGAAGTCAGGTGCGAGAACACTGATTCAAGTCCAGTATGCAGGCTAGAAAAGTTTGGTTATGTTCCGGGTCGTTCTTGTCGAGTTTGGAGTGGAAAAACTCAGTGCGACGTCCAGAAAAGAAGGAAAAGAAGGGATGACGAAGTCACGTGGACATAATGCCGATCGGATCGGATCGGCCGCTGTCAACATACCTGCTCCTCAAATCTCTTCGTTGAACACCCCCCGGACCTACTCGCAAAGACTCCGACCCCAAATCACAATGCATCTTGTGTAGGTAACCATACCTTCCTTTTTGGGAACCTCAAAAAAAATTCCGACCAGTCTCATTAATTTCGAGAACAACTGTAAGTTGGCCGCGGGGCGGCGAGCAGGGCGGGGCGGGAGCGCTGGGAAGCAGTCCGACGACGATGGGGCGGGGACGGCGTTGGGCGGCGGCGTGTGCGCGGTATTATCATTAGAGCGAGAGGTGCGAGAGTAGAGCGTCAGTAAAGCAATAAGTAAAGGAGTTGCGTCATAAACAACCAGGACCACACACCGCCACCGCTTGTTTTCTACATCCTCTCAGCGCACAGGCCAGTGTGCGGCGAATCAACGCAAAACTCTGCAGCCTCGCACGCGCACAGCACCACAGGGCACATCCTCGCGCCCTCGGCCATGAGCAGCACCGACTACCTCCAGCGGACGGCGCTAGAGCGGTGGTACACGGCGGCGTGGTACAAGAAGTTTGGGAAGGTGATGAGGCGTATCGGTTGAGTCGGAGGCGATGGCGGTCATTAGGGAGCGGTATGCGGCGTGAGTCCCCGAGTCTTCCTCGCCTCGGAATGACCCGCCCCCAGACCGGACGCCGCCCCGCAGATCATCGCCTCCACGTCGGCGTCGGGGAGGTGCGATGCACGCACGTGTGAGATTAAAGGTGCGCCGTCCGCGCCTTCCCTTTCTTTACCTTCTTTGTTGACCTGCTGCGCGGAGTCGCGCTCACTCGCAAGGACGGAGAGCGTGCAGACGACGCGTCACGGTCCACCGACGAGAAGAGCGACGGTACGACCCCGCAGGAGCGCCCCACGAGTCCGCGGGTGGTGTGCGTTGGTGTTGGTATCCCCGCGAAGCCCTTGCGCCTCGTGGCAGGGCGCCGTCAGGCGGCGGAATCTGCGCGGTGTGCGGGCGCGCTAGCGAAGAGCCCCGCATGCACGACTCGGCGGGCTGCGCGGCTCGGGCATCGCGCGCCGAGGCCGCTTCGCCTGGGGACAGTCACAGCGGCGGCGCAGGGAGCGCGCGCCAAGTCGGCGCGTCCTGGGCGCGCTCACCCAGCTTGCCCGCCGTTGCCTCTCGGGCACGGCCGAGGCAGAAGCGCCCGCAGGCGGAGCCAAGTCCCGCGCGCTTACCTATTCCCTTACTTACTTGCGCGTCTGTCTACTGCTGCTTACCTATGTGCGTAGTGCCTTACTCACTGTTGACTGACTAGTGGTGAACCTACGAATCGAGTGGTCATGTCAGTGTGGTACATATACTGTGCAATAATTAAATTAGCGCACACCTCAGCTGCAATCGGCTTAATACACTCATGTTTGGAGAACTGGTAGAAAAATGATGCGGGTTAACACATCTTCCTCCGTGAAAACACACACCCTAATTTCTGGCTGGCAAAAACACGCAGGCCGAAGTCAGGGTGAACAGTAGGATATCCCGATACCCACTAGCCTTCCAAAAATGAAATAAAATCAGGCATCTGATGATGTTCCATTATCTGTGCCATTATCGAACCAATCATGTGACTTCATGGGAACTGTGCCATTCGTAAGTGGAAGAGGTACAGTAGCTCTGAAGAGGGTATTTGATGTAGCAAAATTCTCGAGGTGCAGGGAAGGCCTCCCCACTGCAATCCCTTATTCAATCTGACAGGTGGATACAGAGATGACACGAAAAGGAGATAGCAAGCGGAAAATGATGGACAAAGTCTGCCTCCGCTTTCACCAACATGCTAGCCTATTCACTGTGAATTAACAGTCAAGTCAGGTGGTGCAATGGGAGAGTGCTGAAAGAATCCAGAATCAAGTTGTGTCACCTTTTCATATCAACACGTGGTATGTGATTTTGGGAAGCTCTACAGCAGAGACAAGCTGTGTCAAATGCTCTGGTGTCGACTTGACATGTGTGTCTTTTTCATGTTTTAGGCCCGAATTATTGCACACTATATAGCCCATATGTCAGTAACAATACGGACGAGCTCTGCCAGCGCGCGTCCGAGTGAGTTTCAATATATTGAACGAGTCTACGCAAACGATTCATCCGTTAGCGGGGATCTCAGGCTGGATTGAAATAAATGGGCCAAGTTCCAAGTGCGTCGCGCTTACATGCGAGAAAGCACTGGAACGCGAAGGGTCAGTACTGTAAATCGGGTGCGGGGGGTAACGCAAATTTGAGGTGGTTACCTGCCTAGATCTGCGCGCGCAGTACGAGTGAGTCCTTAAGAAGTCAATGTCCTCGAGTAGCACAAAAACCATTGAAATGCTGAATTGGCAGGGTTCTCGGGCGTGCGCGAGTCAGAAATGCGCCACTGAGGTCGATTGAGCAAAATGTAATGGCTGCAAGATACGAGTCGCGGCGGCGTCCTCGGGCTTGAACAGGACACTCGCGCGGTGCAGTGAAAATTGCGGAGAGCCTGGAAATGCAAGTGTCAGTTAAGGAGTAGAAGCCAAAGCTGCGGGATGTATACCTACGTTGAATATTTGAGGGAGTAGCTTCACCCGATTGAAACGGAGTGCAGATTTCTGTAATTTAGTCACCAAAAAATTCGCCAGAAGTGCTCCAGACTTTCTTAGCTGCATGTTGAACACGGGCTTCGTTGTTCGAGGACGGCACCTGCACCCCGAGCCGCGCCGCGTCCTTAAATAGCGCTCCAGCGCATTCTTTGAGGGAGCTATTTGCTCGCGTACGTAGTACATGTACATCGCGTGCTACGTAACTTGTAACCCCCGCACCCGAATAAACCACTTCTAACAAAATTGTGTGAGCCGCGGAGAAGAAAGATGGGAAGATTCGCATACGTACCTCCGCGCAACCGAGTGAGTACCGCCGCCGGATGGACTGTGCGCGTCCTGCGCACATCGCGCATGCAGCGCACCTCTATCCTACGCGCTACGAGCGCGTCCGCGCTCTCGCCTCGGTATCGAAGCCGCAGTGCTGGCTACATGTCAATTGCTCAGTACCAAAAAATACGGACTCTGCGCGCGGTACCCACTTGGCGCAAATTCGACGAGGAGGTCGGGCCGCGTATTCTTACCCATCGCGATACTCGAGATAAAGGTACTTCAAATGGAAAATCAATAAGAAACCAAAACGAGCGCAGTAAGGAGTCCAACTCACCCGACTTGCAAACTGCGCACTCGCTGACCCTCGCGCGCATCCCGCCCTCCGAGCGCTCGTAGTCGCGTCCATACGATGCGCCTGAACCCGCGCTCCCGATCGCCCCGCCTCCGAGCGCGCGCGTATGGGTTTCTGGGCGTTCCGAGGCACGCCGAGGCTCTGCGTCCCAAAATGGTCACATTGGTCAGCGAGCACAAAACGCGCAGGGGTAGCGCAACACTCACCTATAAAACGCGCACAGCGCGCCGTCCCAGTCCCTGGGGCAAATAGGGGGCTGTTCGTCCGCGGGTAACGAGGCAGGTCCTCGCCGTGAAGCCGCAATATAGCTAAACCCAGATCAGTCAGAAGCAATAAAAGTGGGGATACGGCCGAGGAACGTACCATTAGAGCGGCGCGCAGCGCTGTGGAGGATCCGTGTGGATTGCGCGCGTGCATCGGGATGCTCGAGATGCCTCCGCCTCCGTCAACGTCTCTCCGCTCGACCTCAGCCGCGCGGTCGTGATCAACCACAGCGATCGGACTACATCAAACCAAATCAGCATTCATCTACGACCAGGACCAGGAAGAAAACTGTATACCAACATCAGGAAGACAGATTCGTCCTCGTTGCGCAGCAAGCCTCTCTCCCCGGGTGGGTCTGCGAAGGGGTTCTGGTTGTCCTCCCTGGATTATCTCTCGTGAACATGAACTCGAAGTGCGCAATGCGAACCACTCACGCGACGGTTGTAGCAGCAGGAACCATCCGCCCTCGTCTGCCCACTGCCGCGGCTGCGGCACCTCCGCGCCCTCCGCCCGATGTACATTTGCCTCGGCCACAGGTTCAGCTGGGGCGTCCTGCGCGCGAGCGTGTTGAAGGGACGCGGCAGGCACGAGGTCGAGGTACGCGGCCTCGTCGACGGCGGGTGCGGGTCCTTGTGTGGGCTGGTCGACTGCGCGCTGGGGCTGCGGCTCCTCTGGTGCAGGCGCGTCCGGCGCGGGCTTCGGTTCCTCAGCGATCGCAGGCGCTGGCTCGTCGGTGAATGCGCCGGGGTTGCTGCTGTCTGTGATGACCATCGGGGGCACGTAGTCTTCGCTTTCGGGTGCTGGGCCCACTTTGGGCTCGGAGGGCGGTGCAGGTTCTTCGGGCGCGGCGGGATGCTCCGCAAGAGAAGGTTCGGGAGCAGGAGACTCTGCAGCCTGCGGCTCTGACACGTTGTGGAGGCAGTGTCGGGCCGAGATGTGGCGGGATGCAGGGGCGACCTCGACGAAGCGGGGCCGCTTTACGATCGCTAGAAGTGCGTATAGGAGAGTGGTCGAGATTTAATACTTGTGGATGTCGTTGGCATTGAAGATATCGTCAGCAAGATGCGGCTGGAATCAGCACCGTCACTGATGTGACCTCTTATACGTGCAACGTTCAACTTACATAAGTTAAAGCTTGGCTTTGTATGAAAGTGAATGGCCGGCAAGCGGCGGGACACAAACAGACAGCAGGGGGTGGGTCTGGCAAGAATTGAAAAGTAGAATATGAAATTCTTCAGGCTTAGAGAGGCCTGCGTTCCGTCGCTATCAGTGACGGTCCAACTTGGACAAAATAAAACCTTTTAGATCATTCTTCTTCCAGACTTCGAACAAATAGTTGCCTTTACTTGGTTGAGTCTTACTCAGACCCTGTGTACGGTGGGGAAGTGTAAGTCGGAAACGATCCCAAGTGGAAGCGGCCTTGCCGAATGTGCCATCAGATCGGCATCATCCCGGCACCCTCCGCCGTCTTGGGCTCTTTTTTCTGTCTCTTCAACCAGATAAATTTTGTTGAAGGAAGACTGCACAGGGACGATGCCTGTGACCAGCCTTGATGCTGTGAGCTTGGTTAGCTTCCGTGGGGCACACTCCCTGCCGAGTCGCGAGTTGAAGTGTCTCGGATGCGCTGATCGCCAGATCCCACTCACCTCATCTCATTATTCGGACCGCCTGAAGCTGAGACCAATTAAGTGTCCCAACAACACCAGTCACTCTTATCGGTGATATCATTGTGCCACAAACGGGCTGGGACTGGGAGAGTTGTCAATATTCCCCGGGGACTGCCGCCGGCATTTCCCGGGAAGGCGGGATAACAGTCTGAAAAAAATCTACATAAGATTGACATAAGATATCTAGAGGGTACATTTTAAAAAGAGAATAGGCTGAAAGAATTTGAACCCTGTTTGGGAGATAACTACAAATTTGTCAAGCTATGAGAGTGGAATAAATCATGCAACCACAGGATGGTGGTGGTCAGAATAAGCGCAAACTGCACACCCATAACAATCCTCCAGGTCCTGCACGGTTCGGCTATTTCGGCGTCATCAAAAGTGCAGGAGGCTTCCGGTACAAGGTGTGAATCCAGGTCTGTAATATATCTAAGAATGGATACAGCTAGATAATTAAGAGGGCGTACTGGATTCCTCATGAGCTGCTTTTGAGGGAGTTTCATGTGGGATTTCATGATAGCTGGAGTCTCCCCCACAGTCCTTGACCTCTTCAACTGTTCAACATCGGGATAAGGTATCGGGACATTCATGACTGGTCAGCTCACGGTGTGCAAAGGGACCACCCAGGTCAGTGGAAACTTGATAGAGCGGGAGCCCAAGCTCTCGGGCCACGTCTTGGCTATCAGGATCGAAGCCTTTACCTTGATGGAACTGGCGGATCCCGGCGTAGACACTTTCATCCCAAGAGAATGCATGAACATTCATCATAAACTCGAAGGCAGGAAATCCGAGTTGTTCCGCCTCCTCCATTCCCAGACGTTCAACCCCGGAGAGATCAAGAGACCAGTATGCTGCGCACTCTGGATGTCGAAAATGCGACAGGCTGTCCGATTTCAGATCCGCCAAGGGACAGAGAAATAAATATCCGGAGGGGATGCTGTTGCCAGTGTCATATAGTCTTAGGTAATATTCAATTTGGCGCACAAAGACTGGTGGTCAGTCCTTATCAGAATTGGGATCGTTGATATACTGTGAACATACCATAATCTTCGGGTTGGAGGACTACACCGAGGGACGATTGAAGATGTGTTTGCCTGCGAAGACACCCGTCACATAACTTAATGGTCGCCAAGATGTAGCGGACATAGGTGGAGATCCATGACATTGCAAGGAATTCACACTTCAGATTAACACTGATTAGTTAGACCACTAAAATATGGGATGAATACAAAACACCACCGCAGTCCACCCATTCTCCATGACCGATAATGGCGTTCCCTCGGTCGTGCACCACCCATGATGCCAAAAGCCAAATCAAGGAGTAAATGCGATGCTCTTTCGACTTTCATTGTCGACATCAGGAGGACAGGAGAATGAGCGCTCCACTGTGTCCACTAATGTAATGTTGGAAATCAGGAAACGGTGGTAGTGTTGGAAAAGGATGAAACAAATATTTGATGGCGTATTGTCCACCGAAATTAAATCTATGAGGCTTGAGCTCCTCAGGAGCGGTTCAAGACCAGTCTGATGAACGATGGCGGCGAATCGAGAAATC
>JARJLE010000111.1:0-279523 GCA_029289555.1 Mycena latifolia | reverse complement strand
CAGGCAATGATATCACCACCATCTCTCACCAGAGTGGTATGATATATCATATGTATGTTTCCGCTGAATGAGGATTTCGTGAATTCTGTGATCGGGTGGCCATGTCTGAACGCAGGGAAAACATGCAAATGTGAAGAGGTTTACAGCTTCGACATCCGTGGACCGTGGGCGAGGCGAATTCACCGCGGTCTGACGGGCCAGGTGGTACTATTGTCGGCAAAAATCTACGGGGCACGCAGTATATTGTACTCGAGGGCTTAGTCTGCAACAAATGAGCATTAATTGACAGAGGCTGCATTGCCATGAGACGCGATCAGCTTCGGGCCAAGGTGATCGCTGTCGACAGCCGGCTCCCAGCAGGTCTCCGCCAGAACAGGCGACAGAGTGGCTCTCGCGCGGGTCGGATCCACATTACATAAAAGGCTTGCACGGCCACGGCGGTTCATCGATACTTCGACTTACCACGACCACGACAGCGAGCACGACCATGACCCATCTCGATGCTATGACGTATTTATCACTGAAAAATAAGTGCTATTAACACCGAACTCCATGTACCGTGCTCGTAGTGAGCAAATCGAGGTCTGTGGTCCAAGAACATGCTTATTGACATCTCCGTGGTATGTGATCTGTGCTTTTCAGGAACATATGCACATTCGAGACTCAGGTGGTTCATTTGTTCGCAAGTTGAGCTTACGGATGCCAGAGAGCATGAAGCAGGTTGGCTTGCGGCGGTTGAGCAGTTGCCGAGGACCGGATCAGTCCGGCCGATGGTGTCTCTGACAATCTGACTACTACCCTGTTGACCTCACCTGCATCATGGCTGATAGATAAGGATTTTTGTGGGAATCATCTATCAGTGTAAGACAACTCTTGAGATTGTTTTCATCTTATTAAAACATACCGCTGCACCTCGCGATGGTGCCGGAACGGCGCGACATCGGTCTAAAGGTGCTCGCAGATGGGGTTTAAAGAAATATAGAACAAATCCCAAGTACACCGAGAAGTTTGTGTCTCTGAGTGTTTAAGGTTGAGTTTTTTTGCTTCCGAGTTGAAACCGTGGGATTGTTGGCCATCTCGGCTAACCTCGGCAAACCACGACCTCGGAGCGAAACACAAAAAGTATGGTGTTCGAACACGGTTGGCAAACCACGTAATATTCGGTGAAAAAAGCTTTTATACGATGCCCGTCGCCAAGCAGCCCCTCATGGACCTGTATACTGGCTACACTCAGGAAGATGAGAAAGTCCCTGCGTATCACGACCACGACCACGCACACGACGTCGACGAGGGCGCGCAGTGGTCCGCCGCGGGGCGCACAGGGGCGTCGACGTCATCGCACAAAGCGTGCCACAACGGGCGCCTCCGGCGCATCCTCATGCCCGCCATGATTTCCCTCGTTGCGCTCGCGGGCTTCATCGCGTGCTCTGCGTCTTCGGCGAGGGCGGGGCCGACCCGAGCGAGATCGTAGGCGGGCTGTTCCAGGTGAAGCGCGCAGGAACGGGCGACGGCTCGGGCTCCACCGATTCCGAGTCGGCGTTCACGAAACACAAGCGTGCGTCGCCGCTCTACTGTCTGACTTCCTTGTTAATACCCATCCTCACCGCACGCCAGTATACCTCATCGTCATCTTCGTCGGTCTCCTCGTGGTACTCATCCTGGGGGTCATGCTGAGCGCGTGGTGCTGCAAGGGTACGTAATCTCTCCATGCCTTCCTCCTACTCAACCTTGATGTGATCTTCGCCTTGCAGGCGCGTTCGAGAACCCCTGCTGCTGTCCCTGCTACCTCTGCGCGTGCTGTGGGGGGCTCGGTGCGCACCTCTCTCTCCCTCCGCTTAATTGCCCTGATCATATCCCCCCGGTTTCGCAGGTGTCTGGAGTGCATCGGATGTGGCCTGTGCGCGGAGGGCGTGGAGCAGATGTGATACTGCGCGCGTCCGAGAGATACGAGGAGATGTAATGCCAATTAGTCCACGAGTACGTATGTGCCACGGACAGAGAGATGCGAGGAGATGTAATGCTAATTAGTGCGCGAGTATGTATGTGCCTCGGACACGACGAACGAGTAGCTTGTACTGGACTTATTTATACCTGTAGCTTGTTTTCTGTACGTCTGCGCCCTGTCCGATTTCTTGAGACAATTAATCTAATCAATCGTTGTTATTCAACGTCCTTAGTCCACGATGCCAAATAATGCGCCGATCGAGTGAATATGTGGCGACTCGAACGGGCGACTGTTTAATGGCGGGCTGGTGTGATGGCAATTAGCTGTGCATGCTCGCCGTCTTGTTCCCGGGTCCGCGCCTCTGATTAGTTTACTGCCTCAATTACAGTAAAGGTGATTTGTTGCGGTCACCGAAGCCGAGGTTTGGACGCGCTCGCCGCCGTGTCCCGAGTTTTCCGGGTCCATGGCGCACGGCTGACGCTTGGATGACGCAGGGCGCTGGATTGGGATAGGCGGCACAGTCCCCTCGTTGATTGTGCGGCAAAATCTGAGACACTGGCTCGTGGGAGTCCTTGGGGAATCGTGAAAGGTGGATTGATTCAAGTCGGAGTCAGAGTCACAGGATTGAAAGGCTAACCCGAGAAAGGATTTCGGATAGCAGTACGTTGGGAAAACGTGAGCTCCGATCCGGCATCCATGAGCGGGCATTGCCAAGGTTACAAACTCAAAATAAATGTGTTTCAGACTCCGGCAAGATTATGGCAGGTCGCGGAATTGTCGCGGAACTTGGAATTGAAGGAGATGACATATCCCTCGATCTTCGATATCCTGATCAATGTTCGGATTAAATTTAATGCTGAATTAGTTGCGGCTGTCACTGGGTTTTGACGCGTTCGCATGTCGTATGGCCCGGGCTCTAGGGATTCGAGGTTGAGCACTATCGTGCCTGAACTGTCGAGTGGTTATGAACTCGGCACGTCAAACCTTCTCCGCAATGAAAGACGGGGACGAATTTTAGCTGGTATACATGAACCTCAGGAGAAAAATATCGGGACCAGCGAAGGGCGCCCGGAACACACAGGAGGACGCAGAATTGGTTCGACTTGATCGCGATTGGATAAATGCACTGATGCGCGGGTACTCAGATGGTTTAAAGTTCCAGAGCGCTCCAGGCAAAGTCGCAGGATGGGGAGATAATGCGGGCTGTAGGCGTCGAGGCCCGAGGGGGAAAGATAGTTGACAGGTAAATGCTTGAAAGCAGGACGAAGATTGAATGTCGCATTATGCATGGTTTAGAATTGGCCCGATTCCGTGCGGTAATGAATGTTACCGATGGTTACGGCGCCCGCGCTAATGGTGAGCCCGATTAATGTTAGAATGCTAATCAGTTCAATACCACTGTCACCTAGTCTGACACCCTCGAGTCCGTATGTTCCGAGTTCTCCGGGTCGAACCACGAGGGAGGATCCTAGGCTAAAATAGTCTACATAGGCTATTTGGGCGGCCGGGCAAAGATGTGGGTCAACATTCATTGGCATTATTTGCAGTTTGGGGACGAGGTCGGGGAATAATAAAATTAGCTCCCAGTGCCATTGGCGAAAACGGATCAACAGAGGTATGTATGCTTGAGAAGACATTGGTAAAAAGGGAGCAGTCTCGGCGATCCCGGCATCCACATGAACTAAGCGGATGAGGAGTGGGATTAAATGAACGTCGCCAAGGGTGCAAACTAAAACCGGCCAGACTCCGGGCAGATTGTGACAAATCGCACAACTAGAGATCCCCGAGCCTGCGCCACACGACGAGATGATTCGAGATGGTTATCCGGATGCTATGGCGAGAGATAGGCTCTTTCCGCGGTGGTACTGAGAACTCTATAGGTTTTCCGCGACGCGGTCCCGGACTTGGTGGAAATTAGGCTGTGGCGGACCCGTGGGACGCCGGCTACAGTTTACGAGTCTGAAGTGGTCACGAAATAGAGCCACAGTGTGGCCCACCCCCCGGATTGGTTAGATGGCCTTAGAAGTAAATTTAAAGAACCCGAGTACACGAGTACACCCGAAAGAGCACCTGAAGAAATTCGCAGGTGGCTGGCGCATATGCGCTACATCACCCCGAGAAAAGCGTGCCGATGTGCCCATTCATTTTGTGCTCTGTGGATCAAGGTGTGGATCACAGTCAGTCAGTCGGGCAAACCGTGGGGGAAAGCGGTTAACATATGTAATCAAAGCACGAACCAACAACGTGCCGTCACTAAGCAATGCACTTTATCAGCATTGTGATCTTCTATCCGCCCTTCGTCAGGGACGGTCCTCTGAATCATTCTACGCGGTATGGCATTAGTCTGTTAAAGGATTATTTCACCCAACTTCCTGAGACGCCGCAGAAGTTCGTTCTCTTGAGCGTCTGGAAGAAGTGGACTCAGAAGTATCGGGGCTTTTAAGACTCTCAGATCATCCTTAGACATGCATCGAAGGAGGCTGTGATCTATCCTTCCATTTTTGGTGATATTACTGTGTCTGGAAGAGGGTCTTGACTGGCCGAATCCCCCTACAGGATCAGTGCTCCGAGTCCTCCATTTTTACTCCCCGTGGGTCAAAGGCGGCGTCAGTTACCCTGTGACCAGATGGTGGCGTCAAGCCGACGCAGAGGTCGAGGGTAACTTCCGCGAGTTCCATAAGTCCTAGTGCTGATCGCAGTCTCGACTTCGAAGAGCCCTCATTGCCTCCAAATTAATCAATGAGTTTACACCGTAAGTCAGTCAATCAACCTACGCCGCATTACCTCATCCAGCGAGATTGATTCCGTTACCATCTGCGCCCCCGCTGCATAGAGTATTCCAGCCCTAGGGATTCTCGAGATCTGGTGCCATCAATCCACGCAGCAGCGTCACTTCCCGGCGCGCCGGATTGACGTGCTGTGATAGCGTGCCCACTGTAAAAAGATAGCCTGGAGCCTTTATCCCCACGGTGTATGCTGCATGTCGGCCTCAAACTCGCCTGGTTCGCTCTCTCGCTCTCAGGTTCACGCGGCTCTTCTTTGGACAATCTGGTATTCTAACGATTCCTGCAGGCTTGCTTGGCTGCTGGGCGGTCCTTCTGCGCTGGCATGGGCTATTAAGAGTTACTGGGGACCGATCGCGTACGCAGTTGGGATTACGGCCCTAGAGGGCGTGTTTTGTCTAGGTTCGGGACGTTTCTCTTCTCACTTGCTCAATTTTTCAGACAGTACCCCAAGGCCTCGTCTGGAGAATGAATCCAGCAAGCCTACCCAGAGCATTTGTATAGGTATGCGGTTGAGGCCCATCCTTGACTTCGGCAGCTCACGAGTTATTCCTCAGCCCAAGTGCCTCATCACTGGGTTGGCTGTCTTTTTTTAATTGGCGTACTGGCTGCGATTACCACCGCGACCGCCTTCTACGTAGCAAAGCCCAAACAGTGGGGTCAAGACGATAACGCGTGCGTCCCGTTCGGGGGCTGCAACCGACCAACTGATGAACTACACAGGGTTTTACCATGGCGGTATTATTATTTGTTGCCTATGCTGCTCTTTCCGCTCCTTGCCTCTGCTGTCCAAGTCACCTTCGTGGTTTTCTTTGACACGTTCGACCGCGGCGCCGACGGGCTGAACTGTGTCGCGCATCCTCTCTGGTGAGTACTTTCCCTTCGTCAAACGTAGTCTGACTTTGGAACTCAGGATTCAATTCCTTGGGTACGCCGGGACACCGTTCCTCATAACGGTACCGTGCCTCTGGCTGTCCTCGGTGTCCGTATTCCGCGTGATACGCACGCACAAACACATCCGACGCGCTCGCCGCTCGGTGAATTTCGAGGTCCTGGATCACTTCACCATTCGACCGCAGCGGCGGAAATCTCCACCGGCGCTCAAGACACCGCCGACGCCCGTTGCTATTACTGCACCGTCCCCTTCTCCGTCCTCCATCTTAAGGATCTCGCGAGAGGAACGCCGTCAGGCAATCAGCCCTGTCCTGCGCCAGGAGAAAATCATGAGCTTCCACCTTCCCTTTTCCCCTCCTTCCCCCGAATACATGACGGCCGTCGTCGGGACATCGCTACCAAAACTCAGAAGACTCGTTCGACACCGTCTCCAGCGTCTCGTTTGCAGACATGGACGTGAAGAACAAGGCGGCACGGACTTTAGAGTACACTATCGAGGAGGTCGTACGGACGCCCTTACGCTCCTTGGTTACTCCGACCGGTACTACACGAAGTACGCGATCCATTCACAACAGCGACCGTATCTCCATTACGCAACTTGCGTTTGCGTTGGGGAGCATAGGATCCAGCGAGAACAGCGACTATGCTACCGAGGCACCTTCGGTGTCAGGGCTCAGTGAGTCCTGGCCGCTTCCTGCCGTATTTTCATTGATTTATTCCAGTCTACACAGCGACAGTCCTCTCCCAAACGGAGCACCGGAATCCTGCCGAACTCCCCTCCATAATTCGCAGCCTTCTCATGTTTCAATTGTGAGTGCGAAATAACAAATTCTATAAAAGCACCGACCTCCCGCGTTGCCAGTGCAATCATAACTATCCACCTTCTCTTTTCGATAACCCCAGTCATCGACATCATCTCCTCGCGACCAGGACCCATGGCACTCGGAACACAACATGCGGCGTTGCTCTTGGCTGGGTGGGCACCTGTCGCCATATTTGGTATGGGCCCCGGCCCGTTTTGCCCCTCCCGTCCTGTATCCTAATACGCCGCTTGCCGCCTGTCAGGCCCGCTGTCTGCTGTCCGTTGCCAGTTCATATTTTGGCGATGATGTATCCATCCATCTAGACCTCGATATCAGGGCCTCCGCCCACTCTTTCTCTCTGGGATTTCGGCAGGCATAATCACGCTTGCGAAATCTTCGACGTTTTAGCATAGGTATCCTACTCGCGGTTTGCTGGGCCAGACACTGTGTCGACTCGTGGACTGTGAAAGCCCTTTGTAAATCAAGTGTATTATGTATTATTAATCAAATTTTCGAGCTTCTGCCAGGAACCTGCATCGACGATTCGCCGATAAAAAATATGCCGAGGCAGAAAATTTGGTCGTGATTGGTGATTCGCGACGCGACTCACGCGTCACGGTGATCCATGGTTACGGGGTATATACTTACATCAGACTTTTGACATATTTGTTGGCGTTTCCCATGTTTTGGCGTTGTACACCCAACTCGACGAGTGCTCAGCGCTCAGGAGGGTAGTGGACGAGAATTAGAACTGAAAAGTGGCTGTCGTCGCCCGAATTGTGGTTGAGAGTCCCTGGGGAGGTCCAAATTTTGTGCGGAATATTCGCTGTTCTGATGTTAATCATGTTATCAACTCTTTCTTATGTAGCCGTTGTCCAAATTTTCGTCAACCGTTGTCGAGTTGCGCGTTGTCGCGTTTTCAGGTGTTTTTTGGCGTTGTTCAACAAAAATGTCAAAGTCTGATGTACTCAACATTGACAACAATGATCCGGGACAGGGTCTAGACCCTTCTGATTCTTGGCTCTCACCCTCACCTTCGCTGCGCCATGGACGACCCGGTTCCAAGCTCTGATCCCTCGCAGCTGGAAGGATGCCAGGAGGATGATGAGGATGAGGGTGGGGGGCCGGAGGACAAGGAATACTCCCCGCTGTACATCGAAGCCATCCGGGGTGACTGTTGCTCTTATCTTATCAAATCCCGCCTGAAATTGAAGTATGCGATAGTCATCATCCAATACGTTCGTTCAAAGTGCCCATCCATGATATCGCCTGTGGAAGACACAATGCTGCAGAGGTTTGAGGTGCTGCCCGGTAAGCACCAATTTTGTCTGAATTCAGTATGTATTGTTGAATTAAATTCAGAGCACGCACAACAGCTTTGGATATGTCTCCTCATGCGGAAGGATCT
The DNA here is from genome assembly GCA_029289555.1 of Mycena latifolia. NCBI lineage: Eukaryota > Fungi > Basidiomycota > Agaricomycetes > Agaricales > Mycenaceae > Mycena > Mycena latifolia. The sequence goes on along the minus strand of JARJLE010000111.1, from coordinate 271,690 downwards.
GAAGTGGCACCCTATTCGGCGTATATTGAAACTTGGTCAGCGTCTTGGTCTGGAGAAACGTGGTGTGGAAAGTGTTATGGTGCAGCTGTGCGTCCTCAGGCGGTTGGAACGGGAGGTATGCTATCGTGCTTCGTTCGAAGCACAACGTCCGACGCACCGCACAGAAGCCTGGAATTTCGGTTCGGATGAGTCCAAGATGACTAACGACGAGGCTCTCGTGTGTCTCACCGTTAAGCAGCAGAAGACAATTGATCCATCAAATTGTGCAAGATTAAAGGTTAGTGCTACTGACGCCTTCACGGTCCGATTCTCAACCCGCTAGGATGAGTTGATTGCAACTTTCAAACGAGACATCCCTCCATCACGTCTCTCGGAAATCGCACTTGAACTTCTTCAGAAGTGCATACAGATAAACGAGGATGTCGGTCGTTGTTTCGGCGATTTTTCTGGTCTACTACCAGCGGTAACCTCGCATTCCCTAACTGTGTCGCTGGACTAAAGAATAGTATGTCAGTAACCGCATCCCCGAAGGATCAACCCCCCTCCTTGAAGTCTTCAATGGCATCGGGAAAAGATTCGGGCTTGTTACACCCAGGGTATGGGTAACCGACTTGAGCGAGTATGCCAAGCTTGTCGAGTTCGAACTCACATTATTCCCTAATCCCGCGGCTGTGAAATCTGCCGCTACTGACAACCATCTGCTAATCTTCGACGGTTTGATTCGAATTTTGAATTGTTACTCGATGCTGATGGTGGCATTTTACCCTTTTGTGTAGATATCTTAGCTGATTGTTCCTCCAATCGTCCGAATGTCATTGGCATAATGACTGCCTATAATGCACTAAGTGGTAAGTAGATCGATTCTCGGAGTTCATTCCAGACTTGAACGTTGATCCCTTACACAGTTGCTTCACGTCACGTCTTGGCCGGGATGGTGCTCCAGCGAAACGACCCGGTGTGGAATTCTGCCGAGCTCTATAAATTAAGATGCTCCGGAGTGTTCGATCCTGAAACTGAAACATCATCGGTCATTACGGAGCTCTGTAATCCGCCCGAGGCATGTAGTCAGCCTTTTTGCATTAACGAAGATCAGGAGAAGTTCTCGACTGTGCTGGACCGTTTGAGGCTTGTAGATTTAAAGGAAATCGGGAAGCGATGTGGTGTCAAGGTAAGTGTGTTCGAAAAGTTCTTCCGAATCAATACAGATGGACTTGTGAACCTAGGGAAAAACAGTCAGGACGGAATTTATCAAAGCTATCGCGAACGCCGTTCAGCAGAAGAGGATCAATTCGTCACAGACACTCCAAGAAACACTCATGCCCGAGATCATAAAGAAATTGGACGAGTTGAGGAAACGAACAATCGGAATTCACCCAGCTGTGCAGAGCACATTGGAAGCCGTCGTCACGAACTACTTTAAGAGGTTCGTCGTCCATGCTGTCGCGGAAGGTGGCTGAAATCAAAACCATGTTCAGTCATACGGAAACTCCGCCTCACATTGCTCAGAGGCCTTTCCACGCAATTCGTTCGTCTGTGGACCCAGTGAAATGCGAGTCTGCCTTGTTTTCGTCCCAGCAGCACGATATGTGGCGTTAAGATTTTATATACTTTTGTGATGTATATACGCAAAGGTAGTAATTTAAGTGTACTTCTGTATCCAACGACGAATATGGAACGGGAGTTGAACGGACACTATCTGCCCTGACCCATGGTTCAAATAATGCCCAAAGAAGAAGAAAATTGCTCGCGGGTGGAAAGATCTTGAATGCCCGGGGCTCCATCATATCAACGCCTTGCCCGGTGCCGAATCAGAATGGACGGAACCCCTAGGCGAACAACGGAGTACTACCCGCCACTAAACTCAATGCAAGCACATATAATCCAGCGAACGGCATGCGGACGGAGCTCAGTGCTCCGCTTGGCGGCGATGTCGTTCCGTCAGACGCTGAGGGCGATCCTCCCGAGGTCGTCGAGTTGCCGGACTGGAGTCCGACGCACGGGGAGCTGGAGGCAATGTAGAACTCGTTCGACGGCATTGAGAAGTCGCCGGCATGGTTGGTACTCATCCAGTTAGCGCGGATCTGCGCAGCGCCTTATAAGCCAACTACAAGCACAGCAACATGCACGAAACCTGCCTTCCATGCACCAGTGGTGAGGGTGAAGTGGTCCATCGGGAGGTACTGGAATGCCTGTCGGTGCTGTTCTGAACGATCATGCGTTAGCCTAGATAGTAAAACAATGGAAAGCAGGGTCACAGCGCCTGCACTTTTGCCTGTCCCAGATTCCACGATCTCCATAGTCATCTGCGGAATCTTCCCGAACTGAAGGAACGGCTTTAGGGAAGAAAACTCCAGAAAAGCAGGGGTATGCTTACGGTAAATGATTCGTCAACCCAGTATGGGGCTACTTTGATGCTTCCAATCGTGCTGAAGTTGGTCAGGAAAAAGGTGTCGCCTCCATTTGACTGCGCGAGCCGGAGGGGATTGTATCCTGGATCCGCAAGGCTGACGACCGGAGTCCAAGTCGGGGTAGTGCAGGCGAATGGAGCTGAAGAACTCATGATGAATGTCTTCGATCGGGTAGTGGCCTTTACTTCCCCGAGAAAAAAGTATTCACCCATCTGGACTTAAATCACTCAACGGTTAGCTTTGAAAAGAAGCCGAAACTTCGCCTATACGCGAGTATTGGATAAAGTCTGGGCTTCGAAGGTAACCCCGACTTCTCGACATCCCGCGCGCCGCTTCGCAATGTCGGAAGGCCCAGAGAGCAGTCGCCTCTCCCCTGGTGAACATCCATCCGAGTGAACTCATCCAGCGCAACCTGTAGTAATATGCTGGCGATTTCGTCGCTCGAGAGATATCACCCAGCAATCTGAACGCCCAGGCGATGAAAAGGTTACCAGTGCATTTCGAAAACTCAAAGTCTGTGGTTGCCCGGTGAGCAGTCGAACGCGCATCCCATAGTCCCAGCCTGATATCCTCCAGTTTCATTAGCGATGCAGCTGTCACTTTACCCAGGAATAAGGGAAATCAGAGTGGACGATTCCACGTCGATTCTGGATTACGGCGGTCAGGGGTTCAAGTGGCCGGATGAAGAGACGAATCCATCGAATTTTGAGTGGTTGTTCTTGCCCTCTCAGAGTCATGGTCACCTACATACTGATAATTAACCAAGGATTTAAAACCGTCAAGATGGCCCTCACCAACAACGCGAGCCGTGGAAGATCACCCAAAAAGGACAGAAATTCTTCCACTTTACCGCGCGTCTCCCACTGAGGTGTTTGGAAGTTATCAAGGACAAGGAGGGAGAACTCCTTGGCGGTTAAAGCGTTGAGGATTTTTGTGAAAGCTTGCGAGATAGTCTGTCCAAACCACGGCCTTGCGCGAGATTGTATTTAAATGTAAAAATCCTCTACACATCTAAGGCCGGGGTGTAGCCCGATCACCAGGATATATGCTCCGTTGAACATTTTCTGTCGTCCCATGTGCTCACAGCTCAGTCGCACTTGACTGGCAAAAGTTAGCCCTGGAGGGTACTTTGTGTTCGAATCTGCGTGGTGAATCCGCGCTGACACAGCACCCATGGGTCATCGTCCACGTGCACCTCTCCGGTGAGCAGCCGGGACAACCCGCTTGCCACCGCCCACCGTTCTTCGTCGTATCTCGTCGCGTGCCGCCGCCAGCCGCACGCCCTCCTCTCGCGCTCAATCTCTCCAACCCCCCTCCTCAACCTCAAGTTAGCATCTCCGCCGGTGCTGCGCGTGCGTCCCGGTGAGCTTTCTTTCCCAATTCTTTCCGCCGGCCCAGGCAGGTTCAAGGGGCGGCAGCGATAATAATGAACACGGGCGCATGCCCACGTCTTTCGCCTCGACCCCGTCCTCACTCCTCACTATACAACCCCACGCGACACTCGGTCTGTGTGGGATTCTAACCCGCCGACAGACGTCGCTGAAAACCTCCCTTACACGACGGGCCCGCGGCCCTCTATGTCGACTGATGGGTGTTCTGCTCCCTGTCCGTCGCATCGCGTATGCTCACGTTCATCGTCCCAGCGCGCCCATCATATCCCTGCTTTCCGCGCTTTCAGCCCTATTCATTCTGTGGTGCCCATGATTTCCTGCGCACGGCGCTTCGCTGTGGTCGCACACTTCCCCTCCCGTGTATCGCGCAAGCGATCTCTGGATCTCGCGGCGTTTCTGCGCTTTTCCCTCGCTCGACGCTCCTACGTACCGCGCATCGTTTGCGCCGCGGACGATCTCGCGCCACGGCTCGAATCCTGGATCATCGCACGCCCGCCCTCCGCGCAGCGGCGCGGTGCATGCGCACGTTGGGCTGGTCTGGTGTCTCATCTCTCCCATCCCAGCGCGTCAAATCAACTCAAACTCCACTCACGGTATGCAAAGGCTCACAAGCCAGATTGCTGTCCATCCGAACGAGACGGGGATTTGATTCCCCTCGGCGGCTTATAAGGTCTCGAATAAATTTACCTTTTCGCTCCCTCTGACGCGGACAGGTCATCCTCGAACTGTGGGTTCTGACGCTTTATCCATCTGAGGAAGACGGGGGGTTGATTGCCCTCGGCGGCTTTTGAGGTGTGCAGTGGATATATTTTCCCTCTCAGTGTATCTGTCTCTGACTTGAATCCATTATGCGATATCCAGGGGAAACACCCAGCGAGAAGGAATATTAATGGCGTGGTGTCTCGCCGCTCCATGATTTTCCGCTTGCTCTGCGCTCTCTGTGCCCGCTGCGTTTCCGTCAATACGCACGCGCGCCGTGCCTGCTCAGCTCCGTTGCATCGTCCCCTCGTCTCCTCCCGCCCGCCCGCTACTTTCGTGCATCCCCCTGCCGCGCGTGTATCCGACGCCAGAGTCACAGAATCCACATAGGGTATTCGATTCACGGAGTAACAAGCCGTCGTCAACCAGTGGCAGGTCATCCGCGAAATGCGGCCGTGTTTTCCATCCGAGCAAGCCGGGTATTCGATTCCGCCCGACGGCATGCACCACTGCCTCTTGAGTTTTTTTTTCTTCTTCTTCGTTGTGCGTCGGTCTCTAATCTACTTGAATCCGGGGACTCACGGAGCTGTCATCGCTCCCCGGATATTGCTTCTCCGGATGCAACTCCTGGCGCCGGCTCGAATTTCCTCTTTTGGTAAGGCATCTCCTTGAACTCACACATAAACCGCCGTTACAATTGCTGAGAGGTCCTACTTACATCGCGTCCCACAGCACTTGTAAATCCCGTTCGCCTCGAGCTTGCGCCAGTCACGGGATACAATCTTTTTCGCACTCAGTGAATGAAATGACCAAGTTAAGTACGTGTCCACGTCCAGCTTGAAAGATATCCACCTATTCAGGCTCTGCTCAGCACTCTCAAGGTCCAATTGCGGAGCGGCCCGCACCTGCTTCACCTCATATGTTCGTCGTAGTGTGTGCAGACGACGCCCGTTCGATTCGGGCTTGGACGATGGTAAAATCTTATCTGGGACTTTTTGTCAACAATCGGCACCTCTGGAGTTGAGATCATCCGTGTATCTGCCGCCCTCGCCCGACGAAATGCGCCTATACGGAGGTCCAATGTAAGGCTTCCAGATCCAATGCCGGAATCCGGAGTGACCTACTTGGAAATCCCCCAGCCGAGTTTGGACAGCCGTCTATGGACGCCTCTTGCTCACGTTTCAGCGTCTATTCAGGTGCTGCTCAGAACTGGGAACGTCCAATCGCGGAGGGGGGGCTTCTTGTTATTCGCCCGCCAGCGCAGCTAATGCAACGATGACATTACAAATTTCAAGTGCAATTCACAGGTGCGCTCGCCGGCCCAGCGCCGCATGAGTTGGTTGACCCATCTAGCAGCCTCGCTTGCGGTACTGATACTCTCACTTGTCTCATCCAACGGACGGAAATAATCAAGTTAAGTATTGCCACGCCATCTTGAAAGTTATTCATCTATTCAGGTTCTACTTAGCACTAGGGAGGTCCAATTGCGGAGTGGCCCGCACCTGCATCCCGTCTTGGAGATCACGCCACGGTGGATATGCAGGCGACGCTCGTTCGACTCGGGCTTGGACCGTGTGCTAGCGAATCAAACGATTTTCCCCCCCGACCTCCTGCATCCATTCCTTTTACCTCTTGGAATTTCGGCTCATCTCCCCGGTCTACCCACCATTCTCTGGACGTGGGTTCTTTCTCAATTCGTCGCAGGAATAATTGTTCGATCATCCCAAACAGGCGCCAGTCTTCAATTGCTGTCCTGCGTGGTACCGCCGCCCACCATTCACAAGTCTAACTCTACACTAGCAAGGTCCAATTGCGGTGAGGCCCACACCTGCCTGACATTTGATTGTGTGCAGGCGATGCCCGTTCGATTCGGGCCTAGACCATATTGTGCCACCGCCCATTTTTTTTTAAAAATCACTTCTTTCTCTCCCTCGGTCATGCCGCCCGCGCCTCGTTCGCTCCGCCATCTATGGCCTTCATTGCACAACTAGAGCAACCTAATTTCCTTCAGCTCCAGTCCCAGCGCAAAAGGATTTTCAGTCGTTTTGCGCGCGAGGAGCCGCAGAAGGCTATTAGCGAACTTCGGCGTCCGGTGCGCCTCCATCTCAGTCCCTTCGGACCTGACGCAGAGCCTGGATACGTGGATCCCTCGAGGTTGGAATCCGGCGTGACAAAGAGCGGTTCGGTCATCCCGGCACCTCTGCCGACTCGGATCAACCTGCCAGCACCAGCCACCGCTTGCTTCCGCCCACCACTGCCTGGGCACTGCGTATCTCCGCGCCGCCACGCCGACCGCACTCGATATCGTCCAAGAACGCACTGGCACTCACTCCGTGGGCTGGGACGAGGTTCTCCAGTGTCGCAGCCGTCTTTCCTTCCCATCTGGGAGGCGTGCCGTGGCGGCGCAACGCGGGGGGGGAGAGAGCCTCATCGTGGCGCATCGTCTGCTTCACGCCCTTCGGGCGCACCGTCGACGGCCGCGTCCAGTTCCCTCTGCGCCTTTTCCTAGATCTTCGTCCATGGAGCGTGCTTCGTTCTTCATCTCGGATTCAGAAAAGTTTGGTCATCAAGCACTGGGGTGCTGCATCTGAGCTGATGCGTACTCTCCCTCCTTGCGCCCTGCTCCCACCTTGAGCCTGCTATTCTCGTAGTGCCACCCTCCTGGGCGCGCCGCTTATTTGGAGTGTATCGCTACCGGGCTCTCCGCGCCTCCGCCGTACCCGCCACTTCGCACCGCATCTGTGCCGCGTGCGATGTCGCCAAGCACCTTCATTCTGCCATCGGAGTACGCCCTCCGTGCGCGCCGTGCATGCGCACGTCAAACCCGTTCAACCTTGTGTTTCATCTCTCGCACATTCCCTCCAGCGCGGCGAAACCAACTCAAACTTCACGGGCAGTACTCGTACGGTAACAAGCCGTCGTCGACCAGTGACAGGTCTTCCTTGGAACTGTAACTGCACAGGACAGTATGCATCCGAGAGAGACGGAGGTTCGATCCCCCCCGACGGTATTATCCACTAACCCTGAAAATTTTATTTCTTCCTTTTTCTGTCTGCGTCTCTTCATACTTTCTGCGTCTCTTTATATTTTCGACCAGCGGATGGGCATTCTCACAAACTCCCTCGGAATTCAACATCCTACAAGATGGGTGTCCAGAACTTCATCTCGGCCGCGGTTGATACGATGTCAGAGTTTATTCACCCGTTATTTGCGGAGAGCCGCACATGCGCCACATGGAGGTCGTCGGGTATGCGCCACCGACGTTCCTGCCATTCTGGCTTGGACCGTCTGGGGTATGGTCTTCCAACTTTCTCCACTCCAACCGACGGTCGATCGCAGACTCTTTTGGATCTGAAATTAACATCGCTCCGCGGATGCGTTAGCTAACTTCGCCTTCCGAAATTTACTCATCCATTGAGCGTCTGTCTGCTTCACAGTATCCAGGTCCAATTGCGGAGTGGCCCGCGCCTGCAAGTCGTTTTTAGCCGTACCAACCCGGTGTTTCGTCGGTCTCGAGTCTTTCAGAGTCATCTCAAACCTGACTTACTAGTTGTGCCCGTGCCACTACCCTTAGTCGCTCGTTTCTGCCCGTCAGATTTCACATTAATTCTGGGTTCTGCAATAATCAATCATCTATCCAGGATCTCGTCGGCACTATAGAGAGCGCATGGGTTAAACGTTAAGCTCAAACACTTGGATCCTTGGCTCCAAATGAAAGACTTCATATTCATCCGTGCGTGGGCTCTGTTTGCTGCCGAAAATTCCACCATGTATTTGAGCTCTGCTCCACCCTACCAAGGTCTAACTGCGGAAAGGCCCTTACCTGCATACAAGGCGCAATATACGTGTAGGCAAACGCTGGTTGGCCTCGGGCTTGGACCGTAGGCTGGAGTAGTCTGCGCCTTTGGTTGTATTTCGCCGCACCGTATACTGCTAAACTTTAATCAGTGTATCCCTAGGGTAACAGGCCATCGTTGACCAGAGGACGGTCGTCCTCGAATGTTAATATGAAGGCAACATTCTTCGAGGAAGACGGGGGTTCGAGTCCCCCGACGGTATTCGCTGTGCCACTGTTGCATTTTTGCTTTCAGTGCGTCTTTCTCCTCCAGTTGACTCCGGAGAGTCGCGGAGCTGTCGTCGGCTCCCAGAGAGTGATTCTGTGGATGCATATTCAAATTCAGGTTCCACTTAGCAGTGGGTGCCTCATCGTGTAAAATCTCTTGCGATTACTAAAGGGCCGATTGCGGAGAGGTTCGTCTGTTTCACGTCCATCTGTGCGATGCATTGGGTGCTGACGACGCCCTCCTCTATTCAATATTGCACATCCGAGGAAGACAGGGTGTTCGATTCCACCCGGCGGCATACTGGTACAAAAGTAAAGTTATGATTGCTTTTTGCTAACCAAAATTTAACCATGCATTCCGGCTCACCTCGGCGATAGGACGGCCCAATTGCGGAGTGGGCCACACCTGCATCGCATACTGGATTGGAATGATGTACACTCAGTACGCCCGTTCGACGCGGGATTGGGCCATCTGGTAGATGATAGCAGACATTTTTTTGAAGGTGGGATTAGCGCATGACTATGTCCATGGCAATCGACGCCGTGCTGCGCAACGTCTCAAGCGCGCTCTTCTCCACTACCCAGCTCTTCCTACAACCCATCCAGGTTTCCTAGGTTTCCGGCTCTCGCTGCCATCCGCTAAACTCGATTGCTGCGCCGAGGCAATAGCCATTGATATATCGCGAGATGCGCGGGCATTCTGAAGGTCCGCAGTCCCAGCCACGCCATTAACTGGGGAGATTGTCAGCTGCTTTGACAAACGCTTATTCTCATCCCACCAGCCATCTCCGTGTGAACGCCTGTCCTCACCGAACTCCTCACCTTCGACTTCTACGCCAAGTTCATGCCGGAAGTGTCCATCATTCTGTCGCGCTTGAGCCCGGTTTACGCTTCGTCTTAGTCTGGGACGTTCGACTAATCAAACATCATGGCCCAATCATGGCCCAGAAGTGTTTTTGATCTCGGAAGCCTGGCGGAAGCTGCTCCGAATTAGTCATAGCGACGTGCGTGTCACCTATGATATATCTACAGAGTGCAAAGCACAGTTCCACCAGCTCAACATGCTATTCAGACTGGCTATAGCGACCATTCAGACCTTTGGAGCCTATGTGCTTTATCGTGCCATCAGGTTCATCTACGCAAGGCTGACGTCGCCACTGCGACATCTGCAAGGACCGCGGTCCACAAACTTGATGATGGGGAATATCCTGGAGGTGCGAAATGGGGTGCGTGCAATTTTATTAGATCTTCTGCTCTCCCTTAAATGCAGTTCCGCAGGCTACTTCTGGCATCGAAGAGCACTGGGTTCAACAATATGGGCGTACGATGCGGATTAACGGATTCTTCGTGAGTCCACAAATTCGGTGTTGAGTGGAAGGTGATCATATGTGCACCAGGGCGCTTGGGGCCTATACACCATGGATACCAAGGCGCTTCACCACATTCTCTTTAACACGCATATCTACCCCAAACCAGACCCATCACGGTTCAATCTTGGACGCATCGTCGGACCAGGTGCGTGGCTATTCCCCATGTCCTGTTGCCGTTCGCCTAACGTTCGACGCGGCTGCAGGGATTCTCGTCGTCGAAGGCGATGTCCATAAACAGCAGGTTTGTTATGCTTTTGAATTCGGTCCAAACAAGATTTCTGATTTTTCGTCAATGTCCAGCGCAAAATTATGGTACGACAGGCAGAGGCACCATGCCCTTCATTGATCCCTCACCCGTCACTGGCAGAACCCCGCATTTGGAGCTCCGCAGATCCGTGAACTCACAGGGATCTTCGTGCAGAACACTGTGAGAAGGATTCATCATGAAATTCAAGACAATTATCGTGAATTTCAAGTTTCATGATGTTTTGTAAGGGATGAGTACTTGAATTTCATGGTGCTGTTCATGATGGTTAAGCTCACCTTTTTCTGTTCTTTTTGACCATCATGAATTCCTGATGATTCAACATGAATTCATGATCCTTCGACTTTTCCCAGGGCTGTGGAGCTGAGTGGGGCCCCCACCTGGTGGCTCGAGCAAGGTTCAAAACTCAGGTCATGACATCCCAAATTGCCCATGTGCATGTATGTGTGACTTCAAAGTTGTTCAAGGCATTCAAGTTAGTGTTAGTTAGTCATGTTAGTTATTATACACTTCATTATTAGTTGATGGTTGTGTCGTATCCTTATGATAGGGCATACAATGTATCAATAGAGTGTGAGGATCCACTGTGTTATTTTTCTACTTCCCCGCCGGTTTTTTCATCATGAAACATAGTGAGTCCATGGTAAAACATAGTGAAAAAGACATCATGAATGTTCCCATATTTGTCATGACATTCAAGACTTCTGTTCACGATGTTTCATCATGAATTCATGTTGAACCATTCCAACATTCAAGTCAAAAGATCGTGAATTTCCTGCCTTGAAGTCATGGAAGGCATGCTGAAATTCATGATGTTTCCTCCTCTCAGTGGAAGTCCATCCAGGTAAATTTCGACTTGTCCAAATGCCCAGGAGTACTACATGTACCAATATTTTGGACTCCCTTTAGCTCCGAGAGATCTGGGCGGCCGACGCGACACAGAATGGCGGTGTCGTGCGTGTGGAAATCCTTTCGTGGCTGAGCAAAGCCACACTCGACATCATCGGGCTCGCAGGTACCATCTTTCTTCCCTTCTGTGCAACAAATGATACATTCCGGTTGTCCAGGGTTCAACTACAACATCAACGCGCTGGGGGCGCAAAATCAAGACACGCCCGATGAGCTCGCTACGGCGTTCGAGACGCTACTCGCTACGGACAACCAGTTCAGCGCTTTGCGCTTCCTTCAAGGTCTCTACCCCATTCTTCGGAACATTGTAATGCATTCATTCAAATCACACCAAAGCGCCTGACCTGACGCGAATGAGTAACAGTCAACGGAGGCGGACAGAATAACGCGCGGCGCCCAAGCCACAATGATGCGCATTGGGCGGCAGCTGCTCGCCTACAGTAAACGAGACATTGCAGAGACAGGGACGTTTGAGACTGGGCGAGCACGCGACCTCCTCAATCTACTCGTCCGCGCGAACACGTCGAAAGAGATTCCCGTGAACCAGCAGCTCTCCGACGAGGATGTTCTCGCCCGTGCGTCCAATTCTTCCCCGTTCTATTGTCTCAGCCTCACGATATACATAGAGGTCCCTACTTTCCTCGTCGCCGGACATGAGACTACGAGGTAATCACCAACTGTACAGCTCAAATTCTTCAACGCTTTAACTTGATCTATACCTCAGTACAGCCGTGACGTGGGCATTATTCGCACTTACCCAGAACAAGGCCGCTCAAGCCCGCGTCCGTGCGGAATTACTCTCCCTCGATACGGAGAGTCCTACGATGGAGGAGCTCAACGCTCTGCCGTATCTCGACTGTGTTGTGCGGGAGACACTGCGCTTGCACGCGCCGGTCCCCTGAGTGGTGCGCTTCCCTCTCCCAATTCGTAATCTTCTAGACGGCTATACTAAATCTCACATATTCGCTCTACCTCAGTGCGAGCCGCTCTTTGCGATGATATTGTACCCCTTGCGGAACCCTACACCGATGCCCAAGGAACTGTGCACGAAAATCTCAGGTATTTCAGCTGCCGTCAATTGTTTTCATCTCCTCAATTTATGAGGCAGAATCCCCAAGGGCACAACCATCTTCCTCCCACTCCTCGCGTTGAACCGTGACGCGGCGATCTAGGGCTCAGACGCTAAAGAGTTCATGTGCGCTTTCGATGTCTACGCATTTACTTGTGCCGCAGTTGACAATATCATGCTTGCAGTCCGGAACGCTGGGAATCCAAGGAATCTCCGATTGCAAATGCCATCCCGGGTGTATGGGGGAACATGCTCACGTTCCTGGGCGGGCCGCGCAGCTGCATTGGCTATCGCTTTGCCCTCGTCGAGTGACTCCTCGCTGATAGACTGCATGTGACCGCCAATTAACCTCCTATGAAGGATGAAGGCGTTGTTGTTTACACTTATCCGTGACTTCGAGTTCGAATTGGCTGTACCCATCTCGGATGTTGGGACCAAGATGACGAGCGTGACACAAGGACCGATACTCCTCAGCAATATGGAGGCTGGTCTCCAGATGCCCTTGCTCGTGAAGCCGGTTGTACGCTCCTAGGTCATTGATTTTGGGTATTCTACCTGGCCCGTTTGTTTAGAATCAGATACTCCTTAAAAACCGAGCACAAATCTGAGTCAACTGTTGCCTTTATTCTGTCTCCCCTCTGTCAAGAAAAACTCTAGTGTACATTTGTAACGTCGATTTTACAATGCGTCCAACGTTCTGGAAACCACACACAGGGAATCTCCGTGCTTACCTCCTTCGGACCGTCAAGGTCGGATCCAAATCTGCTGAACGTCTTTCCTTCGTTAGGAGAGTTACTGTTGGTCCGATGAGCGTTCTGTGAAGCCTTTATTTCGCATGGACGTATATTTCAATCTCGCCATTGCTCGCTCATACGAACGGCGTAGTAGCATGGGGAAAGTAGTTCCTTTACGCCGATTGTGGCAGGTGCGATCTTCCATTGGGTTCACCTGATTACTTCAATGGTGGCCATAGTTGGATTCATCGGAGAACTGCGCAAATAGGCAGCGGCTGCCGAGTTCGGCGACATTCGGACATCACGTCAATCAAGGAATAAACACCGCCACCACCCTGCCTTCTTTTGCTCCTTTCACGGACAAGCTACCTGCGGTCTTGTCCTTCCGTTTCCCTCGACCCGAAAATGCACCCCAAACTGGGACTAGATAATCTCGAACGTCTCCCGCTTCCGATCAGGGTGCGTCTGCTTCAAGTTCGTCCACATTTTGTATCGTCTCGAATCGCTTCGCAGGAAGTCGCTGAAACCGCCTGCGGGCCTCATCGATCCTGGGAGCACGTTGCGGCGATGCAAATCGCACTCTCACGGGTACCAAATATCGACCGGACGGCCTTCTACCCGGTCTGTTACACCAATCTCGACACGGCGCGCATTCCGACGATCGACCAGCTGGAATCGTTCAGTCCGGAGACGGAGACAACCGTTATGTCCGCGGCGATGGCGCTCGACACGATTCTCCAGCTGAGACCGGCGGCGGACGTTGCGCGCGCCATGTGGCCCCGGATCTGGGAATATTTCTCGTGGTTGCACACGTACCGCGACTATTTTCCTGAAACGACCTTCAAGTTGCCGCAGCCATCGACGTTGTTCTTGAACTTCTTGCTCTTCACAAGTCGCTTAGGGGCAGACTCAGACTTCTATGACAGCCTTGTAGTGGCCGGGGGCTTCGCGGGAATGATCACCAAGGCATGGTCGTTCCTAGATGAACTCGAGGTCACGCCGGACGTGCGGGATGCGGCGCTGTACGGTCTGTGTCGTTTCATGCTCTCCTTCACGCATGGGACGGACGAGGTCGCTGATCTGATTGAGGGCGCGGGCGGCAGCATGCGAGATCTCGGCAAGCTCGTTCTCAGGTACCTCCACGGGGCAATTCACCAACCACCGGCGCCGCTAACGGACATCCACGTCTTTCGCATCCGGACAATCCTGGACTTCCTCCACAAGGTTGATTTCCATCCCGACGCGCACAGATGGTACTGGAATCTGCCGTTGGGGCCCCTGTGCAAGGACTTGCTCTATCAGGACTTTGTGGAGTCCCTCGTGGACACCACGTTGTGTGTGATCCAAAGTCCCAGCGTTGATACAGCGGACACCCTCAAAGACTGCTTCATTCTCCTCGGTCGTATTCTTACAACCTGCCCCGGATACTTATGGCTTCCAGAGGCGATCGAAAAGGGCCTCTTCCGCATCATTGTGGTATGCGAGTGCATTTCCTGCGATTCGGATGATCGCGACATATTCAGAGAGCATCTCAAAATTCTGCTGCAGAGAGTTCTGCCCGGGAACCTGGTGTATTACTACGTCCTCTTGAAGCTCAAGGACGCCCTTGATGAGCCTATTTTCCCCGAGGCGTTCTGCGAATCGCCCTTATTCGAGACGTGGGCGCAGTTTCTCCCTTTAGCAACAGCGCAGATCCAGCTTCTGGAGTCGTTTTTGTCCGACTTCATCGTACAGAGAGCGTGTGATAATGCCCAAGTGCGTGTATTCCCTTGCTTCTATCTGGTGCTGATGGGCAATAACAGTGCGGATACATCGGGGACAAGGCGGATTTTCAACGTTGTTCCGGATGTCAAGCGTTCTATTACTGTTCTCAAGCATGCCAGCTCGTCGGTTTGGCGGACCGGGCGGCACCATAGAGTCTGCCGTTGTTACAGATATCTCGGTCTCAGTGAGTGGCTATTTCGAATAAGGTGTCGCCGCGAACTACATAATCATTCGTCGCAGCCTCACATGTAAAATCGAGCCTGGTCACTCGGGAACGAGAGTTCCTACGGGCGGTGCTTGACCGGGACTACCAGAGGCATCGCGTGGCGATCTGCGTGAAGCAGGTCCTATTCATGGCCGCGCACCCAGAGGTGCCATTCTTCACGTCGTTCGATTATTCCGCAGGCGCAGTCGAGGCTACCGTCGAGTCCGCCGTGGACGAGTCGGTCACGGTTTCAGTCCTCAATTCCGCCGGCGCAGAATGGACTGATAGCATGAGACGCGCTGCGGAGAGCGACGGAAAGATCCAACTACACATCATGCAGATTGTGGAGGGGAATACGAAGCGGTTCCTTGTGGTTCCTCTGCGCACAAACAGCGGCGGAATCTATCGAAAGCTGCGCGAGATGTCGAAAGACATTACAGGCAGGGATGAAGTACATGTTTTGGAGCAGGTGGAGGCGATTCTTCGTGACGAGAGCGGGATGGTTGAAATCCATTAGACACGACTAAATCTTCCCTTACCGTGGTCCACAGAGACACGGTGACAGTACTGGAATTTACGTTTGTAACTTGCACAGCGGAATACTTCGAATGACGCCCCAGTACTGCAGTGCGGTCAGTGAGAGTTGAAGCAGGTAGTATTCCGAGTTCGGCCCTGCCACGGCGTCTGAGTGGCTCTCTTGAATAACGGATCCGCTGGTTTATTTGACTCAGGCTCAGAATGGAGGCAAACATGCGCTGAAATTACTGTGACGCCACAAAATCCAAGTCATGGCCCAACCCCGAGTCGAACGGGCGTCTCCTGCATACAGATTGTATGCTTGTACAGGCGATGCAGGGGCAGCCCACTCCGCAATTGGACCCTCCCAACGCCGAGGTGAGCCTGAATATATGGCTTTCGAGTGGTCATAGTATAATCGAGGCGTGTAAAAGACGAGGGAGCCACCGCTGAACTTGCACGCGCCTCCGGATCTAAGTCTGACTGGACCGGCGCCGCCAGCGCAGCGGCCTTCCTGTGTGGGATCATCTAGCGGAGACGCATGTCGATGGCAGGATCCTGCGCGCAGGACGCTGACGCCGTCCACGGCGGGGATGACGAGCGACGCAAGGGGCCTTGACGTAGCGTGGCGCAGTGTTGCAGTTAAGGGTCTTAATAAGGGTCGCACCTGAACTTAAGGCCTTAAGAGTTATTAAGGGTTTATTAAGGGTCCTTTTTATGGGTCAAACTAAGGCTTAATTCTCAAAATGGAAGACCCTTCAAATTTGTCGCCGGAGCCCTCGCGTCGGGATCCTCATGGCAGCACTGAGCCGCAAGGAGCTCCATGTACAGTTCTTCTGACCCCACACGAGAACGCCAAGGCGACCTTCCAATTGGGCATGAGCCGGTGCTGCCGAAGAAATTTCCGAGGGTTGTAGGAAACCCACCGCTGTCGGTAGGTGTAAATCCACCCAGACTTGTCGTCGCCCGTTGCCTTTGTCGTCTACGGTGAGCGGACTGCCGAAAATTTTAACCGTGAGATCATGATCGCACCATCGGCTGCTCCGTTCGGCGGTGCAACATATTGATATTAAGGCTTAATAAAGGGTTAACATGTTTCCATCCTCTTGTTAAGGGTTACCCTTAGGCTTAACTTAAGGCCTTAAGATGTTAAGGCCTTAACCCTTAACTGCAACACTGGCGTGGCGCTCAAGGAAAGCGCCGACACGGAGGGTCACTGGATTTTAGACACAGCGGGTGTGGATGCGCGGGACGGCCGGCGTGCGAGGAGACGGCAGACTCCGACTCCCCGCACTGGCCTCGGCTTTGATCCGCCCACTTGTCCAAGTGGGTGATGGATGATGACGCGGGGGTTGATGCGTCAGAAATGTTTCAGGAAAACCCGGTTTCATTTTAGTCGATTCAAACCGTTCGAGACTTCGAGGGTGCGCATGCGCCAGGTTCGCCCGTCGGAGCTCGTAGTCGATCCTGCCTAGCCCAGTATAAATTGCGCACAGAGTGAAGGCGGCCGCACACGCTCATCGATATCACCTTACTGTTAAAGTACAGCAACTGTTGAATCAGTAGTTACTGTGGGCGGTCAACAGAGCACGATCCTAGCTACAAACCAGGTCAAAGTTCTAGGAAAGGTGTCGCCTGCAAACTAAATTGCGCCGGAACACTAAAATAACAGAAAATGTTTTCCAAATCAAATGTATAGTCCAAGCCCGGCTCGAACGGGCGTCTTCTGCGTGCATCTGTCCTGGGCTTACTGCGGGACACGAGGCAGGTGCGGACCACTGCGGAATGAAACCTGAAGACTGTGCAGAAGCCCCTGGTTAGCTGTGAAATTGCGACATGTCTGGAAGTCAAGTCCCACCAGAAACGGTGGATTTACGCACAAGAAGCACTTGCCTCGCGGGGTCGCAGCACAGAAGCATACTTGGATCTGGCCCGAAAGAGGCCAAGTGTCCCTGAACATGAGGACCAGGAATGACTCCCAAAAAAGATGCCCTCGGTAATCACACACGGTCCAAGCCCGACTCGACCGGGCGTTTCCCGTCCACGAATTGCAAATGAGAGCCACTCCGCGATTGGACCGGAATATTGGGCGGGGAACGCTAAATAAATGCACATCGGCGAACCTGACGAGGAGAAGACAGAAAACACGTGTGGAAGCGGAATAGCAGCTCGACGTTTGATGTCCGGGAGTAACACACTGAAAATCCAGTTACACTTAGAATTCATTTAAAGGCTTCCATGTCGGAGGGAAAGTTCCCCGGGCGATTCATGGGACGAGAGCCATCCTGAGGAGCGCTCCGCAAAGCCAGGTCTCATAGGGTTCATCGTCCATCGTTGCATCCGCACAAATGATGAGTTAGACTAGCACTGGAGAGCGCTCTGGAAGAGTGGGGACCCAGACCAGCCCCCGGATGCTAAAAATGGCTACAACCTCCCAGAAAAGGGTCCGAGCCCGGATCGAACGAGCACGATCTGCCTGCGTACCTCGAACACACTTGAAAGAGGTGCGGGCTACTCCGCAATCGGACCTTACGGGGCTGGGTAGAGCGTGAATGGGTGGTTAAGTTCCAAGTTAGTAAGGTAAAGGAGTCCATGCACGGATGAATATTGACCAGCAATTGGGCGTTACTCGGAGCAGCGGAATCCAAGGCGCTGAAAGAGGCACGGTGAGGGGCAAGGTAGGTACGTGCTACGGGGGTCGTGCGAGGGAAGAGAGGATGGGGTAATTCGCACCAGAGCTGTGCTGTGCACGGAAATTAGGGCCGCTGCCCGTGCCGTACACGAGGACGGCCGTCAATTTGACGGGTAAATACGGCCAAAACCGTACCGTATCCCGTCCCTTACAAAAGAAAATCAAAGGTCTGCCGGTACGGTACAAAAACGGCCGTATTACGGCAAGACGGTTCGTAAAATCAATCCAATGGAGTTTACAGCTTCGTTTAGGTGCGATGAGTACTCCTGTTGATCTGTTTGAGTGCCTTGCTTGTAAGTTGGAAGTGCAGCTCACCATCAGCAATATTCACACGGTTTATGAGGTCAGGAAGGGGACGAATAGTGTTGCTTACCAGATACGGGACATCTCATGACAAAGGCATGTATTCGGAGTTCTCAATAGCTGTAGGCAATACTATTTCTCGTAAACACTATTAAGACCAAAAGTACAGTGGATGAGGAATTTATTGAAGTGGGAGGTGCACATGTCAGCTCGGGCGGGAGCGAAGGGGTATAACAGCTTATGGGGCTTTCGTACGTGCACAGGAAACATTCTGGCCTCGGGCCGGGATGAGGAACACAACGACAACAGCTCGACGCAGTGAGTTCAATTGAGTTCGGCAAGCTACGTGCCGGCAAATTAAATGCCGCTGAATGCCGAGTCCGCGTATCTTAGCGGCATCAGAAATGCCGTGTTAAAAATCGTTTAAACCGTCGTTCCGCTGAGTTCCGTCTTCGGTTCCGGTCATTTCAACCCACTTTAAGGCCATTTGGACAGAAGTTTGGATGCCCCCGTAAATAGAGTATACGGCCGTATTTTTGACGGCCGTAATGGCGGACGGTACGCTGAAACCCGTCCCGTCGGATGAGGGTGTCGAAGGGGCGACGGGACGGTACGGGTGCCGTATTACGGAACCCGTATCACCGTCAATACGGTTCCGGTCAGCAGCCCCAACGGAAATCAGGGATACTGAGGGACACCGTATGTGGGTGTGCGGAGGGATCGGCCGTCCCGACCGACGGGCTTCGCGGCACAGCGGTGGGGCTGCGCTGCTGCGGGGAAGTCCGAGTCGGAAAGGATGCGCGGGAACGGCCGGAAACATGAACACGACACAACATTGAACACGCACTGCGTTCCGGCCCGTAGTCAGAGGACAGAGGGCTGCCTACACCCGTCTACCTCAAATCCACGTGGATCTACCTCCGCCGATCCCGGTAGACAGGGCACGTAGTAAAGGGCTCGTCATACGTTGGTTTACCCCATGCAGTCATGACTACATGGGTCTACGTTGGTCAATCGCTCCTAGCCCTCCTCTACCCTTGGCTGGAACATTCTGCTATTATTATTACGGCCTAAATTGACAATGACAAACCTACCTATTTCTACGGCCATGGTCAGGCCCAGACTTAGACATAGATAGACAGAGGTCGCTCGAGGTAGGCAACTAGTAGGCGCAACATCGCCCCCGGGCGGAAGTTCATGTAGTCAAAAATGTATGCCTACCCTCTGACTACGAGGAGCCGGAACGCAGTGATGGCGGGTTTGTTAGGACTTTCAATTTCAAACTGGTACCACTGGCAGTCAGAGTGAAATGCAGCTTCCCCAATAGCACAAATGCCATGGAACTCAGTTATTCCTCGAAATTCTTCAATCGTTGATTGATCTGGATAATTATCAATTGCGACTCGGGAACACTGGGTGTTCTTCATTTACCCCGGACCTCGGTCTCCCTTCAGTTTTTTCTGCCTTGAATACTTCGACTATCCCATCAGGGCCAAGCGCCACCTGTTGACATTTCCTGCTCGCTTGCCAGGGTTTTGTGATGAATCCCTCGCATGGGGTTGAAGACACCGCCATTTTCACAAGCTAACGGCAACCACGATGAATTCTGATGCGCGTGATGTATGTATTTCTCCCCTTTGTTGATGGTATCTAATCCTGGATCTGGCCGACATCGCCGCCGTGCATTATGCCTCTGCTATGAAAGTGTCTGATGTTCGCTTCTGAAGGGGCGCTGGTACGTACCATACGGCATGTCTCCCTCGCTCCTCATTACGTGCTCGACTCCAGTCACTAATTCTGTAACCTTTCGATCCAGTGAGTTTTGTGAATATGGCGCCTTCTGTATTCAGCATCCTGCCCCTGGACTCCACCTGTTCCTGCCCCCGTTGCTCGGCAGATAGTTCCGCCTTATAATTAATATACAAGCCGCCACCATTGGAAGCATATGCCCTTCCGTTTGATTATAGAACGCGGCGTTAATGAGCAGCCCATTTCACTCGGTGCCGGAACAATCAGACTGGCTACCGGTATAAGAGCTTGGGTAGTTCCCACTGGCCCGTGTAGCGCTCCAATGCCAACTTTCCCCGTGCCGGCCTCCGTCACAAGGGATGCAGACTCGACGCCGCTCTTCGACATCGCGACCACGATTGGAGCTCTGGAAATATCGGTCCTGGTCGCATTATTTCTCGGCGGCATCGTCATGGTGCAAGTTTGGCTGTACTTCCAGAAATCGTTCCGCGACCATTGGGGGCTCAAGGTTCTGGTACGTGCGATGAAGTCGGGGGATATTGCTCTCACTAGGCACTAGGTGGGCGTCACTTGGGTCCTCGATCTTGGGCACACGATAGCATTGTGCCACACACTGTACACTATAACAGTAACCCAATACGGGCAACTAGAAAAGCTCATTATCCCGCCCTTGTCTCTCGACACTTCTATCCTGATAAGCGGATTCATTGGCCCTCTGGAACAAGTAGCACTCCTACCCACGCTGCCGATCTCATACCTAATCATGTCTCCCAGGGATGGTTCACATATCGCCTGTACAAACTGAGCAATCGGCTCACTCTTGCGCTCTTCTGCACCCTCCTCGCCGGCGCGCGATTTGTAGGCATCATACGGTTGAGCGCCATCGCGCTGCATGCCTATCCCCTCCCGGAGTACACCGTGCGCGCCGGCTGGCTAATTGAGGCCATCGTCATCGTTAGTGCCACGCTGGACACCGTCCTCGTCACGGCTCTCTGCTTCTATCTGAGTTCGTGGCGGAGGGATCAGTCGCGCGGGTGCGTCACTTTTCCTGGTTCCTTTTGCTGTGCCTCACTGGTGAAACAGAGTTCAGAAAATCTTGACCCAGATAATGACGTGGTCCGTAGAGACTGGCTCAATGACAATGTCAGTCCCCTCCCAAACTCAACGATCGCGTGTGCTGACATCCCTCAGTATCGGAGCACTCGGACTCCTCATCACGGTACGACTGCGTCGATGACTAAACTGAGAAGTGGCTCAATCCTCTCAAGTTCCTTACTATGCCAAACAATTGTGCGTCTTTTTTCCATGCACACCCACTCAGAGTTCCCACTCCCTGCAGTTGTCTACATCGGCTTTTTTGCTGTCATTCCCAAACGTGGGTGCCACCACTGCGCGAGATATGACACTCATTCTCCCCAGTGTTCTCGAACGCACTCCTCCTCTCGTGAGCTGTCTGATACTGCCACCATCTTTCACGCCTTACATTATATTATGAAGGTTGAATGCCCGGGAACGATTCGCGCAGCTCATCCGTGACACCTCACAGCCAGTTAGGGCACCACTGTCTGTACGTGCATCCTCTTTGCTTCAGAGGTACTCTCGGAAATTCATGGACCCGCGTCAAGCGTCCGACTGTTCCACTGGTAGGCCATGCCGGAAGCGTCCAATTCCGGACACACCGCTTCGAAGAATGCATTGAAATTGACGATGGCATGTCTATGGACATAGCAGGGTTCGGACAACGGAAGCCCGATAGTTGTGAGAGGTACAAAGAGCCGTGATAAGAGCCGACGGGTATCCACCTTTACGGCTTCATGACAGTTCTACGATACCAATTGTCTCATTTACGCCGCTCTCTACATCCATATTTCTAGCAGAAGCTTTTGTCAAAGGCTGATCGCCGGACTGGAGGAGGTTCTCCGAATTTTAAATCTCTTCGCTCTCCCTCACAGGCCCACACAAAGGGAGATTATAATCTTTGAGTTCCATATTGCCAGGGGATCCGTCTCCTAATAAGAAATCCAAGTTTTACGTTTATAGTTGTTTTAATCGTGATTTTGCGAGTGATCGGGGTGGCTGAACATGGCCTCTGATTGAGTTTTTCGTTCTTTCTGCCATTTTATGTTTCCCCGCTACTGTCTTGATCCTCCCGGCTTCCCCCCCGAATTGGTGTAGGGGTTAACATGCGCCACCCGAGTTTGCGGGGGTGGCGGGGTAAGATTTGCTAGTCGGCACCAGGAGGCGTAGCCGAGCATAAACGAGGGGCCGCGTCCATAGGACGCCGCCGATGATCACGACGACTTCGATGTTCCCGACGGAACTTGCGACATTGGGTCTCGTATCCAAAAGCATACACCACATCAAAGTAAAATTAAATACGCGCGGTCTGCGGTTTATCTGCGTTGTATTTGCGTTTCATCTGCATTTGGGTGGAGGGCCGCAGGAGCATCGGAGGGGCTAACTCCTCTGGTTAGCTTTATCTTGCGGTCGACGTTCCGCCGACGGAGGGTTGTTAGCTGGTCAATATACAGGCTGGGAGTGCCGACCTTTCATCCTCATGCGCTATAATTGTTATGGGCACAGCACGCACCTCATTTTGGCTCCTTTATCTTGTGCTCAGCGTGTCGTCTCACGTCTCCCGTGTCCCTATCATCACTCGGAAATTTGTTGGAAATATAAAATTGAATCCACGACGTTGACTTACCCAGCCTTCGGCGTCTGGGAACCCTTGCTGCCGCTGATACACATCTCGGCTATATAAAATGAAATCAGCGCGATCTGTCTTTTCTTTTGTGTACTACTGCAAGTGGGCGTCCAGCACGATCTCCGCGTCGTCAGTCTCTCTCTCTTGCTTGCTTGCTTATCTGAAGGTTCGATCTTGCAGCTTTTCCTGCGGTTCCCTTGCCTACAATTCGCCGACTTTTCCATCTGGGTTCGAACCCTGAGGCCCTCTTTCTTCCTTCCATTCGGTCTGTCGTTCATCTCCGTCTCCGTTCCTCGTTTCCCTCGTGACACCTCGGGCGACGCCGACGTCTTATGTCCAACAGCACATACGCCACATCAAAGTAAAATGAAATCCGCGCGGTCCTCCTACTCGCCCGGGCCTCCACTTTCTGTCTACGAACTGGCGTTATCTATTCTGGCTTGGACCGTTTCCTTAGTCCACTTCCCCGTATCCTTTCCTTTCTGTGAACGGGTCGCATATCTCGAAGCCCCGATCTCTACCTTTCATGTTGCTAAAGAAACACCCATCCCCCCACCAGCGGCCACATCTCGACTCGCGTTTCCTTGGATATCTACTTATACAATGAGATGAAATGAGCCTTACGGTCTTCGTTTGTTTCGATCTGTTGCGGCTTCTACATCTCACTATTATCCCGAGTCTTATCCTTGTCGAACCTTCCTTCCTTCCGTTTGTTCGTTCATCTCGGCCCTCTCGTTTTCTGGTTACACCGAACTCATTCATAGCTCATAGAACTCATACTAGGCTGGCGGCGCGTGTGACTCGGGGTCTTGTGTCCAACACATACATCAAAGTGAAATGAAATCGCTGTCGCGCCTCCATCGCTGCAGGTTTGTGGCTCCGTGGCGTTTAATCTAACTAGGATTAGCTCACGATTGTGGCACTCTGACTCGGGTGGGACCGATCGGAGATACGTCGTGAGCAAATTTACTTCTGATTGACAGCTGGAATGGATGCACCTTCGAGTTGAACCTAAAGGTGACGGGGGATCAATGCAAAGGTCAGAGATAGAAAAAATTTGTGGGTCACGAACACGGTCCAAGCTCGAATCGAACGAGCGTCGCCTGCATGTGTATTGTATTTTGGGGTCTCCAAGTATTTGATGCAGGTGCGGGCCACTCCGCAATTGGACCTTGCTACTGTCGAATTTAACCTGGTTAGATTGGGGACATTCTCACAGTATTTGAAGGCGGACGCACATTTAGTGTGTTTGCTAATTCGTCCCACATCGAGCGGGGATCAGATCCTTATTACATTATCATATATCATGCCAAATTGACACAGAACCCACCTAAAAAATGGTGGGCACGGTCGGGTGAAGCCGAATTGAGGGAGGCGCAGATTATGGATGCAGGAGGACGGAAAAAGTCTTCCGCTCACGCCCATACGATCCCGAGTCGAACAGGCGTCGCCTGCATGTTCATTCAGTGCGGGTTCTGTGAACGGGAAGCAGGTGAGAGCCGCTCCGCAATTGGACCTTACGAGTGCTGAGGAGACCCTGAATAGGTTGATTAATTTTAAGATAGACACGCACACATAGCTTGGTCTTGGCTCCTTCCCTGTGTCGGCACTTTCCTTGCGCGAGGGATTCGTGGGGAACACCAGCCAGAGTCACATCGGTATTGGAACCTAGGTTGCTAGGATTGGATCGATTTACTCAGGTGGCGCTTCGGCGAGCACACCTGTGGAGTGATTGTAATTTCATCTTGGAATGGACATTGGCGGGGGAATACGATAGAGCCTTGCATTGAATGAAGCCAATCATCAAGCGCGAGGAAACGAAAGAAGACGAAGTGCTAGCGCAGAGAACCTCCCGAGGGCGCTACGAGTCAAGTCAGAGACGAGTACAACGAGAGCGAAAATGGATACTTGTACCAGATCTGCAAGCCGCCGCGGGGAATCAAACCCCCGTCGTCCTCGGGTGTATAAGGAGCTAGAGCCCACGTTCGGGGATGACTATCCACTGCTCGACGACGGCTCTGTTCCCTGTATATCAACCCCAGCGAGTCAGAAGGAGAGAGGTGAATAGTGAGAACGAAAAAAAAGTAGACTCGACCGACACAGCTTACGCCGTGGAAGGGAATCGCACCCCAGTCTTCCTCGGCTGCCTATAGCGCAAGCAGCACATTTCGAGGATGACCTTCCACCGGCCGACGCCAGCTTGTGAACCTCCTGAGTAGGGTATGTGAGTGTGGGATCGGGTGCGCGCGCGGCAGGGGTTTGCGAGAGGAACGAGACAAGCACTCAACAGGTCCCTCGACAACAACGGCGGACGGGCGCATGAACGGGGACGCAGCGCGCAGGAGGACGCAGCGCGCAGGGGGGCGCACAGCACCGGAGGGTCGAGGCGCAACGAGAGAGCATACCGAGGTCCGGAAGGCACGTAGTCGCGGAGATGCAGCCACGGCGGGCGGAAGAGGAGCGAGCACTCCTAAGCACCACGCGCCGGAGAATTTGAGAGGATCTGGGAAGAGGAGATAGAGAGATCGCGACTACGCTGCGAGAACATGGGATGTCAGGAAAATACACGCCCTCAAAATTTGGCGCAAATTGCCAAATCCTAATATGAGGGCGTGAACAAGAGACGAGATGCAGAACTGAAAGCGAGACAAAAGGCTTCCGAGCAAGCCAACCAGGGTCCAAGCCCGATCCAAACGAGTGCCTCCTGCATGGATCAAGGCGGCGTGATGGAAGCTGACGCCGTCCACGGCGGAGATGACGAGCGACGCAAGGGGCCTTGACGTAGCGTGGCGCCAACTCGCTCAATGAAAGCGCCGCCCCGGGAACGCGCGCTTAATCTCGGCAGAGGGCCATTGGATATGCTGGTTTTAGGCACAGCGAGTGTGGATGCGCAGGACGGGCGGCGCGCGACAAGGCGGCAGAGGAGATGGTGGGGGAAGCAGCTGGTGCGTCAGAAATCTTTCGGGAAAAAAACCAGTTGTATTTTATTCGACTCAAATCATTCGAGGGTGGGCATGCGCCATGCCTGGACATTAGTAGACCCCTCGCTCGATCGGAATAAATCCCGTAGAGTCAAAGCGGCCGCATACGCTGATCGCTCCCATGGTTCTGAGTTGAAGCAGAGATTTCACGGTGCCGTGCTCCAAAACTCAAGCTTTCGACCCATATGGGGTCTATAACAAGATCGGTAGGCGTTTGAAAATGACCATTTAGGATCCAGGCTTCCGCGCCGCCAGCCGCCCGGAGGTGCCCATATGCCGATCCGGCAGGCCAAGCGACAACTGGCGACGGATGGCGACCGACGTGATCCGCGGTGATGGAAGTATCGGTGGCGGCGGGAAGCCGGACGGTATATCGTCGGCACGCAGTTTAGAGGAGAAGTTCCCTCAACAATGCCGGCAGAATCTCTGGTAAGCATCAACCATGTATTTTCAACGTGTTTATCAAATCACCTAATTTCAGACCTCAACCCGGGGTCGACTTGTAATTGGACACATGCTACAACGAAGGACTGTGACTAGGAAATTGCCACCTTAAAGCGTACTGCTTGAGACTTCGTATACTCCGAGGTATGGGGATACTCAGAGGTAGCCTGTGCTCTGGACTTAGCTTGCGAGACAAGTGCAGGGAATCTTGTTAGCGCCTGAGGGGATTTAAGGTAACTTTGCCAAAATTAATTTCCTCGGTATCATACTCCTAGGTGTATCTGTAGCTCGTCCCTCGATGATGTACTAATAGCTGAAAAGCCGACCGCCGATAGATTCTTCGCAATTATTTGAACCTTGGCATGATCTGGTGACTCCTTTAGGTCCAAAGCGTACGCCATAAGTTGGGTGGCGGCGACGGCGGCGGCACCGTCGGAGGTTTCACTGATTCTGGCCAAGGTAGAGAGTGCTGTCGTGCGTACCGGAAAATAGTCCGAAGTTGAGTCAGATGCTCTGGCGGTGCGCCTGGCTCATATGAACACCACGTCGCATGTTTTAGAGAGACACTCACTGCATGAGGGACACCAACTGTGGGCAGGGATTTACGGCCAGGATTGCCGGCACAATGGCTCCATGGCGTGCCAGCTCTGCCAGTATCTTAGAGGTCCAAAGGCAGACCATCGTGTTCGGGGAGTCAAGCAGTTCTTCCACGTAGTCGAGCACCTTTGCGTCGACAACAGCATGGGCCCCCTCTTCGACTCTGGCAATTCGAGACAATGTCCTCGCGGACCTCTCAACCACGACCGGATCTTGGTCACTGACCGTAAATCAGCACCTTCTTCGGGGATCGCGAACAATTGAGACGCACCGTAGGAGGGATACAAGCTGCACACAAGGTTTTACACGCAAGACACGGTCCCTCGTGGACTGGTGATATGCTGCCTTTGCCAATAACTCGCACGTCCATACTTTCACCCCACTGTTCGGTGAATCAAGGAGTTTAACGACACAGTCCAATAGATCTCCGTCTACAACAGCCTGCGCACTGTCGGGCGATGTCGCAATTGAATCCAGGAATCGGGCCGCAGCCTCTACGACATCAGAACTGTCGTGACTGGTCTCAACATCAGCATCTGTTCAAGAAAGAAAACGGAGGACACTTGCCGCAAGAGCAATACTAGCTGATCGACAACCACATTGGTGTGCACGACAGCCTGCGCGCCTTCGAACGATCCAGTTGACTCACACAATATCCTGGCCACGTTCTTGACGACTTTTACATTGGGATCCTCGCTCCTAAACGGAAATAACGCAGTTCCGGACATCATGTCTGAAGTTGACCGCAAAAGAGAAGCTAAATGGCCCACTGCTGCCTCTGCCGTCGTTGCGTGGTGCACTAGCTTTCTGAGCATGTCGCACGTCCATTTCAGGACCCCAGTCCTCGGCGATTTAAGCAGCGTATCCACACATTCCAACACATCTGCGTCTACGACAGCGCGCCCACCGCCCGGTGATGTGGAAATCGAACTGAGTACTTTTGCCGCACTCTCCGCGACGTTGGAATCGTAGTGACTGAGTTGGAAATAAACATCCAGTCCTTGAACCAAAATGAAGGCCTCACTGGCAGAGCATTACTAGCTGCGCTGCGACCGCCATTGTGTGCGGCTGGTCTGCCAGCACTTCCAGCATATCACACGTCCAATCCCGCATTTGACTGTCTGCAAGCAATCGGGCCACGGCATCAAGGACATTTGCAGCGACCAGTGCCTGTGCGCCTAGAGGAGAAGTAATGATGTGATCCACGACGTTGGCGGCGCGCTTGGTCACTGTAAGATTCCAGTTGCTACGAGGGATTAGCACCTCCTATAAGGCATGGTGGTCCAGATTCACCTCAAGAGGGATACCATCGTACCCGTGGCCGCTTGAGCAGTGGTATCATGGAGTACGAGCTCCCCCACGAGCTCACCAGGCCACTGGTGGGCCCTTTCATCCGGTGATTCAAGGAGCTCGGCAAAGCAGTCGAGCACTTTCGCATCCACGACAGCCTGCGCGCCCTCGGCGCATTGAGCAATCGAGGACAGGGTCTCCGCGGCGCCCATGATGACTTCGATATCCACGGCCCTGGTGTTGAGTGGTGACGGCCCACGTGTGAGCGAAAGCGTGGGGACTCACGACAAGAGGGACACCAGTTGTGGACATGGATTCCAACGCAAGACAGTCGGTGTCGTTGCGTGGTGCACTAGCTCTCTGAGCATGTCGCACGTCCATTTCAGGACCCCAGCACTCGACGATTTGAGCAGCGTATCCACACATTCCAACACATCTGCGTCTACGACAGCGCGCCCACCGCCCGGTGATGTGGAAATCGAACTGAGTACTCTTGCCGCACTCTCCACGACGTTGGAATTTTTGTGACTGAGTTGAAGATAAACATCCAGTCCTCGAACCAAAATGAAAGACTCACCGGCAAAGCATTACTAACTGCGCTGCGACCGCCATTGTGTGCGGCTGGTCCGCCAGCACTTTCAGCATATCACACATCCAATCCCGCATTTGACTGTCTTCAAGCAATCGGGCCACGGCATCCAGGATATTTCCGGCGACCAGCGCCTGTGGGCCTAGAGGAGAAGTAATGATGTGATCCACAATGTTGGCGGCGCGCTTGGTCACAGTAAGATTTCCGTTCCTACGAGGGATTAGCACCTCCTATAAGGCATGGTGGTCCAAACGCACCTCAAGAGGGATACCATTGCCCCCGTGGCCGCTCGAGCAGTGGTGTCATGGCGTATGAGCTCCCCTATGATCTCCCGAAGCCACTTCTGGACCTTTTCATTCGGTGATTCAAGGAGCTCGGCAAAGGAGTCGAACACTTTCGCATCTACGACAGCCTGCGCGCCCTCGGCGCATTTAGCAATCGAGGACAGGGTCTCCGCGGCGCCCATGATGACTTCGATATCCACGGCCCTGGTTTTGAGTGGTGAAGGCCCACGTGTGAGCGAAAGCGTGGGGACTCACGACAAGAGGGACACCAGTTGTTGACATGGATTCCAACGCAAGACAGCCGGTATCGCTGTTTCGCGGTGTGCCAGCAGTCCCAGAATCCGGCACATCGACTTGCAGATTGCTGTGTCTGATGAGCTTAGGAATTCATCGGCCAGATTGAGGACAAATGAATCCGCTACGGCGCGGGCGTCATCCTCAGATTCAAGTCTGCTCTCGAGCTCCACTAGAATTGCGGTCTTGGTGGACGACGATACGTATTTATAACTAGCAGATCAGTCAATTATAGGACGAGCAGGAAGAATGAAGGAAAATGTACGCCAGATAGCTTGAATAAATGTCCATACCCTCGCTTGAGAGGGGAATCCCGCGATTCTTGGCGATGAGGGCCAGTGCGTCGCGTCGATACATAAATCTCATCAATGGCTTCGCGGCGGCATGGAGGTCGATCGTCGGACCCACTGGGTTCCTATCTGACCACCAGCTGTGCAGACTGTCTTGGGTCGGCTGGCGAGTCAATGGGTGGTGCATGGCCGGGGGAGATGATAGTGGGAAGAGAGTGGGCGTCTCATGGTCAGCCAGACTGGGTTTATGCCGGCATAGCCCAACATGCCTGTCATATGTAAGGCTGTGCTACTGCATCTCTTTGCCACTTCAGGGAAGATTGCTGTAACTGTTCTTGACGTTCCTAGTAAAACGATTCCGGAGAGATATAGAGGAGTCTGAGTTATAGTGTCTCTTGTACATCTGGAAACGCGTTCTGACCTGGGAGACATGGCGTGTCTCTGGGAGACGCCATAGACGGATAGACCACCGGAGACGCAATCAATTTTGGTATCAACGTCGCTTACCCTCGCTTACCAAGAGATGAATGCCGTCCTGATGCTTTCCTGATGGCGCACGTCTGCCTGTCCTAATGTCGACATACCAAGTGGTCCAGAATAGATTTTGACTCGCAAAATTCATCAAGTCCGCTCGAGCTCGAGTTAGAGGGTAATAAAGTTGCAGAGTTAAATACAGTCGCGTTGGTCAAGTTTTACCATACAAAAGGTATGAGTGTCTAAGTGAGGATTGAAATAAAAAGAAGTACACTGCCAACCAAATTTCCTGTGGATTCCAGTGGAAAGGGGATCTCTGGAAAACATTTGCAGATCCAGCAGAATTACGCAGGTCGGCAAACCGCTTGCGGAATAAGCGATCGCTCAAAGAAGTAATATTTAAAACATACAGAAGCCGGGATTCGAACCTGGGGGCAAAAGATTACCGAAGACGTGGCAAATGACAGTACAACCAATAGACAAAGGAAGCCATAGAAGGTTGCCAAATACTTCATCCTAGTCAGCATTCCTCTCTTCTCCAACAGGCACTACACCTGTGTACCACCAACCCCTGACACTAAAATTTAGACTCTTTGAAGATAACATGCTTGGATCAGAATGGGCTGCGTCAGTTAAATAAAGCACAAATGGTTAAGCTCTGGTGAAAACTCAAAGTGGGCTTGGACAAGTCTCCCGGCCGTCTTCGAGCCCAAGTCTTGCGAAGTCCGTTAGCACGCGTCCTTGTTTGATGCAATCAGAGGTCTTTCGTTTTGCCGATCTGCGTAATTACGCTGGAATCGAAATGTTTTCCACAGATCAGCCCGGCGGGTTTCTGTTGGTACAACTTTCAGTGAAAATCCAGTGGACGTTTGGTTGGCAGTGTACACAGCTCCGTGACCGCCTCCGTCGTCCACCTACGGTCTGTCAAGCCAATCCCACTACGAGGAACAAGAAAACAATTACGGGTGATGCGGTCGATATCAATGAGTTCAGCATAGGGATGTTACTGCCGAGTTGAGCGGCGCAGCACAAATAAATTGCTGCCTGCCTCCGGCCGCGAGAACGGTGTGAACCATTCGACATACGCCAGAGGCTTTGCTGTGTTAAAGGGGGCGGGATAATAGGTGGGAAATTTGAAAAGAACTCGAACCTGGGCTACTCGAAGGCCCTCAAGTGCGGTGTCATCGGTCGTAGAATTGGGTTCGCCGGTACGGACAAGTGCAAAATCTTGATAGGCGGGCTCCCCAGTCTTGCGGGTGCTCGGGACAGCGGCGACAGGCGGCGACGCACGGATAACATTCCGCCGTTTGCATCACTAACTTGTCGAATGGAGGGTAAGGTGAAAGTGATCCGCTTGAAGAGATCGAAGCGGTCAAACATTTGGGGCATAACAGTGACGGGGGCAGCGTGTTTTCGGAGGAAGGTTGCAACGGCAGGGAGAAATTGGACAGCATTGATACAGGCTGTACCCGCAGCCATAATTGAGGAGATGGAAATATTCCGCAGCTCGGTCGGGTGAGCTTTTGCGATTTTGTAGGTTACCGCGGCGGGAAGAGCAGCGGGCGTAGCGGTGGCGGGGAGAGCGGCGGGGGTGACTGGCTTGGGAGGAGGAGCGACTCGGGTGATCTCCGCAGAATCAGCAGTCGTGGCAGCGACGGCGGTAGGAGGTACCGTCGAATGGGGCTTCAGCCCAAGGTCGTGCTTGCACCAATCAAGATATGCCGTGAACCTGTCCACGGCTTCCTGTCTCTGCAGCCATAACGTCATCTGCGCAATATAGTCCTTCTTGTTGCTCGCTCGATAGCCCGCCTTGGCGTAATCAATATGCAGGCGCTCCGGGGCCTCGGTATTAAATCCGTCGGCGCTGCCGAAAAGTCGAATCATTGGTGTGTAATGCTGCACTGAATGGATCTTTGGAATGTTGAAATGACCTCGGTTTGCGCGCGCTCCAAGGTCCAGGAAAATTTGCTTGTTCTCGTGAAAGGTGTCCAGCGCAGCGTCGAGGGTTGCCAGGGATGAGGTGGTATGTGATTCGAGGGAGGCGAGGTAGATGAAGTCCACAACAGCGGTGGCGGTTTTGATAACGGCAGGGTTTGCGTGGCCAGCCATGAGGCCGCCGAACACCTTCTCCATCTCTTTATACTCGCCACCGGTCCATTGCGACACCATCGATACACCGTTCTTGAAGTGTCGCACGTCAACGTGCGGCGGCATTGATTTGAATCGGGCATCCATTTCTTTCTCCCCAATGACCGTCGTGCACCAAGAAACCAAATGGTCCTTGAACGCGCCTGTATGGAGCTGGTGCAAGATGTCCGGCGTAAACGCCTTGAAGATGTCGGTATGGGGAAGTCCGGCCCAGAATGGCTGGACAGGGCGCAGCCCGAGACTGGCGCCGAAATCCTGCTTCAACGGTGCGTTCTTGTGTTCTGCGTCGTAGCGGCTGATGTAGTCCAAAGTCTCATCCACATCGCGCTTGGGGTGTGGTGCATGGTCGCCGCGCTCCTTCGGCAGGACCTTGCAGATCGGGCACCGGTTTTCCATGCAGCAGGCGACTAGACATTGCTCGGGAAATTCCGCGACGTATGCAGCCAGAATGGGGTGGACATGTCGAAGCAAGCCATCTGCGCACGTCATCTTGACGCCGTTGGTGCCCGCGTCGGCGCGTGACTGCATGATCAGACCCACGCAGTAGCGAAAAAGGCGGTATTTAGCCACCGAACGAGTCGCGTCACTGAAACAATCCAGCTTTGGGGTGGGAAGATAACCGAGGAGAATTGTAGCATGGAACGAGGCCTTCCGCCGAGTATCTTTCGCGATGTTACCGATGGTGAGATATACTGGCCACGCCGTCTTATCCCCTCTCTGCTGACTGAGGCGTGTTTTGTCGGAGGACAGAATTATTGGAGCGCACGTTGAGCCATCGGGAAGTCGTCTCTGATTATAGCAGCGCCGGTTAGTCTCCGACATCAGGATCATATTTGATTTCTCACCTGCGTCTTCCACCACCAACTTGCAGACGACATCTGTGGGGGGAAGCAGACCTCGGCTTGATCCGCATACATTTTTCACGCGGTGTAAGCCTGCCAGCTTACGAGTCGACATTTCAGTGAGGGCGAAGATGGGAAGCGTACGGGCCTCGAAAGCACCATTCATGCGTCGGCGCCGCACGACTCGCTGAGGCCAAGCCATTGGAAAGCCAAGCACGCCGCGGGTGCGTTACTGGCGAAGCACGCTCGATCCCGGCGGAGGCGCTCTACAGCGCGTTAGAGTCTTTGGTTTTACGAACAAGGCGCCCGGGCGTGGAAGATGGACGGCGCGCGAGGAGCCGGCAGACGAGATGGTGGTGGGTGAGAAGCAGGGCTCGGCTGGCGTTTCCACGTGGGTCATGGATGACGCGGAGTGATGTGTCAGAGTTGTCTTCATTTATTCGGTTCAAATAGTTCCAGCGTGCGTATGCGCGCCACGTCGCCGACCCAGCCGTGAGAGGAGCTATCGGCTGTACACCTGCGTCGACGCTGCAGCGCAAAATTGACAAATCTCCTCTGGTTGTTCGCGAATGGAACGACATTACAATTGGATTCCGGGCACGGACATACAGTGTCGTGGAGTACGGCGCGGCCCATTCGCGACGCGCATCGTGTCGCTGCTAGCACACAGAAAAAAAAACGAGATTCCCAACCGCTTCACGGTCCAAGCCCGAATCGAACGGGCATCACCTACACAGAGAGTCATGGAAGAACAACGCGATGCAGGTGCGGGCCACTACGTAATTGGACCTTGCTAGTCTTTAACTGACCCTGATTACATTGATAGATTTTCGCCAGTCATTCAAGGTGGATACATGTATAAAACGCCTTTACCATTCTCATGGTCCACGCCTGGTTCGATGGGGCAGCTGCCGCACGTGCAATTACTACGTTCTCTCGCAGGGTATGCAGCGCGGCTGTCCGCAATTGGACCTCCAATACCTGGGTAAATTTTTCCGGAGGAGAGAGACAGACGCACGAAGGATTCGAGCTCCGGGGGCACCTGATGACAAAAAGGTCGGGAAGAAATCGTCGCACGGTCCAAGCCCGGATCGCATGGGCGGTTGTTACACGCACCGAAGCGCCCAGGTGCGGGCCGCTCCGCAAGTGGACCTTGCCACCGCAAATGAAGCGAGTTAGATAGCAATTTTGACAGTATTTGAAAGCGCATCCGGTGGGCAAGGGGAAAGTGACGATGTGACGCTGCAGCTGACGCAGACCGGCGCTGCAATTTTTTCAACTGATGTTTGATTGACGCGGCACGATTGCCGTCTAGTGTTGTCAGGGTCGGGTCGGGCTTGGGCTTGAGAATATCCCGAGCCCGGGTCGGGCCGGACTTGGGCTCAGGCCCGCGCTTGATTCAAATTTTTTTCCACTGTGGTGCGGCATATATTTGAGTGCTAAAAGAGCTCACAAACTATAAGATGAACTCCTTGAATGTATATAACATGTTTTCAGTGGCCACAGTGACTCTCTCGAAGGTGTTGAATAGATCTGGATGTCCATCAAGAACACGGGGATTTTCCATACCCACCTCCCAGACCTCAACAAAAATATAAAATGGATGGAAGCCCATGACACTGGGGGCAACCACCAGTGGCAGGGACGGAACAAAGGCCCTTTGTCCTATCAAAGAACACCCGCAAGGGGCATTTCCACCTGCACCCAACATGCGTGTAACGCATGTTGGAGTGAATGCCCTGGTGGTTGCCCCCAGTGTGAGAGCACCCAAAATACTCTGTGAGATGCTCGCACACCACCAGTTCATCACTTACATTCGAGGAATTCGCTGCACACAAAGAGCCGGGCCCAAGCCCGGGTCGCAGGCCTGCCGAATATCTAAGCCAGACCCTGAGCCCTACTTGGGTCCTACTTCGGGTCGGGCTCAAAAGCCCGGGCTTGGGTCGGGCTCGGACTTGGGCCCTCGA
Organism: Mycena latifolia; assembly: GCA_029289555.1. Lineage (NCBI taxonomy): Eukaryota > Fungi > Basidiomycota > Agaricomycetes > Agaricales > Mycenaceae > Mycena > Mycena latifolia. Next base: position 236,649 of record JARJLE010000111.1, on the reverse strand, counting down.
CCCTGACAACACTATTGCTGTTGCGGCACACTGGCGCAGTGTCACATTCATTGACGCACACACTCATCGCCGGATTCAGCGGCAATCCTAGGTTCAATTCCTAAGCCAAGGTGCTTACTCAGGCTTTTCCGTCAGCCATATTTGAATGGCTTGAGCCATCAATCTACAAAAACATTTGAGGATGATTTAGCCAGCGGCAACAACATAAAGTGGCTGTGTCATTCGCATAGCGGCGGCGCAAGGCGTGAAATCACTTGAACATCACCTGGATTAGGGTTTCAGCTGAGAGCTCCAGTAAAAGCAAATTCTCCGACGACATCAGTGCGCAAGGTGGAAAATGGTCCCGGCAAATTTGTACTAGGAGGCTGAAGTTTGAACCATGGGAGCGTTCGGGAGGAAGACAGCAAGCGACGAGGTCCAGAGCGGTGTGAGGGGATTAATTACAACGATGGACAGGCGCGCACTGAATGATCCCGGAGACACCGGCAGTAGTGCCCAAGACTTGGCGGGGACCGCCGCGGGGCGGCGCAGGGTCGGCGCAGAGCGAGGGTCCGAGACTAATGCAGAATGTAACACTGACGCTGAGTCACGGCGCAAAGCCCGGCGCAGATTGACGCAAACAAAGAGCAGGCTTGACGCTTCAAGAACGAGAACTGACGTCGCAAGGCGCCGAATTGACGCTGCAATGTGATGCAGACCGGCGCTGCGACGGATGTGACGCTGTTTGTCTGACGTTGCTTGAAGCTGACTGACGCCGCACGGAGTTGTATTTCATGGTCTTGACGCGTTCAGCACTGACTCACCGTATGCATTTCGATGCAATACGATGGATTTATCGCTCCATTAGATGCCTGGAGACTATAGGAGGGGAAGGATGGCAGTTATGGCAAGTTCAACATTTGACACAAAATTGGACGGACGCAGACTGACGTTGCGTGCGTCAAACGTCAGAATCCCCTTGCCCGCAGCCGGCTTGCTAAGACGTCCCGCTGAGCAAGGATTTACAAACCTGGATCGAAGGGGGTGTCTGCTGCGGACTATGGCCTGCTTTATGGATGTACGGGCCACTCCACAATTGAGCTTTACTGCGCTAGGGGACGTCGGGGTATGAGCGATTTTCCGTGTGGATGCGCGTGAAAAATCCTTTGATGTAAGCTCGAAAGCGCGGGATGTACTATACTCGTGGTGTGCAATATGAACGACTTGGTATACAGATTAGTAGCCCCCGATCTCAACGCGGAGGGTGCCAATCGGAGAAAAAGTCCATCGAGGGATCTTTGTAGCCCCAATTAGAGAACGTAAGCATATTAGCGCGGCTGGCGAGATGCAACTTCTGCCGCGTGCCGGATTCAAAGCCGGTGATGTCCCCAGACTCATATGAGAATACAACGTGGAAATGCACTTCCCGGAGTTGGGACAGCTGCATCAGCGCTGCATCGGCCTCGGGTCGGCGAATGGAGTCGGAGTAACCCCATTCGTTGGCATGAATGAGGATGTTCATGACCTCGATGTTCGGCATGCAACTTGGGAGGGTCGCGATCGCCAGTAGCACGGAATTCGGTGCTTGTAACAGGTCGACAGCGGTCTTTAACGTCAAGACGCGGAGTTGGGGCAGACTGGGGAATTCAAGTCCCTTCCAGGGCAGCCCTGTCCGGAAAGGGATGATTAGTCTCAGACGACGGAAGATGTATGTTTCATTCGTACTTTGAAAATCAATGGAGAGATGCTGAATAGAGTGGGAGTATTTCAAGGCAATGGACGCAAAGGCGCCGAGATCTGGGGTTTGCCTAAGAGTTAATTGAAGGTGCCTGAGGCGCCCCAGGGGGTTCGCCGCCCCATTTCCGAGGAGTAGCACATGGAGAGCGGTAGACACAGCTGGCGGGTAGTCGAGAGCCAGATGACCGAGGACCGCGGGAGAGGGGAAGGATGTGTGAGCCAGCTGATGGGCACTGGGGAAGTCTCCGTCGTCGTCGGAGATGTAGATAAATGTGAGAGAGACCTCTTTGAAAGACGAAAGAGCGAAGCGGATGAGGGAGGCAGGGACGTCGGAAATACGGTCCAATGCAACACATCGGAGGCCTTGAAGGGAGAATAGGCTGACGATAGCCGCCCGGATGTCGGCAGGAAGCTCGCCCCACTTCCGAGCGCCATCTCTAATAGCTAGGCGCTTGATTGAGGTAAGTAAAGGCAATAATGATATCAAGAGGGGGGAATTGTCCGAGAAGAGATCGATTTGGAGCGTTAGGTCCCGGACGTAGGTGGCGAGGTGCGGGTTGCTCCTTAGAGCCGCCGACCTCTGGGCTACTTTTGGACGCGCTTCACTCAGGGCCCGGTTCTGGCGGGTCAAAGCGAGGCGCCGGAAAAGGTAGCGCTGAGTGGGCGCTACGAACGCGCGCGCAACCAGCGAGCATGCATGCAGGCTAGCATAATCCTGATTCTCGAAGCTGTTCTTGGCTCCGAGTTCGTCGATGATTGCATCCACGAGCTCTTGCGCCAATGCGACCATGGTGGGTGAAAGGAGATGAGATGGTAATCATGGTGTGTGGCTGTATTTGGTTTCGAGTTGCGCACGTGTTCTTGCACTACTATTAAGACCAAATGTCCACACTATGTCACCAGTCACCTAAGGTGTTCACTTTTCAAGTGTTCATTTCTCGGCAATCACCATCAATTACCATATCTGGATGCCCGGCATCCGCCGGGCGATTTTCAGCCTATTTAGGCCTCGAAACTTCAATATCACCGTCACCTGCATCCCAAATTTTCAGTTCACGACCCTCCATCACCCGTCACCTGAACATTTGGTCGTAATAGTACAGTACCTCTGATCCAGGGCTGGCTGCAAGTTGGCTGTGGTACGGGACGAGTCTGTGAGTGTAGGATCGGGTGCACGCGTGGCAAGGGAATGTGCGAGAGGGGCGAGAGTAACATCCAACGTGCGCATGAACTGTGGAGGGGGGGCGCGCGACGATCCAAGATAAGGGCATCAAGTTTCAACCCGTCCCGTAATTTTACGAAATTACGGGCCGTAAATACGGTTACGGTACGGGGGCGGCCCCCGTACCGTCTCACACTTTTGAGGGAAAAAAAACGCCCATTTTCTGACGGGTTCAAACGGGTTAGCTCTATTTCTTTCAACCGTATTTCTACTACTTATGAGAACGCTAAATAGACTGAGTTGCGAGCGAATAAAATACATGTGAGCTTCAGCAGTCCACCAGGAGTCATCCACTTACAGGCGTAACGGACGGTACGGGACGGTCACGGCGCCGAAATCCCCGTAACATATCTTGAAGATTATACCGTTCACCGCGGATTCGCCGTGCGATTCCAACAAGCCCCCTCCCGAGGCAATCCGAGAGGAAGTGAGTCCGGGGCGGCTGTCCTGCCGAAAACCACCAAAAGAGAGAGAAAAAAAACTGTCCGCACCCTAAGTTCTGCAAAGAGCTGTAATGACCCAACACTTGGGAATCCTAGATAAAGAATGAATTCATCGATGTTCAACCACTCCCAAGAGGAGATTGGAACAGACATGGGGATCTTATAACTAGTGGAATAGGCCCGAAAGTCACATCAGGACCAGATGCACTCGCAGAAGATCCAGCTTCTCTATTGAGATCTTAGTTAAAGCCGAAAAAAGCTAGATCCAGTGAACAGACTTTGTTGAAAATCTAGAGAACAGTGAATCAGGGTGATACTAGTGAACATACTCACGTTCAAGGCGGGGATATATGCCCTAGAGGAAATCAGTAAAAGTAGACTTCACTGGAATCTATATCCCAGCTTGTTGCCTTCAATAACGTGAACCAAGTCGTCAGCGGTGGGCCCAGGTTCGCGGATGGCGATGTCACATTTATTGACCTTGAATTCGCTGAGGATCCCTTTGATATCGTCGTGGTCAATGTTGGTCAACGGAAGCGCGTTTGTTATAGCAATTCCTCCTTTTCCTTCCTCCGGACCAGCATATCTGGTGGGCGTTTATTCAGTGTGATACCAATTGCTTCCAGTTCAGCCTCAATGATTGCCTTGTACCCGGTCCCCAAGTGGTTGTACAGACCGTCACGGCCCTGATATACCCGGCCTTCTAGTCGTCAGTTAGTGCTACATTCAAGCTACCTAAGTCAGTCCTACAATTCTGTATTCATCCTGCTACCAGTGTATGTCTGGGAAAGATGACATACCGTGAGCAGGGCTGCAGGGTTCGTGGATGGCACTTTAACTGAATGCCTTGGCCAGTGATCTGTCAGTTTACCTCGGTGCTTTTGGAAGTTTTGCGCGTTGGCCAAGTGTCGGCAAATATATGCCATCTCGTTGGTGAGGGCCGAGGATGCTGGGCCGAAGGCGTGTTGGAAACCGCGTCAATTCTCTTCCCGCTGCATCATCCGTGTTGCCTCATTTCCATTGAGCACTCGATACAATGTCACTGAATTCCTCTGCACCCGTACAGACTTTTAAGTTTCCCCGAAGCTGTCATCCCCAGCTACCTCATCTCAACCTTCAACCTTCATGACAAAGGGCAAGGTCCCCACCACTGCACTGCCCTTCGTGACAACGACCTTGTCCGTCCCATCGTTGTTCTCGACGGTCCAGACAACGACCCCGCCTACACTGAAATGGTACGATGTGTTGCTCCGAGGAATGTTGACTGTGTCACCGGCGTGAGCGACTGAATGTAGCCGAGCGGGGGGGGCACTTAGAGCCACTGGCTGCCGTTGTAAGTCACCGAGACGGTGGCTGAGGGCTCGAAGGTCATGTCTGAGGAATGGATGGTCACTACGAGGCCGGCATCACAGCGTGAGCGGGGACGTACGAGGCATATAGATTTCTGGAGTGGTTGGTGGGTCGTTATCGCACTTGGGTTGGGCCGAAGACGAGTGTTGTACCTAAAGACTGCCGTCATCTTGCCGACGGCTGTATCCATGCAAGCTGTCAAGCATATCAGGATTGGACATCCCAAATTATCAATTTCACTTCTCTGACAGATTTGCTGGCGTACACGTGTCTTGTCGCCGTTCTAATTCACCACACATCTACCCGAAGGGGATTGCTGTTGTGGGCCATGAGAGACACTGTGATTGCTGTGGGCAAATTAGACCGTTGGTAAAGTGCTCGTCACGTTTTTTTTTTGTCATTCGTAGGCAGACGAGTCACGAGTCAATGTTGAATCTATGGACAAATGTCGAATGTCATGGCATCTGAGTCCAGGCCCGACCACCCCTGCCGACCCAGGCGCCGGTACAGCATGGCATTCCTTCCCCAGGCTATGTTTAGACTTCTAGAACTGGCGGCCCACCATGGCCCACTTTTTCGGACATTGATTGTTTTGGGCTGGTTGCCTTTTGTACTCGGTGTCAGTGAATTAACCTGTGACTATCGTGTTTTTCTGTCGTGTACGCCAAGTCGCCGGCATTTGAACATGCTGACTTTCACTTTTCGTGCCGCAGCGAAGCATAGGTATGTCTTGTTGAATTGTGCAGAAACACAAATGGTGCGCGTGGCCCTCGTGCGGATCCAATTGTTAATTTCGAATTGTCCCAGTCTGCGTCAGACAGCAAGAATTTTAGGCAACGAGTCTATGATTCTATTAAGACAGGTCACGTTCAGATCACGGGCGGTGGCGCTGGTTCCAGGAGCAGCAAGGGCCGCTGGCCGGCGACGACACCAGCGGCAGGATAACGCACAGGAAGCGCACAGAGATATCAATCACGCGCACAAGCTGCTCTTTGTCGCAGTCGTACCGGACATAATTGTGATACAGCTCCCCGTGGAATTCAACTCCGAAGAGGCCCGTTAATCAACGTGTTGCGAGAAACCAGACAAAGCAAGCGGGATTCCCAGCGCGTCCTTCCGAGCCCGGAAGTGCATTATCCTTCAGTCTTGATTTTCCTTCCTCGCGCCATTGAATTTCGTCCACGCGGATGCACCTTGGTTGAATAATAAAACCACGGTGATGTCGAACAGACGCACTGCGTTCCGGCCCGCCGTAGTCACAGGTCTGACTCCCATGTCCTAGCATGGTCTACCTGAGGTTACCTCCGCTGATCCCCGTAGGCAGAGCCCGTAGTCAGGATGTCTGACATCCATGTCCTAGCAATGACTACCCTATTGGGTCATACCCTGACTACGTGGCTGCACCTTCGTCGATCCCCGTAGTCGCACCTCGCCATGACGTTGCCCAACCTTGGTCTACGGACTCGGCCCCGACTACATCCCTATTTGACCTTTCCGTCATTTTCTTTTTCAGGGCCCTGGTGATGCCACAAAGTGGTTACGACGGAAATGAGAAGAAGGGAGGTCAGCGATCACGACTCGCCGACTGATCTGAGGCCCGAACAAATAGGTGCAAACTCAATTTTAAGCGACGTTCAACTCTTGTTCAACTCTCAACAGTGACTTGCCACTGTTGCCATGCCCATAGAAATTGGGCGAGAACATATTATAAGAAACTCACCTATGTCTACGCCCGTAGGCAGGCTCGGACGTAGGTAGACCAAGGTAGACCTAGGTAGGCAGACGTAAACATAACATCGACCGACCTTGCCTACGGACCTATCTTCACGTAGGAAGGCACCTCTGACTACCCTCTGACTACGGCAGTAGTCACACCCTCTGACTACGGAGGGTCGGAACGCAGTGACGTGGAGGGCTCGAGCGGACTCCCCTCGCAGCAGTCGTCTGCCTCGATCGAGTCATCAAGCTTTGCACGGCTGGCGAGTCAATGGGTTGTGCATCGCCGGGGGAGATGATAGTCACAGTGGGAAGAGAGTGGGCGTCTCGTGGTCAGCCCGACTGTTTATGCCGGCATAGCCCAACATCCCTGTCATAAAGCTATGGTACTGCATCTCTGTGCCACTTATGGGAAGATTGCTGGAACTGTTCTGGATGTTTCTAGTGAAAATGATGAGGAAAAACTCCGGAGATATAGAGAAATCTGAGTTTTGCAGGGATGTCTGTGAGAGGCGCCCCTAGTCGTGGGCTCAATCGTGAAGCGCCGATCGGAGCGGTGAACGTCATTTCAGGTCTACGCCCGTCCGGGGGGATCGTACCCCAGCTGTCCTCGGAAGAAGTGGTTGCGAGGATAACCTTCCACTGGTCGACGACGGCTTGTTATCGTATGAATACACCGAGTAGAGTTTGTCACTGTAGAATTGTGTGTGCCACGGGGCAGGGGACTGCGCGACACCGAGCCGTGTGCAAGAAAGAGGTGTGACGTGCGGGCATGTGGACAAAGGGAGCGGCGGCGTCGAAAGAAGGGAGGGACAGCGCGTGCGCATCAATGACGGTAGTCCGTTGTAGTCCGTGCAGGGCAAGGCCACGGATCTAGATGCACCCGATCCAGCAACAGAGACCGGGCGGCGCGTCAGGTGGCCAACCGCTACATGCATGTGTCGACGCCGCCTCTCTGCGCTCGAGTATCGGCGCAGATCTGATAGCCCGGCGATGGGAACTGCAACGAAGGCTAGCGATGACGCGAGAAAGGGCGCTTGGCAATTGTACACCGAAGTTCATTCTTGCCGGACGTGCGCATGCACGGCGACGCAGTGAAAAGAGAGGGCGGGCGACGATCCAAGATTCGAGTCGCGGGACGAAACAGACGCAGATGCGGAACGTACGCGGCGCAAAGTGACGCAGACGACGGGCGGAAGAGGAGCCGCGGTTCGCGCATCCATAAGCGCTGCATGCGCATCCAGCAAGATATGGGACTAGGGTTATGCGGCTCCTGGTGCCCAAATAAAATATACATATATCCTATGCACTGCGGGCATGAGATACGAATCGAATGGACATGGTCCTAGGGTAATCGGGAAAGAATTGAGCCCGCTACGAGGGATTCAGTGAAAGGGATCAAAAATTTGCCAAAAAGAAAAAGAAGAAAAAAAAAGATCCCGCGCCTTATGTTCCGCAAATAGCTGTAATTATAATCATATTTAATGGCAGAATTTAAGTACGGCCTGAGCGTAATATTAGCTGCTAGGGCACTCGAGCGGCTCGATCTTGGATCGAGCATTTCGCACGTTCCAGCGTGCCTCGCTCGAGCGAGGCAGAACTGGTGACAGCACAGTCCAATAGATGTGCGTCCACCACAGCCTGTGCATCTTCGGACGATGTCGCAATCGAATCCAGTACTTTGGACGCACCCACTACGACATCAGAATTGTCGTGACTAATCTCAACGTCAGCATCTGCTCAGGAAAGAAAATGATGAGGATTTACCGCAAGAGCAATACTAGCTGATCGACAACCACTTCCGTGGTAGGCTGTTCGGACGCGATCTTCCGCAGCTTCCTCCACATCCAGTCCCATGTCGGACTCGTGTTGTTTGGTAATTGAAGCAGTACGGCCACGCAGCCATACGTATCTATATCCATCAATGCTTTATCACCTTGAGGTGCACTGATGATATCATCCAGAATATGTGCGGCATGCTTCAAGTTGGTCTTTGTAAGCCTCCCGCCACTAAGCGAAAATCAACGCCTGACCCTCCATATCCGGTTCAGACTCACCGGAAGAGGGATACGATATATTGCGCGATCGGCTCTGTGGCAGGTTGATGGCGCAACAACGTTTCCACTGTGTCCCACGCCCATTCCCGGACGAAAGCGGCCGCTGACTCAAAGAGTTCGGCCAGGTATTTCAAAAAAATTGGGATCCACTGCAACGAGAGCGCCTGCAGACGATCTGAGTATCTGAGACAGTGTCTCTGCTGCAATCTGGATAACTTCAGGGCTCCCGCTTCTAAACGGGCATTAACGACTCATTCAAGGAAGCCAAGATGGACACTCGCCGCAAGAGGGACATCAGTTGTCGCACCAGCGGCGGCCTTGTAGTTTCGTGGTGCGCTAAGGTTTTCACAATGTCCCATGTCCTAATCCAGACTCTCGCATGCGGTAATTCGAGTAGTACAGAGAAACATTCCAGGACATTTGCGTCCAAGGCAGCATTCGCGCCTTCGGGGGATTCTACAATCCAATTCAGCGCTTTTGCCGCGCCGAACACGACATCAAGATTTCCAAGACTGGTGTCCACGTCAGCACCTGCTCCCGAAAGGAAAACATAGGGACTAACCGCAGGAGGAATACCAGCTTCTCCAGGACAAGCTTCGTCATTGACGGCTGGTCTGCGAGCTTTTTCAGCATCCCACACGTCCAATGCAGTGTTTGACTGTTGACAAGCAGTATATCAACACAGTCTAAGATCCTTGCATCCACCAGAGTTTGTGCAACGTGAGGTGATGTCAGGATATGGTCCAGCATGTGTATGGCACGCTTGGTCACTGTGGGAATTCTGCCCAACGCAAAATCACCAACAAGATCAAATGGTTTAAATTCGAACTCACCGACAGAGGGATATTAGTTCGCAAGTGCCAGCGCTGGCCGTGCTTTCGTGGTGAACCAACTCTTCCAGCAGGTTCCACGCCCACTGCTGGATCCACGCGTCCGGGAATTCAACGAGGGCGGGCAGATATTCAAGCACATGTGCGTCTACGGCAGCCTGCGCACCTGCAGACGATTTGGAGGTCTGCCACAACCTATGTGCCGCACCTCGCACAAGCCTAACATCGTCGCCGCTACAGAAAATAATGAACATCTTGACCTGGCTGTAGCCCAGATCGTCGAGGCTCACCGAATAAGGGATACCACCTGCTCCACGGCTGCTCTCGTAGTGAGCTCATGGCGCGCCGACTCGTCGAGCAGGCTCCACGTCCACTTCCGGACCCCAGTCTCCCGGGATTGAAGGAGATCAGGCACACATTGCAGCACATTGGTGTCCATGATAGCCTGCGCGCTTCCGAACGAGTCGGTCGACTGAAACAATATTCTGGCCGCGTTCTCGACGATTTTGGGATCCTCACTCCTAAACGGGAATTAACGCAGTTCCGTTCATCATGGTTGTAGCTGACCGCAAAAGACAAGCTATATGGCCCACTGCTGCCTCTGCCGTCGTTGCGTGGTGCACAAGCTGTCTTAGCATGTCACATGTCCATTAATACTTCCTACAAGGCACGGTGGTCCAGACTCACCTCAAGAGGGATGCCATTGCGCCCGTGGCCGCTCGAGCAGTGATGTCATGGCGTATGAGCTCCCCCATGATCTCCCGAAGCCACTTCTGGACCTTTTCATTCGGTGATTTAAGGAGCTCGGCAAAGCAGTCGAACACTTTCGCATCCACGACAGCTTGCGCGCCCTCGGCGCATTTAGCAATCGAGGACAAAGTCTCCGCAGCGACCATGATGACGCCGATATCCATGGCCCTGGTTTCGAGTGGTGAATGCCGGGGTGTGAGCGAAAGGTGGGACTTACGACAAGAGGGACACCAGCTGCTGACATGGAGTCCAACGCAATACAGCCGGTATTATTGTCTCGCGGTGTGCCAGCAGTCTCAGGATCCGGCACATCGACTTGCAGATCTCGATGTGCGATGAGCGCAGGAATTCATCGGCAAGATGCAGAAGAAATGACTCTGCAACGGCGCGTGCGTCATCGTCAGAGTCGAGTCTTCTCTCGAGCTCCACCAGAATCGCGGCCTTGGTGGACGACGATATATATTTATAACTGCAAGATCAGTGGGCGACAGGACGTGCAGAAAGAATGAAAGAAGATGTACGCCAGATAGCTTGAATAAATGTCCATAGCCTCTTGTGAAAGAGGAGCTCCTCGATTCTTGGTGATGAAGGCCAAAACATCACGCCGATACATGAAGCGCATCAACGGCTTCGCGATTGCATGGAGGTCGATGGTTGGACCGGGTGGGTTTCTGTCGGACCACCAGCTGTACAGACTGCCTCGGGTCCGCTGTCGAGTCAATGGGTGGTGCATGGTCGGGGCAGATGATAGTGGGAAGAGAGTGGGCGTTTCGTGGTCAGTCAGACTGTGTTTATGCCGGCATAGCTCAACATGCCTGTCATAAGGCTATGGTACTGCATCTGGGCAACCAGGGGCGCCCGCGAATAAAAGGAGAGGGAGGACAATGCACCTCGGCTAATATGCAGCTCCTTCCTGGACGCCGGCTGGTGGGGTAGCACACCCGAATAAAATAAAGATCGAAGCACACATCCATAGAGGCACACCCAAAAAGATATGGGACCCACGATCGACCGAAATGAGGGCAAAGACGCGGCGACGTGGCGCTGTAGGGGCCTTGACATCACAGAGCTCCAGCGGCAATCCAAGGTCATCCTGACCTGACAGGAACCGCACGATTCGGAGGAAAGCGCCACCCGGTGGCGTGACTGGCGACGCGCGCTTGATCCTCGCGGAGTCGCTCTGGCGCGCGTTTGAGACGCTTGATTCAGGCACAAGGGGCTTGGAATTGGATGCACAGGGCCAGCGCATACGAAGAGACGCCAGACGAGATGGTGGAAGGTTGGTGGAAGGTGGAGACCTCGGCTTGATCCGCATACATTTTTGACGTGGGTGATGGATGACGCGCGACTGATGTGTCAGAAATCTCGGGGAAACCCGTTGACTTTCATTCAGGTTGCGTATGTGGCCTATGTCTCTGACCATGCCAGCGCCGGGAAGAGCGAAAGAAACAATAGCAAAACCTCCAGTTCTCAAATACTGAAACACCTGTGGGATGGGAAGAGAATGTTCAGGCAAGCGACGCAAACTAGTAATCGTAGATTCTAGATCTCCTCCTACCTGGCCCAGGAGACTGACGTCCGGGTGTAAGCCATCGTGCGGGTATGTTCAAGGATCGAATCAGCTACTGAACTGATCCGCAAACTTCGAAGGTAATTCATGAGAATTCATTTTCGTCCTACTGCGCACGTTGCTCATCGATGGCTCCAGACACAACAAGTTGTTATTTAGCTGACTTGTCCATAGCGAAATATCAACTGTTGCATTTATCTCGGCACACTTAGAGTCTTCTGACGGGAGGCTCTCGGAGAACTCTCCGAGGAGCCCAAATAGCATGTGGGGCGTCTGCAGAAAGCGTGTGGCACCTACCGAAGTGGCGGTGTATCTGCGGGATCGTTGTGGCACATTAAAAAATGGTTGATATCCATCGCTTCACTCGGAAGAATCTTCAATCATTTGATGGAGGGTTCTTCTTGAACACGTCATGTTTCTCCTGGGAAATTCGTTCCTCGAATGGGCGGGTAATCCGAGTCATTGGTAGATTAGCGCCCATGGCGCCTATGCCCGGACAGGCCAATGACAGGCGGGATCTGATATTAATCTTCACCCCTTCGCCTACAAGCGCCTGCACACCCACATCTTAGACCTTGCGCACACCATCCAAATACCAGTAACCGACCAATATGCCACCTCGGCACCTTATTCCTCTCCTCCGGCTCATCAGCCGCCTTGGTTTAGCCTCGGGACGGTCCTGGAAAACTCTCTTGGCAGCGGCACTCTCGCTCATTCGGAAGCTCGCGACGCACCGGCATGTCGCTGAGTTGTTTAGATTCATGTTCCTCGGGACTATTCTTGAGACGGGGCGGAAAGTGGTGCAAAAGATCGCCGACTGGGCAACTGACTGTGAGCTCTTCCTTTGATCATTCGCACGGTCGCTCAGCTCGCTCCTGGCCCCCAGTCTTCGTGGTAAGAGGATTCGTTGTCAATGCCGTGTGAGGACTCACTGAGCCTCGGGGCTGCCAGGTTAAAGCGGAATTTGCGATGGGAGATTTCGCCTACGACTGGGTTATCAACTATTTGGAGCATCATCGACTGTGGAACGAGAGTCGATCCTTCCAGGTCGTGGCGCGGAATACAAACTCTCGCCTGGACCAATCGTCTCATCTCGGCAAGATCGATGGGCACCCCGATCCGGTTTATGTGGCTACCACAGATCAGAGCCCTTCGCTTTTCCGCTGGCGGGGGTATTGGATGTCCGTCGTGAGCGAATGAATATTTCTATGGAGTTTACCGTCTCATTCCCGTCGCCAGACCAAATTCGGCTACGACGCCGGGACGCTAGAGGGGGGCGGGGGCTGCTTGGTTATCGCGTTCGTGCATTCAAAATGATGTCAGGGTCTGTACTGATCACATCGACGGCAGGCTATGGAGCCGAGATCGGCGTGTCCTTGACCAATTCGTACTGGCAGCGAGGGAATTCTACGCAAACGCTCAACCGTTACCCCGAACACAGACAAACTCTCAATCGGAACCGGTCCGTATGGCTTCAGTTCATCAGGCTGTCGCTCAAACCCCTACTAGTCTGGCGCGCTCCTGACGGCTCACTTTGATCAATCGGATGTGGCCTATAACTGGATGCTGGAATATCTTGTGCGTCGATACTCCTGACTAGCGACTCGGAGGTTCATTTTCTCTAGCGATCGTCGGATGCTCTGAAAGACGTCATGGAATACGACGTGAGCACCAAGCAAAGCGACGTGGGGTGGGCCACTAGCCCGAAAGATTTCTTTCAGTATATCCCTTCGCCTCATGCGGTGCAACTGTTCCATTTCACATCGCCCAGAACGGGGCGCAGCACCTGGCTCCAAGGTACGTCGCAGCACGGGATCCACGTTGCCCAGGGATCAACATATATGTAGTTGGGGTTCCCCAAGGTATTCGCGGGTCCGCTCCCACGTACGGGGAAACAATTACCATTATGTCAGTCCCACCCCTGCGTCCACGAAAACCCGTTCAAAGTCGAACACCATAGACTTCACTCCTCGGATCGGGACGTACTGACCGATCTCATCGAATGCGCGAGGGAAAGGTACACCGAGAACGGGACATCGAGGGTGACTGTGCATTTGACTGATAGTGTATATATCTCAAATCTCTCCTTACGGACCCCTGCCAATCGTTGACGATGTTTCACAGGATGGGAGATGGGCGAGGACCGTCGTCAAGTCCCGCAGGGCCTTATCGACCCTGATCTTACCGCCCAATATTAAAGAGATGCTTGTGGCCGATGCCCGGGAATTTTTAGAAAGCGAGCACTGGTACAGCTTAGCTGGCATCCCGCACCATCGAGGCAATTTTGTTTCGTCGATGAGAACGATATTTCATCTAACTGCGCCGCGCATACCCAGGTTACCTGCTATGTATGTCACTTTTCGTCGTAATAACATTCCTGTCTGACATAACATAACTCCAAGATGGGGCCCCAGGCACAGGAAAGAGTTCCACGATCCATGCTCTGGTCAAATGTCCACTTATTGGTAATTGGCATTTTCACTAACTTGATTCTGTTATTCAGGCAGGTGAATTAGGCCTCTCGGTAGGTTTTTCTTTGACATCCAAGCACCGTGCATCATTTCCTATTTCCTCAGATCTACTTTATCTCTCTGGCGACTCCGGGCATCAACGACTATACGCTCGGCAGGCTCATTAGTAGCACACCCTCCCGGTGCATCCTCATGCTTGAGTGAGTCCAATAGCTGTGGTCTAAATTTGAACGCTGCTTATGAGTGGATCCAGGGATATTGACTGCGCCTTCCCGTCCAGAGAAGAACTTGGCCAGGACGAGGACTATCCGGAGATGGCCCACATGGCGCCAAGGCCGCACGTCCTGCTTCCGCCCCGATCGGCAGTCACGTTGGCCGGTTTGCTCAATGTTTTGGACTCCGTGATCAGTGGAGAGGGAAGACTGACATTCGCGACGGTTCGTATGCATGGTTGTCGCCCGGCTGGAGCTAAGCACGGATCTAGACGAATCATATCGGAAATCTGGATCCAGCGCTCATCCGAGAAGGGAGAATGGACCTGAAGGTGCGTTGATTTCACTTGCCTCAGATTACGTAGTGATATCAGGGGCTAGATTCAATACGGCCTTGCGACGACTGAGCAAATCCGAGAAGTTTTCAAGGTATTCTTCCCATTGACCGAGGAAGAAGTGAAGCGCGAGTCGCGGAGCGATGACGATCTGGACCGCCAAGCGTCGGAATTTGCTGCTGCAATCCCGAGCGAGACATACTCCATTGCGCAAATCCAGGGGTATCTTGTGAGAAAGAAGAAAGACCGAACCGGAGCGATAGAAGGGGTAAATGACTGGATGGCGGCGCAGGCGGCGGACCGCCGCGTCTTGGCCGAAAGCAAACGACAGTGGAGAGCCGACATGGCGAAATGGCAGCAACAAGCATTCCAACCACCACCTGGACCACCGCAACCAGTGAACACCTTGGAAGGGCTCCACGGAGAGATGGAGCAGCCGGAAATGGGTGCAGCGGCGGACTCCGACTCTGTGGAAGATGATCATGGCGATGGCGGATTTGAGAATGATACAGAGTAGAATATCCCGAGTTCCGAGGCGCACGGTTCCAGGAGGCAAAGTAAAATACGTGTATGTTGTTTTGACGATGAATGCATATCAAGTTTGACCCCAGTGGTAGATAGACGGGAGGGAACGTATGGATCCCCATTGACTCCTTTCAAGTTCAAGATGCCAGTTGGTCGCCAGTGAGTCACCTTGACCAACTTGAATCGTGGATTGATCTGGATTCTGGGGATTCCGGGCTCTTACGTCGAGCGTGCCCATCCGAACATCAGCGGCGTGCGAATTTGCGAAATCATCACGCCCAACCCATAACTTGATTCATCAGATTTTTTATCATGCACTCGGCGATTCGGTAGTCTTTTGAATATGGTGGGTGTGTGTGCAAATTTCCCCTTATTTCTGTCACCGCCTCAATTCAAAAATGCATGAGTTCTGCCCAACTGGACTCCGTTCGAACCCTCCTCTGAATGCACATTAAAGAATTGCGCTCCACGAGGACACACTACTCCGGCCTATACTTCTTTCTCGCGTGGCAGGAATTTCGCCCGCGGAATATACGCGGACGAATAAGAAATGTGGAGGCTTCCCGCTTACAGCGCAAATGAGTGTTGTGGACCTCACCCTTATAGACCGGTCAATCAATCGATTGTGTGGCCACACCGCCCCTGGATTATTCCTGGCTTCACTCACATGGCTTGTGTATTCTGGCTCACATTCAACCATCCTGATAGCTGGCATCGTACAAGGCAATCATCGGAGGTTGACCCAGGAATCATATCAATTAAAAATTGTTCTCGTGTCGAGTCCCCCTAATGATGGTGAGTCCCACTCCCACTAATCTCGTCGCTACTCACATCTCGTTCTGCGCGGCTGCCATGGCTCGTGTATTGATCATTCAGAGTAAGGACGAGAAGAGTGGGAGTGGGACTCATCAGTCCCATCATCCATGCATTCAATAGTGGGACTCGTGTCCGTTAATGGGACTCGACGTAGATCATCAGTGGGACTGGCCATCATTAGTGGGACTCGACAAGCGACCGATTTTGATCCTGCTGCAACTCTGCTGATCGCCTGGTACAATGTCGGGTGTGGCATCGTTGAGCGGGATTCACAGCAACTTGGTCTGAGTGAAACTTGGGATGGGATAGGGGGTGGCGATGAACCGTGGGAATCAATAGAATGCCTTCATAAAACTTCCTCAATCCGTTAAAATAGCTTCATTGGCTTGAAGTCAACGCATATTAACACTAGAAAAATGTGAGTTCAGTACTCGAGTAACCGCAGAGCGTGCATACGAGCGGGCGAGCTCCTCGAAAGGATTCAAGCTTCGGGCAGCCCTGCCCTGAATCTCGTGTCGTCCGGAACAGCGGAGGAATTGAATAGAGATTGAATGAGGATCAGCCCAAATATTGTTGAGGACCCAGTGAAATTACTGGCTTCAGTTTTCAAGTTCCAGAGGAAATTCGGGCCATCCAAAGGCAGACTCGGAGCGGTGAGAAAAGAAATCTGCCAGGAACAATGGGCCAAGGCGACATGTTCTGCGTTCCAGATGGCAGATCATAATTGGTATGGGTCCTCCTTTCCTCGCCGCTTCAATCCTTTATTTGATATGAACCATCATGATGGTTTGCGACAAGTTTGCGACGGAACGGCGGGTGGCGGTGTCGCGATCAATCAAGCCAAGGACTCGCATACAACGTCGCCACGACCACCATGTTCCTCCCTCCAGCTTCGACGTCCGTCTATTAGCCGGGCATTCTCGCATTCCACGCCTGCCAATCGACCCTCGCGCATTCGTTGTATTGAAGACACTGAGCACCGGACTCCTTCGCAAGGATACGACGTGCCTCCGTGGGCTCGGAGCGCGGAAGATCGCTGTTGAGCTCGCCAGGAGTGCCTCATAACTATCCCGCAATATTTTCCCGTCTCCTTGCGGAGGTCCCTCACGCTGAGAGCCCAACTACTAAAACTATGCCGAGTCTATGCATGCAGCATTTCCGCAATCAATGTACGGGTCACACAAATTCCGTGATGCAGAGCTATCTCGAGGCTGGAACTCGGGAAGTCCTCCGTTGCCAAATCTTCCTGTCTTCCCTAGGGGCGCCTATCTGTTAGCTGCTGGACATGCAGCAAACGTTTGCTCGCTGGAAGCCGACTCTTCCTATCATGCAGTAACCCTATTAGCTTTGCTTAAACAATGAGCGTCTCAATGGACAACAGTGTTCAAATATTGCTCGGATTGAACAGAGGATTGAACAACTGTGTTCATGGAGACAAAAAGTGCACGTAGAGGGAATCGAACCCATGGTCTTCCATGTGCAGAGAACTTGAGAGGAGAGGCAACACAACCGGTAGACTAAATTGGGAGTGTGCGTCAAGCCTGTGTATCGGTCCCTGATCAAGTAAAGTCAAGGTGTCAGGATGCACTTTCGAAGTCTGGCCAAGTCCACTCCGTGTTGAGGCATAATACTTTAAGGACTTAAAATCCTTGTTCACTTGGGCCATTGATGAAGAGGAGACTAAGAGATGATTATTTAAAGCTCAACAAGTTCATGTAAACAGTGCACTGACATTATACTGGCCTTGTCTTTGCTTGTCTCACAAGTGTACTGACCTTATGTCTAAACTCCTACTGGTGGATGTGGTTAGAAATAGTGGATCACAGCGACATAGGCATGTGCACCTGATAGCCAAGGCACTATAGATGGCTCCTAGTGCCTAAAACAAGTGTGTGAGGGAGGTTCTTTCATACTGGATGTTGAGATGTTGAGTTGAAGGTGCAGTTAAGATGGGAGCTCTCCACAGGTTTTTCATGGGTCCTGTTGTCTAATGGTATATGGTGCTTCCTCCTCGCTTGTATTATTTCCGGATTCTTCAAAGATCTGGTGTTCAAATCTCCCTCGAGGAGCTTTTATTTTACAAAATTTGTTGAACACATTTGAACACTG
This sequence comes from Mycena latifolia, assembly GCA_029289555.1. NCBI lineage: Eukaryota > Fungi > Basidiomycota > Agaricomycetes > Agaricales > Mycenaceae > Mycena > Mycena latifolia. The sequence goes on along the minus strand of JARJLE010000111.1, from coordinate 218,527 downwards.
TTGGAACTCTGTTTAGCTATCTGTTTAATCCATGCTAAAACATCCCCATCGACTTCTGGTTAAACAGACAGACAGCCACCAAGCCAACAGGCGACACCCACATCCTGTTTAAACCGAACAATATTTGAACAGTGATTTCCATTGAGACGCTCATTGTTTAAGCAAAGCTAATATAGATTTATCATCATGCCTCACGTGCCCCATAGAATTCCTCAGCCGCTATTCTCCTTGCCGGCCGGAAAGTCTATGTCGGGTTTCAGACAGCACATTCCTCCTTCAATAAACGCTCTCGGTACCAACCTTGCTAGCACCTAAAGTATTTTACTCCTTATCATCCTGGTGGATGGATGGATTCTTCGAGCTGTCGCAGCCCAACCAAGCCGCTTTGGTCCGTGCCGTTTTCCACCGCCTACATAACCCACCTCGTGCCAGCAGACCTCAAGTCCGCATCTTCGTTTCCGTTTTTGAAACAACCTCGAATGACGTTAGCTCTAAATCCTGTATTCGAGACTTTTTTTTTTGCCTTGAACAAGGCCTCGTTCTGTGTTATGATTTATGTTTCCTTGTGCTCGGCTGTTCGGGAAATCTGCCTGGAAAAGCGCTCCACGTGAGATCGGTCCACTTTATCACTATCGTCGTGTCTCGGTCGCTCAAGCTCAAGTATTATCTGGAGATCGTCAAGCTGAGAGTCGGGTATATCACCGCCGATTCAAGGCTGCGGCAACACAGACAAAGGGAGAGAAGATCCTATGTAAGAGAGATGAAGACGAACAGCATCTTGATCGCGGTGTTATATTTCCACAGTCGCCGTCTGCCCGACACGCTGCAGCTTGTGTCGGGTGTAGAATATGCGACCAGCAGTTAGCACAGTCAGGGTCAAATTTGTCGTTACGACCAGGTCGAAAAAGATGCGGGGGTCAGGTGGGCCGGGGATCTCGAAGTCTTGGTAGGCGGCCAGGTATCCAGATGCTATTCAAATATTCAAGCGACTGGTTGGGCCAATAATTCACTGTGAACCTGCTGTAGCGAGGGAAAGAAGGATAGGAAGCATTATAAGTTTCTTGTTACTGCTACTGCTGCCCCAGATGACGTAGCAGTGGTATATTTGTCGATAAAATAAATCAACATCGCTTGCGGACACGGTCGCAGTTGCAATTTACGAGGAGGCTGTCTGAGATTGCATTATATCACTTCAACAACTGTCAAGGAGATTCTCAGCGAAGCTGAGAAGTTTGTCCGCGCGGTGGATGACTTGCCCCTCTGCGTCGCCGGGTGTGTATGTACAACGACCGCAGCAGGATTTGCGTGTCGACGGTCTGGAGAAACATCTAGGTGGTGCCGAAGACACACATGGCAATGATGAGGCTGGACAGAACGCGGTAGCCGGCTGGCTTGCGGCAGAGGACCGACCACAGCGCGAGGCCGACGAGAATGATGTACATCCCTAGGAGGCCCACATCAACCACCGCGCAGGGCATTGAACGAGTACTTGCCATGCATGAAGAGCACAATCTATCTGGGGAGGCCGCAGGATCCATCGGCGCCCGTTTGCAAGAAACCCGAAATATCACGCACCTCTGTTTGCAGGAGGCTCTCCAGAATATCCTCTCTTGACGGGGCAGTCATGCTTCGGATCCAGAGCACAAGAATCTTACTGAGCTCGAAGGAATAGGGGTGGGGTGCGGGTGGTCAAAGCCCAGGAAAGCACTTGCTGACGAGACACAAGACTTTACGTATATCCCCGCCGTCGTGGAAGGCACCCTCACGCACCTCGAGCACTTCGATACTTACTGCGCTTAGAGCTTTTTCCGAGATGATCCCGACTCGCTGCAGCGATCGCGCGCCTAATGTTTCTCACTCATTTCGCGTTCGATTCCGACCTGTCGAACACATTTTTTGCCAGGATCCTCTCCATCCCACACATTCAGTGCACCATATGCCTGAATCTGGAACCATCTGCAGCTGTGGCTGTCGCTCCACTGGCAGCAGAGGACGACCGCTTTGTATGCATCGAGCAGATATCTCTATCTTCCGAGGATTGGTTGCGAGACACGCATGGTGGACAAGATTATTGGGCTCTGGCCGACTTATTTATTACGGCGAGATGGGCTGGGAAGGTGGATCGTGGGTTTCCTTTCCATTTTATTTATTTTTCTTCGGCGACGTGTATTCGATCCTTCTGAGATGCGGTGTACAGTATTACAGCCTACGACACTTCTTGGAATAATTGGCAATCATACTGCTTCTCTCGCCTCCGTCTTAACATACTAGCCCCTTCTTTGCGCAATATGAAGAAAAGTATACAACAGATTTCACCCTACCCATGTCTGTGCTCAGAAATGAGAAGAGCGAATTTTATACAGTTTTTAAGAGCCATTCAAAAAGCAGAATTATATACAATGAAAGAATTAGGCTATGCGAGCTGCAGCAATTCGAATCCTGTGAAAACCAATTAGACAAATGGCGCCGATGTAGCCTAATACACGAACCAAGAGGAGGGCTGGAGAATACTTGCTCTTGTTGCCCGTCATGAGAAGTTCAGACGGTGAGGCCCAGCCACTGATGTAGCACGTTGAAGAAGAGAAGGTTGGTCCTGAGGGGGACCAAGGTTGTGTCCCGGTTGTGCTGGTGGCGGCACCGAGTCGTCCAGCCAATGCCTTCCTCGCACAAGCACGAAAAAGGCTCTAAAGATAGAACAGTCAAGACGAAAAGATTGGGGAAAACCTAGCTTAATGTTGTTGGGAAGCTCGGTGTGTGGGGGGGCTCAGAGTCAAAGTGGGTCATTTAGATGGTGGTGATACAATCAAAAGGTGTAGAATATCACATAAAGGGGACAGCTACTCCCGTTCTCTTGGGACACTGGAGCCCGCAAGCGACATGTGAGAAAAATATGAAATAGAGCAATGTACGTAAAATGGCCGTTGTAAATCCTTCAGCTAAGTCACTCCCTCAGGACACTGCGCACCGGGGTACATGCAAAGATGAATAGGGAGACAAACACTGCCCGGCTCAGCATTGAGGATGGGTGCCCAAGCCATCTCGAAGTCTATCCCCGGTGTGATCCGAGTGAGCAGCGGCGTTGGCGGTGAATTTCGCATCGGGATTGCTACAAAGAGGTGGGTATACGAGAGGGTGGAGGGAGGAGAATGTAGCAAATTAGTACTAAAAAGCTGTACTATATGGGACTAGGTAGTTGACCAACCTAGCTAGTTGACCACTTGGGAATTATAACCTTACCAGAGGTTTTTTCTTCATCAGTACTACTTGTAGGTTAGAAAACATGTTGAGACGCATCCGTAAATATAGTTTGATGCAAATCCGGCAACGTGATGGTGCGCCGCGGCTAATTTTGGACTTGGTGGGAACCCGAACACGTGGTTTTCTTAATTTCGGCTTGCCATCATCTTCAGAGAATCGCACCAATCTTCACCACCTCACGGTCAATCCACGATGTCGGGGGCGCGTTCTGCTCCGTGGACATCTGGCTTCCGTAGAGCACTCCCTTAGCTCCTGAATCCGCTCCCTGGTCTTTCTGTCTCCTCGAAGAATCCAAATGATCTTGCCAAAATCACCTCCGAAGCTGCGAGATGGCCAACGCTGTACCATACCACCTACTATCGTGACGGCCCCAAAACTTGGCACAGCCCTTGAACACGGTTAGTACTCTACCTTCACGCATACGGTATGATTTTAACGATTTTAGCCAGTCCTCGGCGTGGCCCATTACCCCAAATGTCCGTTTCAGGGAACATGGACACTTCAGATTTTTATTGGGAAATGGAGGGCCTCAGTCAGCGTATAGCGCGTCACGGTGTGTTCATAGAAGTCCTCTGAGCATGATACCAGCTCATATTTATCAGACACGGTCTCTTGCCGCCATACGGCGCTGCGCTATCGGACGCCATCCGGGTCATATCACCACATCCCCAAAATTTATTCATATCTATTCGCCCATCTCTACAGGTACATTTCCTATTTAATATTGTCTTTTTAGCTGGCTGAGGGCATCATGAAGCTTGTGCGTCAGCCCGCGACCTCATATAGCTAGTGCTCTGGTCTGCCTACCCGGCACTCTCTCGACTCTTCCTATGCCAACTCTTGCCCAATCTCACGCGGGCCCTGCCCGCAATGGCCCTTTGATTCACCTCCCCGACCCGGACGACCTTTCTGACATTATCGACATGGACGATAACGCCGCCGAAATCGATTTCGAGCATATGCCCACCGAGGAACGCCATGAAGCTCGCAATTAGAGCGGCAGCATGTCTGAACACAAGGCCCCCATCTACTATCGCGTCGTTCGGAGCACGTTCAAGAACCGTATGGCAGGCGTTCAGCCCCGCGTCGCGGCCCACGCACATGAAAAGGTCGTCAGTGAACCCCGGGAAGAGGTTCTGACTGAGTGGATCCGGGTGAGCATTGATTTTAGTGGCTCATTCTACTGCTCTAACCGTTCCAAGGTCATGGGAAAGCACAGGTTTCCGTTGACGCTCGAACCCATCAACGCGTACGCGTCCGATATCTGTGGAGCCGAAGTCAGGGCCACCTGGGCAAAGTGATTTCCGATATGGATGAAAAGGGCATCCAGCTTGGGGTTCGTCTTGAACTCTCTTCATTTCATCCTATCTTACTTGAACTCTTCCAGGTCGGTGGCAAGATTCATGTGATTGTTGATCGCGACCCGAAAGTTGTCCAGAACTCTCCAGTGGGAACAGAGATCTCGTACTTAACTATCCTTGAATGCATTTGCGTCGACAGTTGATCAACAAGAAGGTGAAGGCAACAAATGAGTAGTTGTAACCATAGAAGGGACCTATTTGAATCCCTCAATGTACTTTGTACACTTGAGATGTCGCGAGGAAGTGGGGAAATGTGTTGTGAGCGTCGACATTGGGTTTGATCAAATCATTCCCACGCCTGGTCAGGTGCCTAGTTTCTCCCATTTTTGGACCTGCCGGCGGCAAATATTCATCACGCGACAAACATGTGGCAACACCTCGATTCTTCAACCACATTTCACTCTCAACATGCCAGCCTACGCGCTGACACCATAAAAAGGTCTGAAAAATGTTTCAGTCTCCCACAAGGTACTAAAAACCCTTAAGGTGGTCAACTACACCCTCTTATATAGTAAGTAATGCAAAAGTGAACCTGACCGTGTTTCAGTGCTGAAGCATGTGATGGCCGACAAAATATAAATCTTGCAGCTTGACAATGCAACTTGTGGGAACTTGATGGTGCAGCTGCAGTATAAATCAGGGAGTCTGGGAGACACTGCGGGAAACCACTGACACATGTCATAGTACATGTGTTACACACATATTTCTTGCAGGTGTCAATGCCCCTTCTGGGGTGTTTTGATGTGACAAAGGCGGGCTTTGTTCTGCCCCCGCCTTTGTCACATCAGAATACCTCCAGAAGGGGCATTTCCGCATACCAGCAACATGCATGTAACCCATGTGGCTATGAATGCATCAGTGGATACCCCCAGTGACAAGAGGAAAGAAGCTCAAGAATAAAAGATGCAAGAATTGAGGTGTAAAGGAATGAAAGAAATCGAATACGTGTGGTTTTATATTGTTTGGTTGACAGGTGCAACAGGGGAAAGCCGTGGAGCCGACAAGCAGGGCGAGTCACACTTCCACACCATTTCCCAGGGACTGATCAATCCCTGCTGTGCATTGTCCATTTCGAATGGAAATTGTTCACACTTCCCAGGTGTTGCGATGTTGCACCAGATGCTGGACAATGAAATCTTGGCCCAAAAGTTGATGTGCACGTTTGATCAGCTGGGAAGGAGTCCATGGATGGTTCAGGGAAGCTCGGAAACGGACTCGCCAGCCGGAAAAAAACTGGAGAGCATGGGAATTGTAAAAATAAAAATAAAAATAAAAAAAACCCCAAAAACACAACCAGAAAAGGGTTAGTGCCGGTTGTGGAGGCATCCATGGAGCAGGGAAAGAACTGCTGCTCGGATAGCTCTGAAAATGTCCTAGGTGAATCTTTTGGGCTTGAGAACCCTAGGGAAGCTTGGGCTTCCTTGAACATACTCCCGAAAAACTCGACAATAAACTAATTCTGCCTGCAAAATTGAGGTGTACATGGTGCAAGTGGCAAACCACAAGTCAGATTGTTCTGAAATAATTCCAGGCGATTCTGAAGGTTGGAAAGCCCTAGGGAGCATGAGAGCTCCTTGAACTAACCAATGCAAACCGTGAAATAAAAAATAGTTCTGCTGGTCAAAGTGGGGCACACATGGAGTGGCTGACAAACTGTTGTGTGGATGGCTCTGAAACATTTACCAATGAATTCAGAGATCTCTAAAACTATCGTGAGCATTAAATCTTGAGGAAAAACCATCTGAATCTCTTGCTAAAAAATAAATACACGTGTGAGAGGATATACTGTATGGCCCTGTAGGGAGGCGACGGTCACGGTCATGGCACGGCCGTCGCGTCGCCACCGTCGGGGGCGGGTCACGGTCACGATGATGCTCGTCGCCTAAGAACCATCGTGACACCGTGAGGAAAAAAAAATGATATTTTTTTGTGGCCCAGAACAAACCTGCAGAAGCGAAAAACTGGTCCATTTGATGGTCAGATTCATTCATTTTGCTGCAGGATCCCCCAAAACCAATGTAAAAGTCATCCAAACAGTGAAAACAGTCATGTTGAAAAAATCCCGTTGCCAACTTGAGCGACGGTCACGGTCACTATTGACCTCGTCGCGTCGCCGCCGGCTGTTGGGCCATGTCACGGTGGCCTGGCTGTTGCCTCCCTACAGGGCCGTACAGTAGTGATGGTGAAAGAAGTCCAGCTGAAAGCATGGTTGGTGCTGATGATACTGGAGGCATGGCTGTTCCCTTCCTGATGATGATGAAAGCTTTTTTTAATGCAATTGATCAGCCATCCATGCAACCTCTGCACTGGGCAGCACCAAAATGCATAGAAATCCAGATGGGCCAGGAAATCAGCTCATCTGTGGACTGTTTGCAGCCCGTGAATATTCGGGGGTGCATTTGACAAAATTTTATACCATTACAAGAGTATGGAGCCTAAAAATCTGGAAGATTGGGATGGCTTTGGATTTACATGGATGAGAACAGTGTGGGTGTTGGGGTGTGCAGAGTGCAGAGGGTGTGAAAACACCAGGGAACATCAAATACCGGGCATATTGAGCTGTCTAGAGTCCATGGCTAGTCAGACAACATTTGAGGAAGAACACAAACTACAGGCGAGAAGAGCCCAAACAGGGCACACTGGTAGCTGAAGAAGGGAGTATTGGATTGAAAGGACATGGAAAATGCAGGCTAATTTGTAGCTGGGACTGTTAGGATTTAGCGATTTACGAGTGTAAGGCAGTAATAGAATTACTGAAGTCGTGAGTGATATTTTTGGAATATTAGTTGGTTAGTTGTTAGTCATAAGTCATTTGAGCGTATCTGAGTGATACCAGATAGCGAAGTTCGTTAATTCTCAATGCAAGTGACTCAAACTTTAAATCAGTCAAACACACTGCGGTGATCAAAAAATCTTACCTGAGGAAAAATGGCCTAGAACTATGATGTTCAATTTCCTGGCCAAACTTTTTCCGGGGGAAATTGATGGAAAGATCTCAGCTTTTTCATCCATAGCTTCCTCCAGTAACCTATGATATCTTCCCCAAGAAAAACTCAAAGATAAAAGATTGATTGTTCTGAGGGATTCTCCATCGGACAAAGCCTGTCTTTTTCTGGGGAGAAACTGTTTTCCCTTGGAAAACAAAGAAGTGCCCATTGTTTGCAATTTTTCCCACATCAAAATTCTGTCTTTGTCCTTTGGAAAAACTGCGGCAAAAGTTGTGCTGTTTCTGGCAGCTTTCCTGTGAGAAAGACTTGGCATGTTTCTCGTCGAAATCTCACAGGAAACAGGCTAGATCATACTGTAAAATTTCTGTAGGTAAAATTTTATCCAGGAAAAGGAACATCATAGTTCTAGGCCCAATTTTCTGGGGTAGAATTTTTCGATCCCCGCAGTGACAGGAACACTACAATTGTGACCTTGAATCCTGGTCTGGATGCAAGGTGGGATAACTTCCTTTAGGAGGCTATGGCTAGGGAGTTATTTGAATACAGCTCAGGCAACAAAGGCTAGCTAATTCGGGGTTTGAGAGTAGATGCTACGTGATGGATTGAAGTAAAGGTGTGGTGCCATCACATGAGGACAGGCTCTCATTTCATAGCTAGGATATATACTAGAAGGTTCTACGTAGCATTGGAACATTCTTGTGTTAAACTAGAATGTTCCTTGAAATGAGTCAAAGGACTGTGCGAGAGTTTGTGCGAAATGTTCTAGAATATTCCAGTTAGACCGGGATGATACTTGGAACATCTCACAGGTACTCTTTAATTAGAAAGACATGTAACTAGATTGGCCATGTGCTCAACCGTAAGGGCTAAGCACTTAATCATGTGAGAAAACATGTGGGAAACATGTTTTGGGGCCAGAGCGGGTGCCATCAGACTCAGAGAGATCCGATCAAAGATTGATGGATATGAACGAACTCAAGTTCAAGCTCGTTCAAATCTTCAGAGTCAATTCCAGATGAGTTGGAGGCTCGGAAAACTCAGTTAGAAGTGTGGCTTCGCTCCAGAATCAAAAAAGAGAATTTATGAACAGTAATATACAGGGATATTCGAAAATACTACGAATTCCATTACACTCCTTGACAGGGACGCAGTGAATCTGCTAATTTAAAAGGTGAGATAAATCAAAATTGCCTTATATGTAACAAAGTGTAGTGGCCGAATTGGGAAACCCGTTCAAATAATGCAATGGTCAAGTCTTTTTCCATTCAGAGGGCCTACGGGATACTCAGGTGTCACACGGTGTCGAAGAACCGAGTTCGGGGCTGGTAGACAGATATAATGGGTCGGAAGTCCGGGATATGGGGTCCAAGGGTGAAGGAGAAAGTTGTCGAACGGTCCCAGAAATGTCGTAGAAGCGTGCAATGAAAATAGAACGTTGATTGGGGAATTTGCCGTGCAGGCGTGGAGTACGGGTGTGGCGCGTATGGGCTCGATGGAGACGGTAATTCGGGGCTCTTGTGGAAAGGGTTCACTGGCGACGTAGTCACGGTGGACTACTCACTTCACTGGTCGCGTCGTAGATGGTGTTTCGGGTGTAAGAGGGTATTATTTGGCCATATGTACCTACGAAACAAATATCGGGCCCGATGGCCGATGTACCGAAGGCTAAGGACAAAAATAGGGATAGGGGAGATGGTGATGAGCGGTCCATCCCCCCCTTCCACAACGGTGGCAACAATGCAAGAGTGTACATGCCTTATAAACACACCAGGAGGACTTGAAATGAACACATAGTGGCAGTACACTGTGAGGGCTGTATATGCTCTGCATATGCCCTTGCATTCTACCATTGATTGACCAGACTTGACGAAGAAGCTCAACCACCATTTTGCCTAAACAGGCAACTCAGGATTCCACATTCGGACATTCACTAGATCCACCATATTTGGTTCCCCACGACCCAGCCTCAGCATCCACACTTTGCCAATCGACTCAAGGGAGTTGCACACTATCATGTGACCCCTACACATTGCCCTATTGCATCAGCCTTACACCCACAATTCAATACTCGCTGCACAATTGCATGAGTTGTAGCTGAGTCTGCAAATTGACCTTGGGAAGTGGTATTGCCAAAACACCGTGCCGGATGCTGGGAGGCCTCGCCTCGTCCCCCACATCAACCGATGACTCGGATCTCTGATTACAGTCTCCTGGTTCCCTCAGAATCGTGTGATGTACCGCTCTAGGGGCAGGTACTCGGATGATTTACCAGGATTACCAACCCAATCAACCAATTTCCAGGATTCCTTCAAGTCTTGTGTCTCCCCAGCATCGGCATCAAGTGATTTGCTGGTACTCCGCAGCTTATTGTCAGGCTGTGCAGTTCTCATGGCTCTCACATCATGAAATGGGACTAGGGCTCTTCAGACCGTCTTGTACCCTCGATCTGGGGGAGCGCCGACGTCTCGCAGGAGTCTACCAACCATTTGCAACTTGATCGTGAAACGAGGGACGTTTCCCTGGCCCTGGGCCGGCGGAAATCTCATGATTTCCTAGTTTGAGTGGATACACATCTCATTTTGGAGTGCTTTCTCCACCCATTCACACGATTTCTGGACATGGCTGCTGTTGTGCACCCAGGGTTTGAAGGGGTTCACACAGGGGCAGTCTCTGGAGGCTATGTGAGCTGGGAGGTATAAAAGGGAGCAGATTTTGGACGTGGTAGTCAGTCAATTCTTGGGATGTGTTTTACACCCCACTTCACCTGTACAACTCTCCCTCAATAGAGTGTTGACCACCACCACCTAGCTCAAACTTGCCTCTGGGCATTCTACTCACATCCTTGCAGCCTCCACCACAGGCTTGCGCTCTCTCTTCCTCCGCTCTGCCTTAAGTGGTGACCGAGCAGGTCAAGTATCCTCTGTCCGTATTCCCCATTACTTGCTGACGCAAGTGCTCTCATCCGAGACCACTCCCAACCAGACAAACAGTGAGCAGGCCGACAGCTCATGCATCCTAGGCAACTATACCATCCATATCACCCCCTAGAGGAAGGACAAGCAACCAACTGAGAGCCATTTATCTCATCTGGTAGCACTGCGGTCCGCATCACAATGCGGATATGCATGCTCAACAAAAATGGGGCCAAAGTCCCAGAGCTTCTTCTCTGCAGCGGTGAGCTCCTTGTCCATGTAATCATAGAGGTCAATGAAGGGCTACAGTCAAGCAGTTGGGCCTCGTAGTAGGATCGTCAGGCTCTTGCTTGCTCTCTTCTTCCTGTTTCCATTTGTTTTCCTTCTTTGATTCCTCACTATCAAGACAATTTGCAGGGTCATGTGAGTTGCATAAATCCAATCTGACCTGTGTGGGTCAAGGGATGAACATGCAGAGGAGGGTGGCATAGACGATACTGGCTGCAATGAGAGGCACAGTGAAAGGGTTGCTCGGGCTCTACTGCTGAAATGCCCTAAATGAAACATAAGCCCAACCATCAAGTGACTTGAGGAAGGCCTGACTCCAAGGAGCAAGACACTACTCAAAACCACTACAATAATTGAATCTCATTCCACTCAAACACTTCTTCACAACTGCAGTAGTGCAGTAGTAGTCCGACGAGTTTGGGTCTTATTAGACACAGGTATAGGTCTAAGGAAGGCTCTAGGTTGAGTACACTTTGATTGACTTGTACTGCTAGAAGTAACCTCCTAAGAAGAACTCCCATGGTATCAAGTAAGGCTTGTATCACAAATTGACTAGGTCAATGAATGTACACGAGCTCAATGATGATAGATTTAGAGCTTCTCAGCTATATGCAAGTAACGGCATTGAGCCGGCAGGTTGGGTTTGAACCGAAGTTCAAGTTTGCGGACTCCAAGTCCCATATAGCAATCCAAATCAACACTCCGCGGGACTTGACACAAACATATCACAGTACTCAGGACCTTCATCAGGAAGACCCACACCGTTGCCTTTAGTCGAACCTTTAAAATGTGGAGAGGGGCAATGGTGTTAGCCTCACACACTAACCGGGGTTACGACGTCCGACTTTAACTCAAGCAACTTATTCTCCACAATATTCCATCAAACAGATATAATATTGTGAATCAAAGTCCCACCAGAGCGCACTCCTACCCTCAGAACTCTGACTGGAGACTCCTTTTGGAGACCCCAGTCCTAGTCTTCGGGCGGGCATTCACTGGGGAACACTACAAAATGGCTGGCTATATATACTAAATGTGTTAATCTATTACTAAGTGATCTTGGGTCTATATAATTCCTAACAGGCCGAATAATGGGTCAGGTGTGATCGGGTAATTATGCGATTGGTTGGGGCCTGCTCCTAAATGTCATACAGGTCCCTGAATTAAAGCCATAGTACTTTCCCCTGTTTCACAGGTTGAGTACCAAATAACCTTATTCCAGTTCCTCCCTTTACACTCTTGAACATTGGAACAGCTCCAGATCATCCGTAGCTTTCCGTACATACCCCAAACTTCTATACTGGATGCCTGGTTACTTCATTACAACTTATTCTGTTCAACTCAGAGATGAGTCATCAACAGGAGTAAGCACATTCTGGTTAACTCCGACCTGGCCGATGCTCTGGAACTCCCGATATGATCACGTGAGGTGTCGCATCGCGTACTTCGTGCAAACAGTACTATACTTGGCAGAGTGTATACACCAAAGTAAGTCCCAGGACTTCAACCATCATTCACAGAGTGGATATATTGGATAGAATAAAGCTCTTTGGTAGTCGGCATCGTATGGCCTGATAGCTGATCATGCAGAGCCCATGATAGCCCTGTGGAGGAGTGCCATTCACTGCCAAATGTAGCAATAATGCATATTTTCATGGCTGTCCAATTAGGCTGCATATCAACGGCTTGATGTGTAGCTTCAGTTCCTCTGCATCGGTAATAAGCCGTGTACCAAACACGGGTATAATTTTGTGATTTGCATCTTTACATCCACTTAGCACGCATACTCCGTAATTATAGAGGCTATCGTGAGCTCCGAACGAGTAAGCTTAGAGCCACAAGGCTTAGGTCTCCCTAGGACACAGTCATATTGCGGTACCTCTACTATGGGACCATAAATATAACCTGACCGAGGCTAGACTAACTAAAAACACGCTAATCTCTAATCGAGATTAGGTGTCTGCCAGGCTGATAAACAAGGAGATGGGAAGGGAATATAAATCTGCTTGCAGGCAACCTCAGTCCACCAAACTGGGCTAGATTCGAGGGTTATTTACCCATATTTGACGATCTGGATCAGCGTGTTGGATCACATGATAGGCTAGCGGGCCTGCCCGAAAGAGCAGAGCCGTAGGCAATGAGCAGTGGCAGTGTAAAATCGTGATGGCTGTTGAACTGGAGAAAGGATATGAATTATCTCGACAACCACGAAGGCTACAGACACGATCTTGGTGTCTACAAGCAGCCACGAAACGGAGGATGAATACTGACACCTGGGACGGGCAATTGACAAAGAACTACGAAGCGTACGGGTCTTTGACTCGGAAATTCAAATGACCTCAAACACAGAGTCGTATGACTCAAGTCTGACTCAAGACTGACTCAGCAGTTGTGAAACAGCCAATCAGGATAGAGGGAATGGCTAATATCAGCCCGACAGGACGGAAAGCTATCTGAGACTAGAGTAATATCCGTGATGTAAAGGTTTTTCAGAGTAGTATAAAAGGAGGGCCAGAAAGCTGGGATCGGGAGCGAATTGTGCTGGAGCTCTGCGGACACAAGTTTTGGTGCAGTTATAGCTGCTCAGAGTCCCAGAGTCACAGTTGTACTCTTGCATTCTACATAAATACCATTGGATTGGATTGGATTTAAAGTTGTGATTAAGACACTGTGAACGGCTTGATTGAGACATTGAAACTGGACACTGTATTCGAATTGGGACTGTAAAGAACCTAGAAACTGTGTTTGAACTCGTGTTTGGCTTGCGCTTGAACTGTGGAGTGATCCTAGACCCAACCAACCTAATCTCGATTAGGCTGACTTTGTCTTAATTGACATCAACCTGCCGGTTCTCTGAGCTGTTACCTAAAAACATCGTTCGTATAACCGTTATCGAGTAATTCGATTGACCTGAGCATACCCAACACCTCACAAAGCCTTGAAATCGCTCAAACGAACTATCCCACTCATCTTCGAGTCTGAGTTGTCCAGTGACCTAATACTTGGTCTATTTCCCCGAACAAACACACACCTTGTCCACTCATAAAGAGAAGGAGTAGTTGTTGGATTTGTGATATATTGGTTGTTTTGTGTTAGATTCACTCTTGCACTTTGCGCCGGTCTAGCATTAGATCTTCCACCCACGCCTTGAGTCAGGCAAAGTGTTTCATCGGGAGACGTGTACCTGGACCACAGGTCAAATCCCCGATAAAAAATATGGATGACAGGCAAGGAAGTGGGAAACATGCATGCAAAGACGATGCCAGAGGGCCGACAGGTTAGTTAGCCCTGCTAAGTCATCATTGTTTGCTATTGGCATGATCTGAGTCATTGATCAACGAAGGTGCTGAAGTCATGCCATGTAACAGACATACGACCTTGTTTGATGGTAAATCTTGCAGTAATCTTTGGGGGAAAGACATGGTGTCTTGCTGCTGCCTCTCATCAGAAAGGCTGATTGATGAGCCAGGAATCCCCCACAGGGGAACCAAATATGTGGGTTTTTTCTTTTTTCTTTTTCTGGCACTATGTAATAATGCACACCCCCACCAGTGCACACCATCAACGGACAGCCAAAGAAATAGAAGTACGTATCAGTGCCTCTGCATTTCACAAGTGTTTCGGATGAATATGTGCAGCCAAAGAGACTCACCTAGACAATGAATCACATTTGTGTCACTTCTAAAAAATTGGAATTATGAATAAATAGATTTTCAAAGGAAGTACTGAAAATCAAAAGAAGTAGCTAATTGTAAAGAAGAGAAAAAAAAGGAAAGGCAGCAGAGATACTGCCAGAATCAATGGGATGAACAAGAATGTTATCTAATCAGACTCCCAGGTGAATAAATGGGATCCAACGTTCATATGCAGCATTTCTCGCCTTCAACACATTCACGGCTAACTGGAGTGCTTCAGCTGCCTCGCTTGCTTGAGGTTGCTTATGATCACGAAACAAGTGGGAGTAAACACTCCTTGCCACCACAGGTCCATCTGCATCATTCATAGACCATAAGGTCCCAATGGCCCCTCGAAAACCCGCTGCAATGAACCCTCCACCAAGGTGGAACGATTCATTGATTAGTTCACTGTCCCCCATTGCTGTTTCACATGCTGCAAGAAAAACAAACTCAGCATTGGGGAGTGGCATCTTGAGAATTGTTCCCAATTCCAGAGTGCCTTCATAGAGCAGTAAACGGCTTTTAGTCGGATAGACCAAATCTTGTTTTCCGTGACAGGCCAGATGAACCCAAGAGCAGCTCTGTAGCTGGTGCTTAACAGCATCTGGTGTTGCTTGTTCTCCTTTCAGGCATTGAATATGAGAGACAACAGAGCCAATCTGTTGAACTTCCTGTTCCACTCCCTTGAGATTATTCCCCCATCCTGGACCTGTGTGTGTGACTCCAACAACACCCAATTTTTGGTCAATGTTTGATGCCTTTTTAGCATAAGCCTCCAAGAGAGAATTGAGTGTTGCTGTATATGAATGAATGAATTGGTCTGTTGGAGTGCTTGCATGTAAAGGCAACCCTGTAAATGCCCCAGTGGGCAGCCACCACACCCTGCCACTATGTATCCCAAGCTGTAATGAAATATTAGCAGAAGACCAATCAAATTGCTCAAACTCACCGAGTCCAATGTTTGATAAACAGGATCAATTACATGGGTCCACAACCAAGTCAACATCTCTGCAAAACACTCATTGGTTGTTTTGGAAGTGAAGCTTTCTCGAGAACCAAAGAGTCTTGTGGCAACTGATTCCCCACGAGTCCTAACATTGCAGCGACTCAGCAATTCTTTAATGCTGGTTTGTTGGGATTTGAGCTCATCAAGGGTTATATTTGGAAACGGGACATGAACCGGCTTTGAGTTGGGATTGGGAATTATGATTCCATCACAGCCATATTTATGACTGTTCAGAATTATAACTGGACCTTGTTGTGATGCATGTGACAACAAACTGTATGGTTTGGGACGGAGGAAGTATTGAAGGCCTGGTTGCTTGCGGATCTCATCAAGTAAATCACTCCTTCTACGAGCAGTCTTTTGTGGATCTTTTGCTGTCCCACTATACAATTCATAGGAAAGTTTCTGTAAATCCTCTGCTTGCTCAGGAGGGATCATATCCATGTTTGTTTTAAGCTGGAGTATTTGTTGGAATATGGTTCCAAGTGCTTGTTCCATGATTTCTACTGCAGAAGTTAAATCTGATAGCCCAATGCAGGTCCTTGTAGCAGCTGAAGCTTTGTGCCCAATTTCAAGCCTGAGGATTATATCATGTCGTAGAGGAATAGTGTGGCCAATCCAAAGGATTGCTGGAAGCAAATTGAAGGCAGCCAAGTAAGCAGTTGGACAGTGTAGAGGTTCAAATTCTTCTGAAAATGAAGCCCATTGCAGAGCAGCATTCCAAGATAGTTCTGGGTCTGATGGAAAAGCTTGTGTCTTGAAGGAATCACTGTACCACTTGTGGACAGCCTGTAGATCTTCTGGGTCTCCTGTCTTCCTAAACCGCTCACCAAATGTCAATGCAAGGCTTTGCAGACATTTAGCTCTATCAGAGTGGTCTGGCAAAGTTAAATCTAATGCTTCAAACTTTTTCTGTAGAGCGGTCTCAAGATGTGACCAGTCTCCTGACATCTGATAGCTGTCCATCAATGATGATGCAAGGACTTGCAAATGTTCAGCTCGATCAGGGTGATCTGCTGGAGTCAGGTCAAGTGCTTCTTGGGCCCTCTGTATAGTAGACTCCAGATCTTTGAGATCTCTCAGTTTCAGATATCGAGATCCAAAAGATGTAGCGAGATTATGCAGATAATGTGCTTTATCTGGATGGCTTAGTGGAGTGAGATCCACTGCTTCTTGATCCTTGTACAATGCCTCTTCCAGGTCTTTCAGATTGCCAAACCTCCTGTAACGAAACCTGAAGCAGAAAGCAAGGCTGCTCAGATGACCTGCCCTACCAGGATGATCTGCTGGGAGAAGGTCAACAGCTTCTTGATCGCTTTGCAGTGCAGCCTCAAGGTCTGCCACATCCCCTAATCTTTGGTACCGATCACTAAAAGACACTGCAAGATTTTGCAAAAGTAACACTCGTTCAGGATGGTTTGATGGTGTCAGGGTTATGGCTTCTTGAAAAATTTCCAAGGCGGCCTCAAGATCCTTCAGCTGCGTGAGCCTCTTATATTGATCCCTGAAAGACCGTCCAAGGCTCAGAAGAATTTTCGCCCTATCAGGGTGGTTATATGGGGTAAGCTCAAGGGCTTGCTGGATCTTCTGCAGCGCATTCTCAAGATCCTTCAGGTCTCCCAACCTTCCAAAGCGTATTCTGAAAGTGTGACCAAGATTGTGCAACTGAGCTGCTCTATCAGGATCATCCAATGGTATGAGATCCAAGGCTTCTTCATCTGCAAGAAGAGCTGCTTCAAGGTCTGTGAGGTTTCCAAACAACTGATATCGGTCCATCAAAGATATTGCAAGGCCCTGCAGACACATCGCTCGATCAGGATGGTCTGCTGATGTCAGGCCAACAGCTTCTTGATTGCACTGCAGTGCTGCCTCGAGGTCTTCAGGATGTCCAAACCTCCGATACTGATACTTTAGCGAATGGGCAAGACTTCGCAGAAAATCAGCCCTGTCAGGGTCATCTCTGGGAGTGAGGGCCAATGCTTCTTTATCACTCTGCAGTGCTATCTGAAGATCCTTCAGCTCACCCAGCCTCTCATACCGATCTTTAAAAGACATGGAGAGACTTTGCAGATAATTGGCTCTGTCTGGATGATCTGGTGGGGTGAGAATCACTGCTTCTTGACTGCATTGCAGTGCAACCTCAAGATCCTTCATATCCCCCAATCTCCTATATCGTTCTGTAAAAGCCAGAGCAAGCTTCCGCAGAAAATCTGGTCTGTGAGGGTGGTCTGTTGGGGTCATGTCTGCCACTTCTTGGAATTTCTGGACAGCTTCTTCGAGGTCTGGGAGGTTACCCAACCTCTGGTAACACATACCGCACAAAAGAGCAACACCTTGGAGATATGCTGCTCTGGCTGGATGATTACTTGAGATGAGAGCAAGTGCATCTCGTTTGCTTTGCAAGGCCCTTGCCATGTCTTTCAAGTCTCCTGAGTCTAGATATCTCTTTTTAAGAGCTTCCCCCAAATTCAGCAGATATCTGGAGAGATCTGGATGCCCTTGAGGTGTTTGCTCGATCTGTTTTTCTATCCAGTCAATTGATTTGGAATCCTAAGCATAGAATTTTGGTTGCTTCTCAATTCATTTGCTTCATAGACTTACTGAATTGACAAGGCCAAGCAGCTCCTCCTGACTATTTGGAGCAGATTCTGCTGCTACTTTCCCAGAATCATCAGAATGCAAGACCTAGCTGAAGGTAAGCCTAGATCTCAAACCAAATAAATGCCCATACCATAGCATGTGTGGACATTTGGGAAAATCAAAGCACTGGAGGAGAGGGAGGAAGAGGGGAGGAAGATCAGTCCGCAGCCGTGCCCTTTATATGGCTGAATGCCAAGCTTTTGATTGATTAGCGATCACATGACATAAAACTCATTTAGATGCCAGAACTTGATGGCCTGATTCCGTACCTGGATGTCGCCTGGATCCAGGCCCATCACACCGACATTAGTAGGGACGAATGCATGAAGCAAATAAATTGGCATCGACAGTTCGTGGCCGTCGACGCCATTCTCAAGCGCAATCTAATCAGAAAGGCGGAGAAGGTTACATAATTAATTGCTGCCGTCACTCGCTTCAACCGTGACATTCTCCCGAAGCTGGAGCTCCTAGCTCATGCGGCGGCGACTGCTGGCGATATTGAGGTGGGGTCCTAGATGGATGTTGATGGAATTCTGATTGTCGGCGGTTGGGAAGAGCAGGAGGACTTGGATGAAGATATGTCAGATTAATTGCTAATAAATTAGGATCATTATATTAAATAGTCTAAATCGCTACAACTCGCTACAACTCTATTGAATTCCATTTAGGATTGCCCTATGGACCACTGGATGCCTCAGAGTACATAGAATGAGAATGCGATGCTTGCGGATGGATGATAGGGGGCGGACTTCCAAAAACGGTAATACCACATTTTCCATCACTGATTTCTGGCACGGTTGCCGATACCCACAGATGGCAGTACCGAAAGCGCGAATCAGAAAATTGCTATTTTGGGCATTTTCTGATCCCCGCGACCAGTTCACCCATATCCTACACGAATGGAGATGGGACATAGCTAGGTAATTTGGGCACCGTGGCCCGTGATAGAAAGAAAATTGCAAAAATATTTTACAGTTGGTGAGATGGGTCTGAGGGTGATTTTGGGGGTCAATCTCGTGGAAGGAAAGTGACTCTAGTAGGTAAGATCGCTAGCTGGAGTTTCTTACCTATGATCCCCGACAGTGCTATGGGACCGGGCCAACCGCAGCGCTCTACGGCCAGCGTCAGGTTCATTCATATGTTAAATCACGCTTCAAGACGTAGAGCTCTAGCGCCTCATGATAACAGGGCCGTATGCGAACGCCCGCAGCAAATTTAGAGGTCGCCTGGACAGCGAGTCCCACGAACCGGCCCTCCTTCGGCTGGGCCAATATCGATTGTGAGAGTGCTCTTTATCTTTCCTATTAGTCGCAATGACGAAGACCGCCTCCGCCCACCGTGATTCTTGCATCACAGCAACGCAGATATTCTTTTCGTCCAAGGTATGCATTCGAATCGGGATGCACCCCACCTACATCTCACCTGTTCCTCTAGCGTACGCACCGTCCCCTACAAGAGGTCGGAGTCCTCGGATGGCATGCAGAGCGCCGCATCAGAGGCGAACAGACGGCACTCTCGCTGATGTCTCGCAGATTTATGTCTTCATATCACCCCGGCAGTGTCGGTATCCGTTCACGGACCACAGACGCCATGCATGCAAAGCTGCAGTGCAATGCCGCTCACAGATCGCGCATGCACCATACAACATCCTCCTTCAGTCCTGCATGAAGCGCCCACAGTACTATATGTGGAATAACACTGAAAATGCTTCGTAGGGAATTTGGTCGGTGCGGTGCAGGTGCACACAGCGTGTCGGCGCCGGACACCCCTGGCCACAGAATTCCAGCGGAATCCAGTGTATGCCAAGGGAGAACACGGATGATATCATTATAATAATATGAATGCATAGTATATGTGCCTTCGGATTCCCCGGGCAAGCTCACTTGTGAGAATCAAGGATACGCCATCCGAGTGTGAACTCAAACTCAGCAAAACCATGCACCGCTTTGACTCTGTTTCGTGCAGTCCCTTCTAAGGCCACCCCATTCATAAACCTTGGATGGAGCCGGCCATCTCGACGATACACATACCCTACTGTAAATATCCCGGAGGTGGCTGGTCCGACAGTCCGAGCGCCCACTGCGAGTGCAACTCAATTTCTAACATGCCTATCCGCGCCTGCTGCGCCTGTATCTGGCGCATTGCCTCCTCCAGAGTGGGCTCTTCCTTATTCTCGTTGTCCGCTGAGAAATGGCTGACCGCGTCGTTCATGGTGATCAACCGTCTGTGTGCCGCCCCAATTTTGTTTCTGAGACCATTCTGACGAACTTCGGTTGCCGGGGAGTTAGTTTCCGAGGATTCCCCGTACACGGTACCGTTCAAACGTGCGTCGAGTCCCGGGGTCTTCTCCGATGCCGTCCCAAGGAGGATAGAGTCACTTCCCGCCGCAAGTTCCAAATGGACTACCGGGTCTAAAACTCGCTTGCGACGCCGGCGAGTACAAAGTAGGAGAGCGATCACCAGGAAGACGAGAGCGATAATCCCGACTACGATTCCAGCGATTTCTCGGCCGGGCAGCGATGGCTCCCTGTTTGAATTTACCGATCAGACCATTTACAGGAAACAGCATTGTGCGTTTACATGGCGGCAGCCACATTGGGCGGATTTGTCTGTTCACCGGTGGGTGGACTAGATGACGCCCGAGAAGATATAGTGGTCGACCCTGCAGGTGGAGCGGTCAAACTTGAAGCGATGGATGATACCCTTCGTTACATCTCGGGTGAATCATCATGGCGTTGAATGAATTCAGCGGATACGTACGCCGTGCTGGAAATTAGAGCTGAAGTGTCGTCTGAGATCGCTGTGCTGCTTTGACTCGTAACTGGAACCGGGGCGACAAGACTGCTCGCCGCAGTAGTGGGAGATTTGGTAGTGGAGCTGATTGGGAGCCTGTATACATCATAATTACAGGACACGGATGGGAGCAGAAAGGACCCACCTGACAGAACCCAGGCTTATGGTAGCCCCGCTGGGCGCGAAAATGGACAAGGAGTTAGAATGTCCACTGCAGAGCCATTAAATGCCGAGTTGGATGCTTCACTACTTCACGTACATCTCGCTTCCAGAAAGGAGGTTCTCTGGGCACGAATTGTTGTTCCCACTCAGATTGGATTGCAGCAATCCGCCCTATGGCCCCAGTTCAATGCTCCGTGATGCGACGAGGAGGGTATAACACGCACGCGGAACGTACAGGGTATTCCCAGTGAATATAAGCACAGCGTCAAGGGTCCGTCAGAGTTCCCGTCCAGCAGGCTGTAGCCGTCAAGGTCAGTTGGAGGACAACCAGAGACCTCCGATACCGCCCGAAGGAGAGGGCCACCCCGTGGCACTATACGTCGATGGCGCATGTTCACTGAACTGTCCCGAGAGGCGTCGATTTAGGTTGGGGACAGGGCGGTTTATGTATCTCAGCTGAGCAACAATGCGGGTCAGTAGCGATGATGGGCACGGGGAACTAGGCACTTACGGGGCTCAAACCTGGGAATCCGGCAACCGACCCTTCATCATTTCCTTCCTCGTTAGTAACAAAATGATAATAAGACTTCTTTGTCCAAGATGTGGTTCGGGATCCGGATACCTTCGAATATTGCACACCGTTCGCACAACTGGTTGGCATCGATGCAAAGAATGCGTCGCACAGTGCGTCGAAAGACTAGCCTCTGCGACTCACTGTTTCGTTTCTACGCATAGAGATCGAGAAGATCGAGACGTAAATCATCCATCGAAGATCGCCGTGATGGATGTTCATCCGTGGATGGGGGTTCTCGTTGTTGATACACAAGACGCAGACCTCTATTGAAGTTTCTGGATCCCACCAAGGACCAGACGTATCTTGACATGGTGGATAACAGTGGTAGGCACCCGTCCCCGATAATTTCGATCGCGCTGCAGGGCCAGAGTCTAAATCAGAGTTCAAAACGCCGTCGAACGACCGGCTGTGAATCAGGATCGCAGGAAGACCGGAGAGAAGAAGGCACACATGAGAGACATCACCTTCGTGGGCGCGACGTGCGGCGTGTGGTTGCTGGACGACATGCGCGCTCGCGTAGTCACTGGCGGCAGGTACCCCATCGCAGAGATGAGCATGAATGGAGGGTTAAGATTAGCTCACTCGCTATCGCATGATATTGTGCGATAGGCCAGACCAAGAGAGATTCAACAAATCGAGGTAAATATCCCAAACGCAATGGATAGCACTCGAAACGGGAGAACCGTCACGGTACCGAGCGAGTAAGATTTCGTTCATGGGGCGATGATTATCCAGAGCCAGGACTGTGACGATGGGAGAATCCATATGGCCCTTCGAGCGTACCGCTCAAAAATTGTTCCAAACTTTCGCTGTAACTTTCCCAAAAATGCCAGCTGCAGAGTCGTGGATTGAAGATTCGCAGCGAGTGGCGGATAGAATTGCGGATGGAAATGCTGGAATTGAGGCCAAAGGAGGTATCGTGTAGATGAATGGATTTGGAACAGTCGTTGGCCCATCCCTCTAGACGCGAGGAGATTGCGTGGCGGCGAGAGAGCCGTGGCACTCAACAAGCCCAAACATCCGTCATCAGTCACACTCGTCACGTCACGTTCCTCCTCTTCCTTCCCTCGACATCATCGTTCTGCGCTTGTTCAAGCTCTTGGAGACTCTCTCGAGAAACGCTGTACCCCCGCGTACAAGGCCATTACAATCCGAAAGATGTCGCCTAGACGTGGATGTTTCAATTGCGGAGGCTGTGCGTTGTCGCCCTCTTCCCCTCTCCCCAATTTCCTCTTTTTCGAGCTGGTTTTCGATTTTTATTCGAGAAACACGCAGGGCTCTTCTTCTGTGCGCGTTGCTGACGACTTCCTTCTCATGTAACCAACCCCCTTTTCAACCTGCGGACGGCTCTCTGTCTTATCATACATGACAAATTGGCGGCGAATATACTCGATACTCAACAACACTCTGCCGCGGCGTTCTCTTCGTCCATTTGCTTCACTTTTGACTCGTGTTCAGCCGGCCACCAAGCCGCAGCGTGCCCCAAAGCCGGAACGCCTACCTGGTAACACTGTCCAGGTTCTTATACGTGCGCTCCTGACGTGGCAACGACTTTAGCTATAATTGTGCGTTCTACCTTCCGCTTGCGCCCCCCTCTCTGGGGTACAGCGCTCAATACGTGTGCAGGCGGTCTCGACGGCCACCTCTCGCGCGACTGCACGGGCGAAACGAAGCCCAAGGCCTGCTACAAGTGTGGAATTGAGGGGCATGTCGTGCGTGTCTCCCTCCCTCTTTTCCAAGCTCCTTTATTCCTCTCCTCCCCTCTGCGTCACCACCCTCGCCCCAATTCAGGGCAGACGCCGGTTGCTTTATGCGCTTTGCGACGGGCGCTAAAATAAGCGCTCATGCGCTGGCGTAGTTGTGATGCTCCAACGCGGCAGACGCACCTTCGTTTCCCTCGCATCCCATGCCCACCCCGACCTTCCTTCCGGCTTTGTCCGCTGACCCGTGCTCTAATCTCATCGCTAACGTTGCATCCTGTAGTCTCGGGACTGCCCTGACAGCGCTGTCGCAGTCGGTTCCTCCTCCCTTGTCAGCCAGACTCGAAGGGCTGGCAAGGAGTGCTATACGTGCGGCAAGGTCGGGCACACGGCGCGTGCGTGTCCCGAAGCTGGGTGAGTCGCCTCTCCCCCGTCGCCCTTCATTCCCGCTCGACACCCGACTAATCCCTCCCAGCACCCCCGGCGCCTCCGCCTCCTCCACCGGTGCCGGCGGATCTTCGTCTGCAAGCGCCTCAGGCAAGAAGTGCTATTCGTGTGGCGGTGTGGGACACCTGAGCCGTGACTGCGTGCAGGGGAGCAAGTGTTATAACTGTGGCGGTTTGGTGAGTATTTATCTTCCTTTCGTACGCGTATTATCGGGGTTGTGTGTCCTGGCGACTCCCACTCGAGGCTAGCCCATCCATGTGCCGGTCCGCGAGGCCAACTCCCACCCTACACACCGCACTCGTGAAACTTCGGTCCCATCTTCCTATTTAGACGTATCGCTAACTCGTTATTTGTTTCCCGTAGGGTCACATCAGCCGCGACTGTGCGGAGCCGCAGAAGCGCGCATGTTACACGTGCGGAAGCGAGGGGTGCGTCTCCGTCGTCTCCTCCTTTCAATTCCTTTTCCCCTCGATGTTCTTGGGTGTGTTCGGACTAGCACTGTGCGGGAGTGTTGCGTACATACAGTATGCTCGGGACGCCCCTCGCTCGCTCCCGTGTCGCGCCTCCCATTCAATCGCTGCACGATCCGCAGCCGCTTCTTGCAGCACACCACATTTTCTCTTGCGCTCTGGATTCCAGCGCATCTCCGCTAATTTCTTTAATCTCCCCTCAGACACATCTCGCGCGACTGCCCGGATGCAGTCACCGTCTAATCTCGTTTTCCGTCCCATTTTCGAGGCATGAGCGGGTTTAAAAGCGCTATGGATACGCGGACTTTCAGAAGCAATGTATAGTTGTCGTATGCCTTGATCTCAATTTGACTGCTGTACCCGAGGCTTCAGACCGGCGCTAATATGTGCTCGGCCGTTTATATACGGCGCAAACCCACTGATACAGGCTCCCCTCACGCACGCTTTCAGGCACCGCCCCTGGCACGAAAATAAATCAAATCGTGCAGGATATCGATCCGCAGCGTGACTTACCGGCAGCCCACGGAACACGGCGTCCTCGCCCGAGATGCACAAGCAAAACAAAACTCTTCAACAGAGCACGGTCCAAGCCCGAATCGAACCGGCTTCGCCTGCGTGCATGCACATTGCCGATGTACCCGACGCAAAGCAGGTGCGGGCCACTCCGCAATTGGGCTGGCCGAGTGCCGCGTAGACACTGAATAGCTGAGCAATTTCAGGTATGTTTACAAGACGAGGCACACACTGCTGAGTAGAACCTGAACAGCTGGATAAGCTTCCCAATGAGGACGTACATGCAGATTCGTCTTTTTCCTGCTTGGGTGACGTAATACCAGTGCGAATATCATCAGTCTTGGACCCTCGGCTTCGAGATGGGTTGGGTCTGAAAATCAATTTCACCGGTTAGATATGCCGGTAGCGAGGAATATCTGCTACCAAAATGCCAGGCCGTCGGGAGCGCCCATCGATCCTCCTGCCGCCGTTGCCCCCCGTGCCACACTATGCACACGAATAGGTGAAGCAGAACGCCGTGCATCCGATCATTTCTAAATTTACTCTGAATATGGAACAGATTAGAGCATGATGTGGCCTCCATCCCGGCGTGCGCCGCATATCCCCTTGACGGAAAGAAAAGACGGCTGTATCGCCGGCGCGATGGTGGTGGGCGGGAGCAATTTACCCGCCGTTGGAAAGTTCGCTGGTGGCCGCCGGTGGTCGCCAGTGATCATCGTTGGCCATCGCCGGACGCTGTATGGTAATGCTCCTCAGGGAATTTCCTGGGACAGGCTCGAAGTCAGCGCAAGCAACTCTCAGTATCGTTCTCATTGCGAATCCCACCCCAGCTGACACACCCGCAGTGGACATGTTCACGTTCTGCGATGCCAACTGCGGGGGTCGCAGCCGCGAAACTGTGAACAACCCTTGCGGCCCCCCTGCTGGGGGGTAGGCTACAGCTACCATATTCCACCCCAGAATACTAGCATACTTCGTCCGTCCAGCTGTGTCGTAGGGTACGTCTTCAGCGGGCGAGAATTTGGGGCATCCAGCGCCGATGTTTTATTGTCTAGGTTCCCGTGAAAGGCAGGTGCCTAAATGCCTGATAAATTTGCTGGATGTAGACCACATGTTGGCAATTGAAAATGCTGGTGATTGAGGTGCAGGAGAGAACCCAACGCCGGTACCGAGCTGAGCCACACATACTACCACTGGTCAATGACACCTGGCCGCGATGCCATGTACTCGGAATAAGCCACCGCTATTACCTCGACATGAGGGACGAGGCGCAGGCCGGCAAAACTCGCTCTTGTGTTCATTTTTTTTCTTGCTGAGTATCTCGGCCTGCGGAAACTCAACTCGCTCGTCGCCAGGTGCCATAGCCATATCACTCCCATTGCGCTTCTCAAGGCTTTCGGGCCTCATTGTCGCCAAAAATCGATGCTCATACTTCATATTATTATTGGGATGCCCAATCGATGCCTGGTAGCACACGGCCGGGAATCTTTGCAGAAAGGATACATAGATACATAAATGGTTTCCACCCAGATGGTTTTTCGCTTCATAACTGTGGAATTGTTGGCTGCCCGAGATGACCGACGTGCCCGAGATGACCGACGATATGCCGAGTGGGCTTCATCACCATTGCAAGCTCTGTCATAACATTGGATTGAGCCTTGATGGACGGACTGCGTCAAACGTGAACTTTTAGTTTTGGTATAGGGATTATTCGAAGCTCGTCTGCGTTTTTATTGATATCTCGGCGGGTGTGATTCATGAATATGGCTCGAGGTGATCCCACTCCTACCTTCGAATTTAGCGAGTCGGATGTTCAGGACCTATTATTAGAGAGAAACAACTCCAAAGAGGCGACTTTCCTTGAGTATTCCTGTGCCCGAAATGCCCGGGTTGATGCGCAGCAAGTCCCAGCGGGAGACATGGGATTCGGGTCCCACTCCGCTGCAACCTTACCAGATGACGTTCAACAGCTCAATGTTCCAAGAAGGCGGGAAGTATCCCTGACCCTGTGCAATATTTCTTTTTCTTGGCAGGGCTGCAGACATCCTATTATATGGCGCCCAGAACCCGCTTCGTAAAGTCTGTCAATTGCTTCATGGTAGCGTCGGACCCGCCATACCCCTTCATCAGCTCCCCGTGTAGGGAACCCTGGTGTGCGGATGCGGCGAGGGTTCCAGGAAAGGATATTGCGAGTAGCGGGGGTGCGGTGCACATGAAATGGGAGTGGAAGAATTAGTGAGGGGCAGACAAATCGGAGAAAGTGCTCATGCGCACCTTGTGCGCCGCCGGTCCCTGGGCGTCGAACTGCGTCGCATGTTCGGGCTGGCACAGATGGCCAATGACGAGGTCGGCATAATTGTCGCGGATGAACACGCCGCGTTCGCTGTCGAAGAGTACGTAGAGCATGTACTGCGCGCATTCTTCCTGAATCTTCGAGTCAGCAGGAGATGCGACGAGGCCGAGTAATCCGAACCGCAGAAATCTGCTTGAATGGCATGATGTGGTTGATTATCCACGCGAGCGGTGAGAGCCAGCCCATGTACAGCTGCGTTGAGCCGGGAGTAGTAACCTGCCCGGGGTGAATGTGCGTGAAGGCAAGGTCTGGATTTTGCGCGGCAAAGTGCTACTAATCGAGTCAGATGTATCTTGGAGCAAGAGAGGGACTACATACTGCCATGAGGCCGTCGTTGTATGCGACACCGCGGATCATTCCCTTCAGTATACTTCTGACTCACCAGCATAGCACCGCTCAACAGTTTGATGGTGCTCCGGCGGGCGTTTTCGAGCCCGAGGTCGTCGGCCGGGATGGTGGCTCCAAACCCGGCGCCCAGCACAGACATGGCTCGCGCATGCTGGCCTTTATCCCGTGCGGAGATGAGCAGCGGAAGCAGCTCCTTCACGTACGTATAGCGTGAGTAGCACCTGAGGCCGGGATGAATCAATTCTCCCGACAAACAAAAATGATACGTGTCGCGAGGCACTACGTGCCGAATAGACAGGTGGTGGTCGAGGCCCTCAGCCGTCTCACCGCACCACACCATCGAGTTGGCCCCCGCGCTCATCACCAGGAATTTCAAGTGCGGCAGACGCGAGCGGAGGTCTGCGTATGCGGCCCGCACGCTCACCATGCTCGTCGCCTCGCAAGGCACGAACTCGTGCGCCCACCCATCGGAATCCGACGGTTTAGGAAGTCCTGCGAGGATGTTCGTGGCCGCAACGGCATTCCTGCCCCCCAGGATAATGTGCGCACGCCCATTCGTCTGACGAGCGAAAGGTTCGGCCATTGCCTGACCGACGCCAGACGTCCCGCCTGCAAACACTGCGACGGGGATGTAGCTGGGGGAGAAGGTCAGGTTGGAGCCTTTCACGATGGGCAGCGGAGGCATCTTTTGAGACGCTACTCGAGGGGTTCAGGTATCTGTATATCTTCAACTCCGCTCGTCAGCTGGAACACGTGTGCGGGCCGGGGTGACGCGTCCTTATACCTCGGCCTCTTGCGCGGGCTGCATGCGTATGCAGTTGAAAGAAAGCTAGTTTCAACGGCAGCAATTAGGACGAGCCGCGTGGAAATGAGCGAAATTCCCTGCCTGCTCCGCCCCAATTAGACACTTTAATGCTTTGCAGCACCCGGTTCTCACATCGTCGACGGGAGGACTGCAAACATGCGAGAATACCTGAGGAGTACAGTCTGTGCAGAGAGCGCTGGTTGGCTTGGTACCAGGTGGTGTGCGGTGGGAGCTGTCAAGGAGGCGCACAGCCGCATCGACAGATCAGGGTCTCTCCTAGACAGACACTTCAACACATACGACGCTCGTACCTCGCGTGTGTTGAAGTCTGTTATTAAGCGCGGGGGTCCGATCAGGGGTAAAACCTTGTTCTGTAATTTTATGTAATCACTCCCCATCGCCAAAACGCTCATCGACGGTCTATCTCATTTGTTTCATTGTAGAACTATCTGAAGTGTTATTCCCGGTATATGTATTGACTTTTTTTTTTTGACTCAGAACCTTTTTTGAACACCGTTCGCACTCGTAGGCAATATTTCGCTGGACGGCACGTGATTGGTCGCGGTGTCTGATAACCACGTTCCCCATTGAATTTTCGTAATTCTGAGGAGACAGAATCCTAATACACATAGATTCACTATATGTGCTCAGACAATGAGAAAACGCGCCTCCTGTGAGCTAGGTGGGTGTGATTACATAAAATTACGTCACCAGAACTTACCCTGATCGGACCCCTTCGCTTACAACAGGACTAAGGATCAAGGGTGTCTGATGGTTGGTTCATCAGTTCGGGAATCATCAGTTCGGGAATCGTCAGGGGCGTCTGAAGGCTGGCATCAATTACTTCAAATTTCAGCTAAAAAATGCGTCGGCGGTGGTGAGCTGATATGCCCAAATACCTTTGTAACCTCTTTTTCATGGAAGTATGACGCCAGCTTGAATTATTGTAACTAGTGTTTTGATTAACGGGTCCAACTCCAAGTCACTGGTGAAATCTACTTTAATTCGTTCGGAATATTATCCGATACACCATCTTGAACCGCCTCATCGTGCTTCGTCCCAGTTACTGATCCTGCACCACAATCTGGGTGCGTCTCCGTGGATCCACCCGACTTGCGGAGAGGGGTCGTATATGCTTGCATTGCACTGCCTGACCCACGTCAACCGGGGTTAGCATTAAATGAATTGTGCACGGCTGATTGAGCTAATGCGCAGTGAGAAAGCTGTCCACTCCGTAAAATGGCGAGCCAGCAGAACAACATCATTGCGTGGCACGTATAATAAAGCTCGGTGCGCCTTTCAGACCTGCATGGCTGATGCAAATAGAACCCCTCCTCTTGTTGTCCTCCCCTCAATTTTCACGCAGCGCCGCCGGGTAATCGTTGCGTGCACAAATTGCCGCAAGCGGAAAGTCAAGGTTCGGGCTCTTCATTAGCGTCCAGGAATAATTGACTCACCATTGACTGCTCACAGTGCTTAGCTTCCGAGAATCCGCCGCAAAGCCCGTGTAAACGGTGCTTGGAGAAGGGGATCGTCTGCGAGTACGTTGCTGTCGGAGAGGACAAGATGACCAGGAGTCAACCACTTGAGCGGGTGTCGGAATCTCCAGTATACGCTTCACGATGGGCCCCGCGAAATCTCCCCGCACCATCCTCCAGCTCCGACTGCTATGACCCTCCCGGGACTGGGCTCCAACGTCCCGCGTACCCGGACTCGCACTCTCATCCTAATCCCGCGCCATCGAACTCCCAGTACCTCTATCCCCACTATCCCAGCCAGTCAGCCAGTAATTCCGCCCGCTCATCGCCTAGGCCGGCCCATGTGTACAACGAGCCCAATTTATCGGGGACGGTGTTGATGCAGCCTACATCTTCGCCAAGTCTCGGGCGGACACCCAGCCAGCCCAACGCGACTGACAGTGCCAGACATCTCAGGCACTTGGAGCGGAGGAGGAGTTACCCCGCACCCTACGAAGTCCCACCACGCGCGAAGTAGGTCCTTCCGCTGATTCCATTTTAGTCATAGGCTCACTCTGCGCAGCTGTGGCCTTTGTCCGCTAGGTTTCTGCACCTGTAGCTGGAGCGACTACTGAACCGCTACAGAGGTTGCTCCCCGTCCCTACATTGAGCAGCTGATTGTTGTACATTATTAAATTATTGGATTTGTCGAAAAGGTTTCTGTGATAATGGACGTCTTCGAGGTTCAGCAACCGAAGTTTATTTCTGGGACTGGAGATGATTGGGGCCTGCAGAGTCGAGATTGGGACTAACACGAGCGTAAAGAACATTAATATTGGGGCGCCGGCGCTGAGCATCCTGTGCAGTGTACAGCTCTTCAGATCTCAACGTCGATGCTCCGTTGATCGATGGGTAGAACTATAATTTGGACTCGTTATCAATCAATCTACCTGAGGTTAACGCAAGGCCGTGGGGAACTCATACACGAAAGGGCCCACTGATGAAGTTGTCTTGAAGCCTTAACTTGTGCTGAACAGCATCCGCCGACGAGGCTTATTAAAAGCTCTCGAACCGGGTCTAAGTAAGCCCATCGCCATTTAATTATTGTGAGAAAAGTCAATTCAAATAGGGTTGGTCGCGATTTTGCCGTCTGCCATCTGGAGCGGAAGGTACCCGTGTGGGAAAATTAGGACTCGGTGTGATTGCAATAATAGAAGCCACGTGAGGACGATGGATGAAAGAAACCAACTCAGATTAACAGTGAAAGTGTAAATCAATCGTTGTTCTATAGCTACAACAGCGCGTCTGTGCAGTCGGAGTTCTGTATTACACTGATTCAATCCAACCAAAGGAAAACCCAATACAAACCAAGGAAGAAGGGACCCATATGATGTCACAAGTCGGGAAGTAAACGCAGCTCTGGAGCGGATTTTAAGACGGGGGGCTGGAGATGGGCAGTCAGTGGAGTGCATGCGGGCGGGGCGAGTGGCGCTCACACGGGAGCAACGCTCGTCGCCGGGCCTGCGGATGTGGATTGAGCATAAGATGAGAATCACTGATAGCGGGGAGACGTACCGGGCTGCGCGGTGAGGACGGGGAAGGGGCTCGCTTTGCACTGGCATGGGATGAGAACTGCCTGTCTAACGAAATGAGGGGGATGTGATGACGCACGGCGGCTTGGACATCCTTCCGGGTCTTGCCAGCGGGGAGGAAGGGCTTCGTGGTGAGCGGCATGGGCACGGGGATGACGTCTACAAGGTCGGGATAATCAGCATAAATTCGCGACCCCGCAGAAGAGGGTGCGTACCAGAGCAGTCGGTAAGGAACTCGCGGATTTGGCCGAGGGTGGCCATTTTCGACATGGCGGCTCGGAACTTGGTGGTCATCGTAGAGTGGCTGGCTGGGAAAATCAATGGCAGATTAGGAAAGCGTAAGCGGGATGAGGGAAGAAGCGAACCAATGAAGGACTGCCACTCGCAAGCAGTGCTAAGGTGGGGATCAATAATGCCGGCAGGGAAGACGGCCCAGGCCATACCGAGGGTCACGCGCGAGGGCGAAGTCGGACTGGAGACGGAACTCCCCGGCAAGAGGAGAAACCACTTCACCCTGGTTGCTGCCGTTCCCGGGGAAGCCCGTGCCAACGAGGAGTGTCTGAATAAGTATTAAATATCTCGCACGATTGTATTCTGTTCATTTGACTGACCTCGACGAAGAACTGCGCGTCAAAGGTTCCGGGGGTGGAGTCGAAGGGAGTTCCCTATGAGCATGCACGGATGAGGGACCAACACAAGAGGGGTAGGACACTCATGAGAACGCACTGGGATCGTTTCATCAACGTGGTCCTGGGCAGCAATAGTGTGGCTAGCGAGCAGGTCCACGATCTCGTTCGGGGAGAAGCCGGCGTCGCCCATGCGATCGAGGATCTTGTCGACGGGGTCGAATGGGTCGGGGACCAGGCCGGGCGGCGAGGGCAAGGAAATATTCAGGCGTCCCGCGAGGAACTCCAGACGTGGGGCACCAGGGCAGTTGCTCACGCCGACGGCACCAGCGAATTGGATGCTGTCACGGAGACATGCTTAGAAAGACTAGATACAAGTCTTCCGGTACTCACAAATCGCCGAAAGACACTTTATGTGCGATCGCAAAGGGACGCTGGATGTCGACGATATCGTCTGTAAAAGGAGGTGAGAAAACTCGTCGAAAGGGGTGGAAATCATGTACCGATTCCGTTGTTAGCCGCTGGCGCTTGGTATAAGCATGTTATGGATAAGGCCAGCGGAATTGCACGTACGGAACGCAGTCTCAATGTCGGAGTGGGCCATGATCGATCCATCTGCAGGCATGATCAGCGCTGACACGAGATTAGCTAAAATAATTCTGACCAGCACCGAGACCACTGTCGCCGAAGACCAAATGAACGAATGAGGGAGTACAGCAGAGGAAGAACTTGCCCGAAATGTCCATCGAAAAAGAGGGCTGGAGAGAAGCCGATGGCATCGTGGAATGTGAGCTGGAGGTGGAT
The DNA here is from genome assembly GCA_029289555.1 of Mycena latifolia. NCBI lineage: Eukaryota > Fungi > Basidiomycota > Agaricomycetes > Agaricales > Mycenaceae > Mycena > Mycena latifolia. The sequence continues at coordinate 185,793 of JARJLE010000111.1, read as the reverse complement.
CAGTTATTCCGCGAAGTTGTTGCAGGTGTTTTTTTACACGAAGGGACTGCGAAAATAACAGGTCAGAAAAATAGTTGTGGACGTAGAGGGGCGGCACGAGCCTCGTGGACTTCCTCGCCTGTCGAGTTGTAGAACAATGTTAGCGGAGCACACAAGAGTTAATGGTAGCTATGACCGTACCGCACTCTCCGCCGTCGAAACTGCAGAACGCGTTAAAAGATTTGAGGCGATGAGTTAACTGGTGCGTACAGGTTTTCTTGGATATCGTCGAGCACGTCGAACCAGACGCAGCACGAGGCAGATGCAGCAGTTCTGCCCTTGCTGCACGTCGCCCGCTTGGTGGGGACGGCGACGGCAGCGACTACGAGAGCTAGGAATGCGGCGGCGAAAGTGAACTGCATGGCACCGGAGGGAGAAGTCTGCTAGCCTGAGTTTCTGTCCACCTCGCAGACTGTTTTATACATTGTGCGAGGACATTAATCCGTTATTTCGTTCTGCAACCCTCGTGGGAGGGCGGGACCGATACAGAGATGCGTGGAATCCAATATTGCACGTCAGAACATGTCCAAAGGACAGGACTCCAGGAGAGTGGAAGGAGAAACGAGAATTGCCGGTCCCGAGGGAATTGAGGAACGAGCCAGAAAGGAATAGCCCAAGATTCGGAACCCGGGGAAGGGGTCAACGCATCGGCGTGTGCCTATCATGGCGGCCTTCCCCGCACCAACCCCGCACGAGAATCGTAGAAGGCGGGGTTAAACACAAGATGAACAATCCGGATATCAAAGCCGATTGGATGCTTGTATTAAACCCGCCTCGACCACGCGGAGAAGTAAAGCTACGATGCCAATCAGTCAACATCTTCCGTCAGAGAGAGTTCGCTTGTACCGGGTTTTGTCGGGGATCTCGGATTTTATTTCCCTGTAGTGAGAATCACTTGGCGTGGCGCAGTGACGTGGGTCCGCTACTTTGCATGCAGGTGTAACGTTCGTTGGTGCAACGCTCCCTCTTGAACGTTGTCTTTGCGATTATCTTGTCTCGTGTGGAGCACGTCAATGGAAAAGTCCATATTAGAGCCATGACCACGACCTGTCGGAAGAACATCACGGTCGTATCGCAGATATCTCCAGTGATATCATGGCCCCGGTACATCGAATCACAGAGCAGGGATTGTCTAAACGCCTGGGAGAAACTGGGTGAGAAAACGACGGAAGAAACCCGGGCTCTGCACTTTCCGACAACGTAACGTTGATGTCAGTCTTGACCCCTGAACTAGCGGCAAGGGTGTGGGTTATTGACTTTATGGCCGGTTCACGGAATGTGCTACAGGTTCTTGAATGTGTTTCGAGCAATGATCCTCGCCAGCCAATCCGCGAACAGTGATTCGTCCAAGGACTGGGGTCGAGGCGATGGGGAAGTCAATCCTCGAGATAGCTGCTGAACTTTTTTTCTCACGCCGGAGGGTCCATGAGTCCCCGCGCGGGCATCAGGATGCAAAGGCTTGGCTGGGCTTGGCAGAGGACTGAGAACAGTGAACAGTGAGAATCATGTGGGGACGGGCACCGCCCATGATTGATCCGGCATGTTTATCCTTATAAGTAGGGTAGCCCGCTGCGCGGCAGGGCCCGCTATCTATCTTTTGCCATACAGTAAGTTATGGTCCCACAAAAATCTTTCACCTTTCCTGCACCCCCAAAGTCTGTGATCAGAATCAATGACGATTCCTGCACACTGTACAGTCCAAGTCCTGAAGGCCAAGTTCACAAGCATAGTAATAACTTGTCATATTAAGACACCGCATAAAGTACATGACCACGACATAATGTTACATATTCTGCTCGTAGATACAGATTGAAGCCGAAGCGGCCGACAACGGGGAGGCAGCCCCCGAAGCCGGAACGCGGCCTGTGTGGGCGATGACTTGCATCCATGGAGTCGTCAGCAGCATATCGATCTACAACATCGGAGACTCACCGGGAGATGAAGGGTAATTTGATGGCGACAGTGGGCGGAGCTACGAGTTGTCGACGGGCAGAGGATTCATTATATCGAATGCTGCTGCCTGTAATGCAGTGAGAATCGAGACCACCAATTTAAGCGCCAAAGTCACCTCCGGGATGTTGCGCGGTGTCAACAGCTGCGATACTAAGAAGCGGCGAATTGATCGGTGTCGGTAGGATGATAGAGATAAGAAGCCATGGGGGCGGTTAAAATAGAGGCGGAGAGTCTGTGGTGCTCCAAGACGCGTAGGAAAGAAGCAAAGGCTGCGGCGGATGGGCCGGGAGAGAGCGAGGAGCTCGTGGATGAAGAAGAGTGCGAGGCACCCGGGGCACGGCGCGGGCTGTGGTGCAGGGTGGGGCATTTTAGAGAGCGACTGAACACGAGCGCAACTGTGGTGCGGCCGTTTCTAAAAAGGCGAGGATGAAGGGGCGAATGCGCGGATGTACCACAAGTATCGCATGTAGAATTTGCGCGTGGCTGCAGTGAGCAACAGTGAGGCGGGAACACACCTGAAATAATTAGGTCAGTTAGTGAGAACTAAACCAGGCCCTAAAAGAGGAACACGAACGGGAAAGAGAGTGGACGCGCGGACCGAGGTGGTGCCGCAGAATCTCAGTTCGTCCCAGGAGGTATGCGAGGTGTTTCAAGTTTACGAGGTCGCTTTCTTGGTGCCACGGAATCAGATTCTATCGGGTCGTCCAATTTCCGTTTGCGAGCTCGCCGCGCAGATGGTTTTGGGATTCCCGGCGGCGATGAGTGGGAACTGTCCGCCCCAGAGAGCCCCACCGACGATGTGTCGTCGCCGGGAGAGCGAACAGCAGAGGCTATGCCCAATGTCGTAAGACTCGTAACAGGTAGCTTGCCGTGTCGGATGTTCGGCGCGGTCAGCACAGCATTGGATCGCTGCAACTGATCGACAACGCGCCTAGGTTCGGAGCAAGCCTGTCTCCGGTCCGGCGAGCCGGACAATCTCGGAGAGAGGCTTGCTACAAACTGCCAAAAACAAGGCATGTGTTCGGACACGAATTGCGCTCTCGTTTTTACTCCAATTGCTATGAGTCAAGCTGGTAACTTGTTTATTAGATACTACTCCATAATCCTACCAACTCAGTTCGAAATTATATGTTGAGATTCCTCTGCTATATTGCATCTTTGAGCGCCCTCCTTCAACTTACATTTCTGATAAACAAAAGATAATTTTCACGAAATCCCTCGATGTTATGGGCTCGATCGAACCGGAATAATATTTCCAGCAGGTTTGCCAGCCAAAATTAGCCCGAGAACCTTTTCATTTCTTCAGGAAACATCCTTCGAGTATCACACCCGAATCGGGACAGTGTGACAAGACGCGTCTCATTAGTGACTAAGTGTGACTTGACGTGACTCTTCGCCTCCTAAACGCTCAAAAGCTCACTCCGACCTCCAATCTCTGCATCGCGGTCCTCGGCACTTCAAATCTGGCGACCCTACAGTATGACGACGCCTACTGGCAGTCACTCTTCCCCGAGGGCCAATTGATGGGCCTCACTCTCGAAGCCCGTTTCCACCTTATCTTTTCGCTGATGATTTTTCTGTCGATATCTACTCGGCAGTTCTTGCACTGGCTATTTACCACGGAAATTCCCTCTGTCACCAAACGAATTTCGCACTTCATGGGCTTCTTTGGGACAGAAAGCAGCCTCGAGGCACAATTTGCTCCTGCAATGCTATTCAGTTTGTGGCGAGACAGGAAGCGGGGGCCAAAAGCGCAGAAGTACCTCAGAGAAATGACGGTTCCGTGCGCGCATGAGCTCGCACTGCAGGACAGCGACCGCATCATCTCTAGCCCCCACCTACGCATACGACTCAAAACTCTTACCATTCGGGAGCTTCGAGAGCTTTTACATCCGACGAAATTGGTCGAAATCATCAAGGGGCTTGCACCATTTACTTGGGGGATTTTGCACACCTTCTGTACATCCCCTAATCGGTCTAGAAGACAACGGAAAGCCGAGGAGGATGTCCCAATGCCGTCATCCGACCCAAGTGTAGGAGAAGAAGATTGGGCAGATGATCCAAACGATGACCCAGACCTCGAGGCGGGCGAAGCGGATCCGGCGGGCACACCAAAGCGTAATTGGTCCAAGGACTACCCCGGATTCTCACGCAATCCTGTCTTTGTACGTCCTGTCCAAGGTCTATTTCATCCAATGCATTGAGCCCTTGTACCTAGGTCATTCTGTTAACGATAAGCATGTTGGCGTTCGTCCGCAATCGCGCGACAAACGTCCTCCCGCTCCTCCTCGGACTCTTTTTCAAGATATCAGGGACGAGTTCCCGTGTGGTCCTGATGCTGAGCAACGCGGGCATCTGCGTATCGAGCCAGACAGTCGAACGTCTCAAGGTTCGCATCACAGAGGACGCGATTCGACTCGCCGTGGAACTCATCACAAGTGGTCAAGTCTTCTTCACCATTTTCGACAACATCAACATCTTCCTGCGCAAATCTCAGCAGCGGCTTTCGAACACGAACGACATGATCAACGCCACGAATTGCGCTATCGTGGGCATTCCCGACGTTGAAGCGTTCACCGAGGCGGACTTGGCGGAGCAGCTTGCTCTTCGCGGACGACGGGCGAATGCGAAGCCAACAAATATTCTGCCTACGCCGGAGGATGACAAAATTGTCGGCCAATCTTTCACTGCGCTTATAGCGGAGATGATTGTCAAATTCACTCCCGGGAACAGTGGCTGGAAGGATCGCAAAGATATCGCGGAGGCGGTGGCAGAAATGATGCCGAAAGACCGACCTATTCCTCCGACCCAGACTGATGCACGACCGTTTGGTGTCTTGGATGTGAACGAGGGCTCGAAGAAAGGTGTGGTTAAGGTCCTTCAGGGAGTACAAGAGCGGAGTACTCTCTCCCAGAAGGTCTGGTCGTCAATTTGGCGAATTTTTGTCGGTGACTGGCTTACTTCCAACAACCTCCGGGCTGCTCGGCGGGACCGAACGGATGATATAACTGTTATGGAACGCCTCGAGTACGCCCAAGAACTGAGTGCACCCTTCCACTTCGCGTTACAAGCCACCCACATGATCATGCGGACTCATTACGGACACGCAGTTGAAGACCCAGCTTCTCTAGCCGCTCACAAGGGGCTTCTGAATCGGAAATGGGATGTCAACAAACCCAATTATGCTGCTGCGAAGTCCCTCATCCGTCATTCTTTAATTGCTCGAATCTTGCATTGTGTTATGTACGTCCTTTCAAGTTCTATTGAGGATCAACAAGGCTAACAGTTACCAGGGTTATTAACGGTTTTACCGTTTACTCCCAGCTTTCAGGGTGGGAACCAACCTTGGCAGAGATCCAGGCAATCGCCCTCACCATCTCCACCGATTTCGCGACTGCAACAGCAGCAAAGCAGGCACAGGGTGCCGGGGACGATTGGATGGCACATTCAATTTACTTCATCCGCGACTCGCTCTTCTTTTGCCTGTTCGAAAAGGCCGTCAGTTTCGCAGATCCTGGCCACCTCATCCGAGTACTCAAATATTGGGGTTTGGCATTCCGTGGTGTCGGGCAGCACAATTACGCTCGTGAATGCGCTGAAGTGTTGGTGCGCTGGAGGTATGAGCTCCCGGACAAGCTTCGCCGGGCTCTGGAACGATCATGGTTTGTAAATCGTTGGGGAATTGCTGGCCGCTCCATTGCATCTGATTTGTACCTCGAGCAGCTCAATTTTTGGGTCAAGGTATGTTGTAAATATTTTCTTATAATTACTGCTCATTTGCCCTCCTTGCAAAGCGTGTTTTTATCGCTTCAGGAGCGGGAGTCACTGTCGAATATATTATTCGGAAAGGCTCTGCGTGTGTCGAGGCCTTCCGTGACATCACACACATGGTCGCGAATTTCTTCGGGGATCCTGATCGGGCGCGAAGATCCAAGGAGGTTAAGTTCAACCAGGATCTCGAGGCTTTGGTTTCAGAAATGCTACGCCGCAAGTTCCACGTCGTAAGCAAGGAAGGACACTTTGTCGCAGCACCACCAAAAAAGGCACCCGCAAAACCACCGAAGAATCCCCGACCTGTCGAGCCACCTCGTTCAGCTATTGTGGATGTATTCGTCAAGGGTGCAGAGGAATGGAACGGAAAATTCGGTGACTTCATCAAGTCCACAACTTACGATGCAGCTCTCGGTGGTTATCCCCCCGCAACGGAGTCCTCAAACTCAGGTCACCGCGATACGACACTGGATACTAACACCGCATTCGACAATCTCCAAAGCAATCCATTGACGTACGACAGCTACACAGATCTGCATGGTAGCGAAGATACAGACTCGGGAGCATTGGGTGGCAGGGGAGATTTCGACGGTGTGGAATAAGTAGGAAAGATAATTATAGATACATTGTAAAATTCATCGCCGCAGCTGAGACGGTCCAGCACCAGGTGTAGACCATCGTGCCGACCCTGCTGGAGTCGACGGCACAGAAGAAAGTGGAAAGCGACGGGGGGTAGGGGTGAAAGTACGTGTTGCCGACAGGCTTGTAAAAAAAATCGTCGTAAGAAGGGGTAGGAAACTGGTTTGGTGTGAAGTTAGGTGCAGGCACGGGCGTCGAAATAGAAGAAGGGGGAGGGGGAATGGCCCGAACAGATTGGCTCGAAGCAGCGGGCCTGCCGCGCGATGGACCCCGCCGTCTTCCAGAGCCCCGCGGACTTGATTGGACTGGTCGGGGCACTTCAGATGGAAGCGGCGTGAATACTGGCTGCGGTGTAATGGGGACGGGATCGCGGTGCGTCTGTTTGCGTGGTCGTCGAGCTGATTGAGGTGTCCGGGTAATGTCTAGAGTAAGACGCCAGCGGGAAATGATATCACAAACTTCGGCGACATCAGACGCCGGAGCCATATCCCACGGAACCGCCTTGAGAATGTGCTTCGGCTCAACGAGAGCACGGTTAAGAAAAGTGCCTGAGGAGGCAACGAGCTTCTCGAGCTGCTTCGGCGGAAGGATGACTTCGCAGGGAATATAGGGGCTATTTCCCATGCGAAAACGACGGTCCTTCCGCCAGGTTACGAGCAGCTCACGAAGCGCAGCTTTGTCCTCTTTCGAAACGGTTTGTTTGCCCTTAACGGGCTCAAAGTCCATGGAGTCGAGAGTTCCAGAATCAGAAATGACAGACACGGGAGAGGTGGGGCGCGATGGTGGAGGTGGAAGGGAATGAATAAATTCGGAAGCGTACTTGACAATCCGCGGACCGCGGGAGTTCGAGGACTGACACCAGGCGTATAAGTCCGGGTTGCAGTGGTGGCAGCACCGGTCGGACGGGGGTTTACGTTTGAGGTCGAGCACTGTCCAGCTTAGCTCATGTGCCGAGCTACGCGAGACAGGTCCGGATTTCGAGGCGATGGTCGCTGTCAAGCTCGTGTAAATGTCCAGTCCAGTTTCCGGACGAAACAGCTTTGCGAGGAAGACGTGGGAGCAAGCTATATTGATAAAGGTCGGCGTGTCGTACAAATCTGATGTGGAAGTAACTTACCTTCCGGAGAAGCACCGGAGTTGATGAAGGCCTCGAGATTCGGCTGGAGCTTCGCGCGCGATGCCGTGTGCGACTGAAGCTCAATAACCAGCTTCTCCTTCCCTTTGACCCGCTGAACCGCAAGCCCGACTTCAGGAGGTGCTGGTCTGTAAGCCCAGGCTTGCACGAAGAACATGCAAGTCCCAATGCCCTCTCTGCTCCGACCAGCACGGCCCCATCGCTGTACCAGGACGGCGAGAGACCGGGGACACTCGAAGACGATTGAATATTCCACATCGGGCACGTTGCAGCCCATCCCAGCCGCGTCTGTTGCGCAGAGAATCCGATAGCGGCCCGACAAAAATCCCTCCCAGCAGTCTTTCTTGGCAGCCTCTGAGATGTCCGATGAGTAGGAGACCACACAACCACGCAGGTGCGCGGGTAGAGCACGTCGCCACGTCGCTTTTGCCTTCCCAGTGCCTGCCACAGAGCTGTGGTAGGTCAATATCTTCGGGATCGCGGATGGGTCTGATTTGTCATCGAGATCTGCTGGCAGGAGATTCAGGACGTCGAGAATGGGATTGTGGGTGTTGGTGAGTGTGCGGGTGCGGAAGAAAAGGTTGGCGCGGTCGGACCCGGCATCCAGACCCCAGAACGGCCGATGTCCGAAGCCTAGGGAGCTCCATATAATGTTAAAGGTGCTGGTTGCGCACGTAGCGGTGCACGCGACGAAGGGGACCTCCTGCCCGGTGAAACTGCGAAGGCGGTGGAGCTGCTTATACATGGGGCGGAACTCCTCGCCCCACTCGTCGATGCAGTGAGCTTCGTCAACAATTAGGGCATTGACACGCGCCCTAAATTTTGTGTCCATCCAGAGTCTCCCAAAACGGTCAGAAAGGGCCATTTCGGGGGAGATATAGACGAGCTGGGCGCTCTTCTCCGCCGTCTTCCATACGGCATGGTCGCTGGTGTTTTCCTCGTTGATAAGGATTGCGCTAATACCTTTTTCAGTGGCTTGCTTGACCTGGAAAGTAGCAGACACAAAGTTACGACCGCACCAATTTGGCAGCTTAAAATACACGCACCTGGTCGGCCTCCAACGCCTTTAGCGGGCAGATAATGACTGTGACCTTGTTCTTCCCCCCTAGAACTGCGACCGCCTCGAAGATGAGGCTTTTCCCGTATCCTGTGCCGGCAAGGAAGATCGAGTCATAACCGCGCAGAATGCGGATTATGAGATGTATCTGCCAGTCGTCCGGTGTGTAAGACAGCTTCAACTGGGTTATAACCATCCTCCGGGTAGTTTCGAAGTTGTGTTTCCATTCTTTTAAGCCCTGAAGACGTGTCGAGCGCGGCGGTATGCGTCTTCGGGGAGTGCCAGGTGAGCGGGGTGCAATGGGTGAGAATGGGCGGCGGCGGGGTGTTTGAGGTGTCCGCGGTGTATTTGGAGGTCTATCCGGCATTCTCGAGTGCAGAGTGGCAGGAGAATAAGGTGTGGTGAGCGGCAGGAGGCAAGCGAGACGCGACGCGCTGATGACAAATTATTCCCAATCAGGCCCATTTTGCGTCTCATCGACACACCCCAAATGGTGGTCTGCTCACCCAGAATAAAGCTCAGCGAGCATCAGGGACATCCTCCCAACAAATTTGTCTCTTCAGATTTTTTTTCCCGGCGTTGGATTTCAATTTATTCAAGGTGCTATGAAGCGGTCCTCTGCGTCGGAGGCCCGGAATGCCCTGGGTCTTATGACATGGCTCTTGGCTTAAGAAAGATTCTGAATAGAGGGAAATATTTTTACGCTTCCTATGTACAATTCATTCCAAGAGACCGAAGGATTTGACGCGGTATTCGAGACGCTAGAGCGCGCAGAACACATTGCTCTTTTTTTACATCTTGGCACAAGCCCCTTCCAGAATGCGCTGCGAAGCACGTGCATGTCATGTGAGAAGGCGGCTTGTTCCGAACCTACAACGCGCCCAACATCCACGCCCTCCGTGCGCACAGCAGGGAGCTCGCGTGCCTGAGCCCCTGCGCCGTACGACTTCCTTATAACTTCCGATGCCCGCAATACTTCCGCTTGAGTCCCGTACTGGATAATAGTCCTCAAGGCCAAGTACTCCAGCCGACGAAACTCGGCGCGTGCATCTTCTGAGCGACGACAACAAATCCTAGACTTTGGGAAGGGGGTGAGTATGACCAATCCACTGAGCGAAGTAACTCTGGACAGCATGACATAGGGAGATTCGGTTCCGTTGCACCCCGTGAGATTAACGACACAATGCTCGATGGTCTTGCCTTGCGCCTTATGGGCCGTTATCGCAAAGGCCGGGAGAATCGGGAGCTGGGTACGTTTTACAGAGACGGTTTTACCGGAGTGAGGATGCTGAAAATCCATTGTCACAGTGTCGGTGAGTGCGACAACATGATGATTCGGCAATCCAGGAACGACACCGGGGCTCGTATCAGGTGCTTCCACAATGCAAGAAAGGGCATGTCGTTTGCCATCCTGACCTTCCTCGTACCGTACACTGACAAGTTTTCCGACACATCCATTCACAACGCCGCCTTCAACATCAAAATTCTGTGAGAACATTACAGGCATACCTATGACAAGGGGGATGCGTCCCAACCGATACCGAGTCTTGCTGGAATCTAGGTCCATGAGCTTCGTCTGAAGAGCAGGATCTTCAATGGCTTTGTTTCTTCCCAGGTGATCCGAAGAGTAGTACCAATGAAGAGGTTCACCAGACTCGATCGCGAAATCCCGCGCCATCCTGATGTTAATAGCATCCTTCATCGCGTTCTCAGCTACTATTATTGGGGCTGATTTCCACTCAGGGGAATTCCAGTCAATGTCCAAATTGCTCGCTAGTCGGGTGTTTAGCAAATCGTAGTCAGCATCTGTGCATCGACCGTCACGCAGGCGATTGAGAAGATCCACGAACGGTTGATTTTCTGGTCCACTTTGCCTCATAGGTTGTGTTAATATAACCACTGTCTTGACTGACAACCATAGGAGCTTTCCAAACACAATCTTTTGACCGGACTTGGTTGCGGCATTGGCGATTGCCTTGTTGTCGAGGTGAGCATATAACCGCTTTTGGCTGACCGGGGGTAGTTGAGCAAAATCCCCAGCGAACACAATGCTTATACCACCGAAAGCTGAGACATTTCCCTTCGCTACACTGAGCGCATGGCTGATTTCGTACAATAGGGCGCAACCCACCATGGAGATCTCGTCAATGAATAGATAGTCGACCCCCTCCCACATGGCCATTAACTCTTCTTTAGCCTTTGCAGACATCGCACCGGATTTCTTTGGGCTAAATTTCAGAGCTGCGTGAAGCGTCATCCCCGCAATATTCCGGGCTGCAACACCTGTGTATGAAGAGAGTCGGAAACGACGTGCTTGACCCCGCCCAATGAAGAAGTCTTCCAATGCGTGGATAACCGCGGACTTGCCCGTGCCACCTTGTCCGCCGAGGTACATTCGCAACGGCTCCTCAGTCTCGGACTGGCTATGATCTGCGACGATTCGGAAAGCCCGAGCCTGCTCAACGTTGAGAGTATGCTTTGCAATGATAGCGTTCGCGCCGAGATCAAGGTCAGTGCCAGGTGCACGTGCAGGGTCCCGACTAATGAGCTGATCTACATCTCTGATCGTTGGTTCCGCTCGAATGCTGATCAATTCCCTGAATGCAGAGCCATCCGCAACACCATCCGACCTTTGAGATACAGAGGATGAGGCAGATGCTTCCTGTGGTGCACGTTGGTCTTCACCGGTGGCCGATTTTTTCCACTTTTCCTTTCGATCTTGGTAAGCCTTTTCCCATAAGAGTTCCTCGTCTCGGTTACCATCCAGTACACAGGTGTGCAGCGACGCTGAGACAGGCAATGCCGAAGTCGTGCACGGAATGCGACCGCCGATGAACCCGCTTGCCTCTGCATACTCCAACGCTGCTAAGATATCAGCGGTAGCTCTGTCACTGCGCTGAGATCGACAGTGATCCATTGACGTCAAGTGTTCGAGTATGCCGTCCTCATCCTCTTCCCCGAATTCATCTCCACCGCGGCCTCCTCGTTGCAATTCAAGACTTAATCCTGCCTGCCGCCTTGAATGTCGGTTGGCGTAATGAGCATCACGACTGTCTTTGCACTCGTGCAGAATTTGCATGTTGTTGATGCAGTCCAAAACATCCGGAGGGCATTCGTCTCTCAAGAAATGAGCGTAAGCTTCAACCCACGACTGGTTGACATGGCGGAGATCTTCAGAATGCCGCCACGGTTTAAAGAGTATCAGCATTAATCTTGCGTGTTTCGCTGCAGATTTCTCGTGATCGCGACGGGGGATAGCAGGGCCAATCGGAACCGGGACTCTTCGGTTTTTGTGAGCGCGAACCCTCACGAGGTGTGTGTCAGATTCCAAATGACTCTCGCGGAATTTAACGCGTGGTGCATTTCTGACGGAGCACTCTAGGATGTTATCACGGGACCAGATACACGGTGTTTGAGTTTCTGACTCAGGCATCGGTGAATTTGAGTCGGGCAAAATTGGACCAGTGGTCGACTCCGCAGCGGGTGACGTAGACTCAGCCAGTAAGGTTTGGTAGTCTTCCTCCTCAGGTAAACCATTGTCGCTCCCGGAGTCAGAAATTTCCTCAACATTGCAAGTGGTTTTTTTGATGCGTTCCTTCACCGTCTGTGCCACAAAATCCCACACGTTTACATCCTGGAGTAACTCACCCCTGGACTGGTAATCGCAGGCCTGATTGGCAGTTGGAACAAGAGTGCCCGAGCAGCCCATTTGCAGCCTGATTTCGTCAAGATCGTCCTCGAACGGACTTTCTTCCGGTCCATCGGTATCTGTACTGTCAAGTAGCAAGTTCTCCTCAGCATCCTCAAGTGCGTCACCCAAATTGACTTCCGGAGATGACTCGTCCGAATTGCCTGTAGGGTCTGGAGCCTTTCTCGGGGGGTCCGGGGACGGATAACATTCCGGACTTGGGTCTTCTTTGTTTATGAGGCCCTCAAGACTGGTCCAGTACAAGTTAACATACTCATGGCTTGTGAAGTGATCCTCAAAATCCATTAAATACGAAACAACCTGTTGTGCTGATAATTCCTGTTTAGATATCAGCGAGTGGGCACATTTTTGGAGAAGTTTGCGTGCGCGCGATTCAAGGTCGTCTTGTACGGGATCAAACTCGCCTAGTCTCGTCACTGCCAGTTCCAGCGCAGCGTACGCAACGTGAGCCTGCAACTGTGATTTTGTTATATAGTCCGTGATATAATACAATATAGCTTTGGCAGCGGGTCCGGAGCCGATAAATTTTATGTCCATATTACATCGGATTGCTTGTAACATGGTCATGTTAAAATTATTGACGAGACCGTCCAGACAACGCAAGTGGAATTCCCCGGTCTCAGGATCAAACACACTGATCGGGCGCTCGTTGCTGCTGTCCAAATCAAAGCGACATTCACGGGGGTCAGGGTGTCCCTTCCAATACTTGTAACAAGTGCCGGTATGACGATGCCGTTGACAGCGTTCAACGAGGTTATGCAAATCTTTGGCCGCCGCATCTTCTGCAACACCAGGGTCAAGTCCGCCTTCAGGCCCACGAGTTGAACACGGATGGAATTTAGAGAGCGGAGTCTCCAGATCTGGTGCGGGATCGGGAGGAACCTCGGTGGATATTGTGTCGTCCAAGAAGGCAATCAACCGTTTCTGGAATTCCTCGTTACCTCCGTTTTCCATTGCCTTAGCTTTGATCTCGTTGGGATCAAGTGCACCTTCGAGCCAGACCATCATATGGCAGTGAAGGCTTCCTCTGCCTTGAGCTTCGACGCAGCCATAGTATGCCTTGACACGCCCGAGTATACCACCTTCTTTGTCTTTTTGCTTCGGGTCGTATGCCAGAATAGTGTCAATGAACACTTTCATGTAGATGTTGAAAAAGCGAGCGGCGAGAGCTGGATTTTTAGCAATGGCAATGGACTGAGTGATGTAATCGGGAATGTCATTCGGTTTGAGGTCGTCCAGGTCAATCTCATCGCCTGCCAAAAATTTCACAAGTGGATTATAAACGTCTGCAGGATTTATGGTGATATAGAAACTTGGGAGGCCCTTCTCAATCATTAAAGCCCGAATCTGATTTCGCATGACGAATTTTGACTGGGCCGAGCCAGGGACATGCGAGTTGATTATTGACACTTCTTTCATGAGCCTCAAAACCCGTCGTTCTTCTTGATTATTGGCTGTGGTACAGTCACCCGCGGCAACACGCTCAGACACAATGTGAACAGCGGCAGGCGAAACCGTACCAAACTGAGCAGCGACATAATCAAAGTTAGCACGCTTGACCTTGAAACTAGTTGTGAGTAATAGGGCCCTGCGTTGAACCATGTTAAACGCTGTGAACAAGAAAGAATAGTGTTCCTGAAAGCGCCGATCAGCCAGGTTGAAAAAGTGTTTGATATGCCGTTTAAATGAGAGAGGTGAACGTCTCCGTGGATCCTCGAGGCCTCCTAAACCATACGGAAACAGAGTGGGATACATCATCGGGAATAAATCAGGGTTCTTAAACTCATTGACTGCTTTCCGGTCATGCGGAATCTCCACATAGTTACTGCTTGGTTTTTTCAGATGTTTGAGAGCTTCAGCCCGAAGAACATGAGATGGGGCATTTCCATCGACATCAGCGACAACGACACTTTGGAAGGCAGCTTCAGTAGGGGGAGGGGGGGCCAAGATATCAGCCAGGTCAGGCACAACGAGCGGTTCTGGAGGACGAGCTGATCCTGGGACATAATCAGATGTTGCAGCATCTATCCCAGCGGACGGAACTATATGCTGAATATGGAATGGAAGTAGCACAGTGTCGTCATGGTCATGAAGAACAGTTTTGTCTACAAGGACATCCTGATAAAGGTGATTATGGATTTTCAGCCAATTAAGTGCATTCATCACCCGTTCCTTGCGAACAATGAGGGGTGTAGCCTTTGTCCTGAGCCACTCTTGGGTAGGAGGATCTGGGCCAACGAATATTACGCAAATAGGTGTTCCGACGTCGTCAATCGAAGGGGGCAATGTTTTGGCAACTGCAGATGGCCGCTGCGGATACACAATTATATGTCCACGAACTCCGCGCTGGGTAGTTGGTATATGTGGGTTATCATCACGTAGTTGAATTATCCAGCATTTGGCGCGGCAAAGTGCAATCATTGCCTCTTCTACAACGGTTAGACCAATAAGCTCAGGCGGGACCGGACCGAGGTAATTGTAGTTAGCAACAGATTTTGCAGGGACTCGATTCTTCTTCAGGTCATTCCGGCACTGTCTGCAGCAAACCAAAACCGGTGCATTAGTGTCTGGATCGCTTTCAATGCACGCCGGGTCCAAGAGGAGATTGGCATATGGTGTATTGGATGCGTTTGGCATAGGTGGTAAAGGACAGTCTGGAGAAAGCCATGGAGGAGGTGGAATCGGTAGACCATCATCCGGGTGATCACCCTTGTCTGAGACAAAATCCATCTAAACATCGTTGTGAGAGTCTGGTTGATTCAGTCCATCAAGTGTGTGCACAAGATCATCTTGAGAGCAGTCCATAGACTCCCTGTCCTCGGGTGTACTGCAGCGAGCAGGTGCGGCGGAGTTAGTGTCCGAATCATCGCCGTCTGATTGACACGCATTTGTGCTGCAACTATCAGATAGATAACCCTCTTCTTCTGCCGTCACGTCACCAGCCAAGTCCGGACGCTTCAACAGATCCCATTTGAAGTCGCTCATTCGGATCGTTGTCTTCGCTTTCATCGGACATGTCTCAGAGCAACTGCCACAGGTGAAAGTACGAAGCTCTTCGGATGATATGCGGAGACCGAAGTTATCCAACAGGCGGTTTTTCAGTGATTCAGGAACCAATTGAGGCCATTCCGCACGAAGACGAGCACTTTCACGAGCCCTGGCTTTTTTAGCAGATCCAACAGGCAGAGTACCATCGACACGCTTTCCAGTCCTAAGACGCTTAAGAAATGCTCTTAATCTCGCTCGCAGTTTTTTTGACTTTGTCAGATTCAACATATGCAACATCATGAAGTTCCAACAATCTGCGCAGAGGCTTCATATTCAGAAACGGGCACACCTGGCGAAGGATATGAATTTGAAGAGCTGTAGTGGGATCGTCCGTCGGATCATCCAAAGAATCACCCTCAAATTGGGATACAATTGAGGCACATGAGAGATGAGACACGAGTCCTTCTCGACGTACGCAAAGGCCGCCCCCAAGGTGCTGAGTAATGGCGTCCCTCAAGATTTTCCGGGTGGGTTTACCAGGAGAAAAGGTCAATCCATGTGATCGTGCGAGAGCTAAGAGTGTGCCGCGTGGGAGAATATCGAGGTCATTAAAAATGGAGAGTGATGGAGTGTGGTTAGCATGAGCGGTCGCGAGAGCGGAACGCCGGTTAGCAAGAGAGGCAAATGTGCGGAAACGGGATTCGCAGACAGATGGAGCAAAACCAAGGGATGTCCCGATGATGCGAACGGAGGAATCGGGCAGTGTAGAATCAGAGCCAGACAAAAGGATGCTTAGTGCAGCAAACGACATGTGCTGAGGAGCATCAAACGCGCTACTGTACGTCTGACAAGAGCACTTCTTGGAAACATGTGTCTCACCGCACAAAGAAACACAGGCACCAGACAATAGGTGACACAGGATAGCATGCCGGGCAGAAGACACAGACATGGAGTCGTCGTAGCTTATATGATGAAGTCTAAGAAACTGAAAGAGGTTAGGCAGGTCAGCAGTGAAGATATTCAAATCCGCACGCGGGGACAACAGGGAGGTAACCAATAATTCATGCGGAGGGACTTCAACGGGGACAACAGCGCGGGGACGAGAGGAAGAGGCAACCGAAGAGGAGAGGTTGGACCTAGATGGACGGGAAGACGAAAAGGCAGACACGGAGGCAACACGGAAGGGGAGTGGTCGAAATTCACGATAATGGGACTGAGCCAGAGGCAGAGAGGTATGACATTCGGTATCAGGTGCAACATTAACAGGTACAGTTTCAGTTTCAGTTTCAGGATCAACAGACACGCCTGGTGGACCTGGAAAACATGTTAGTAAGTTGAACAGAACGAGCAACAAGGAAGGAAAGGAGACATACAATATGCAGAAAGAATCGGGAGGATGAGGAAGCGCTCGGAAGTCGTAGTGCATCAGAACCTGAGGGATCTGATGTTAGGAAGAATCAGGGTATATAGAGGCGGGATTCAAACTCACCGGTGAACGCGGAAGAGCGCGAGGGCCCAGAATCAGATCGATAATATGGTGCTATAGAAATCTAAGACGGAAGAGTGCTGAGATCAAGAGGCGAGACTAACCCGAGGAGACTAAAGGGTGAGGTGCAGCCACTGGAAATGGAGCTTTTAATGCAAAGTAGAACAAAAAGAGGAGATCACCCACAAGAAGAAGGCTGTGTTTGCGGCAAGCCTGGGACCTGGGAGGCGGTTGAATAATACTCGGAGGCTGGGAAGGCTTCAGTCGGAGTAAGAAACGTGAAACCACACGTACAGGAGACAAAACGTTCGAATGGGGATGCTGCAGGACAAGGTCAAATACATAAGGAGACGAGAGGAGCAAGAGACTGACGGGGATGAGAAGCATGACCCTGTGCGGCTGGGTCAGAAGCCGACGAGCGATAGTGCCGAGCTGATGTGATCTAAGCGATCGATAAAAAGAAGGCGAGATTAGACGCACAAGATGGAAATGAAGGAGGAGTCGACGCTAATGAGGACATGAGTAAGCAGGAAAGAGGGATGGAAAGAGAACCCACGATGATCCGTAACAAGATGCGACGAAGGGGAGATATCTGAAAGACAGGTAAACAAATAGGAGTAACGCGGGGGAGAAACACGGACAAGAGGAGAAGAAAGCCCATGAATTAAAAGAAGAGCCGAGGCGATGACCAGCGTAAATGAGGCAGTCCCGGAGGTAAGCAGCCCAGTCGCGGCCGAATACAACATCATGCAGAGAGCCAGTAGAGACGGAGCAGCGGACAGAAAAGGAGAAGGGCCCATACGGCCCGGCAGAGACAGTAAAGAGATACGCTGAATTGCGAGGAGGCGGCAGACGAGCGGCGAGAGAGGAGGAGATCAAGGTGCGAGAGATGTTTGCGAAAGTGAAAGAAGTCACTGGTGTACCGTCGAGGAGGAGAGACATGGCTGCAAGAGTCAGGCCTTGAAAGGCGGAACGGGGCAATATATAGATGGCTACTGGCAGTAAGGAGTGCATCAAGGGATGAGGAGGGACACAAAGGAGTGCGCCAAGCGCGGCACGTGGAGCACGAGAATGGAAAGATTGCAAATGAGATGGCCGGAAAGGGCAGAAACGTCAATATTTACCAACAACTGCAAAGAAGTCAGCTTCCTAAAGCGGTTGAAAAAGCAAATAGAGACAAAGCCAAGACTTCCAAAAAGAGGTGTATGAAACTGCGCCAATTCTTTTTTCAAAACTGCTTTTCATAAACACCACAAAAACCCGCTACTAAAGATAGCGGGAATTTGTCCCCCGCGAAAACGAGATTCTGGATGTTCCACCATGTTTCGCCATCCACAGGCACTTTATGGACACATGTTGTGAGAAGGAAATGTTCATTATCCCTCTGAATATAAGGCTCTCGCAAAATATCCCTCACTTCAGTCGAAATGCAACCTATACTCAAATTACCATCCACTCGGCATAAAAATATTGTTGTAGTTCAGCAACATATGAGAAGGAAACTGAATGGGACACTTGCGAAAACGAACTACAGGTCATCAGGGTACAAAAGGAATAAATTGGAACAAATTTCGGAGCCTATTGCACCAAGGGTTGAGGACGCGACCTGTTTGTCACGCATGTTACTTGGGCAGCAGTGGTGACAACACGCGTTTGACATGCCATCGTAAACCATCCATCGTTTATTCAAATCTCTGTAGATTCCTTAGGTCCTGCAGCAAAAATCATAGGTAAATGGTTCCTCTACAGAAGTACTGTCTCCGATTTTTCGGAATGTCAATATTGTTAAAAAAACTGGTTGATTTGCCGCAAAATCTAGTCCCATCTCACATATTTCAAAAAATTCAAAATTCGGCCACAGTACTTCTAATCTTTACCCAATTTTGTGTTAATCGGCCGCCTCAGTTTTGATTTCAAGGTGTGTTGAGACCAAACGATGGTAGTTGCAAAACTGGAACCGACCTTTCCGGTGAGCCAAACAGGGCCAAAGCTGCCGGCTTTTGATCGAGTGATGCCCGTCCCCAGCTCACTGAGAAGATAAGGAAGTGCGTCACGCAGTGACATTAAGCAAAGTTGTCGGTGATTGCCGGCTCAGGGCTTGCACTGACTTGGCATGGTATACTGTTCACGGGCTCGGACAGCTCCGTCCGACTATCATCTCTTTCTCGTAGCGCACTTCACTTGGGTTGAGCTTTTGAAGGTTCCGGTTTTTGTGCTCGGAACCCACGTGGAACGAGCCTCGGTACATTCCGATTGAAGGTTAGAACCAACCCGCCTATCGACATAGATCGTGATTCCTCTAGGAAAACTCGAGAGCTGGCAGGATATCCCGATTCGACAGCCTGCCCTCAAATTTGCAACTTCTGAGCCCCAACATTAGAATTCGTGCTTGAATTGATCTCGCCTCAATAATTCAACGATTGGTCCACTGAAGTCATCAGTCGGCTTACCTCTTGCCTCCCGAGTCGTCAAATTGCTCACTGCAACTTCCATACGCACTCGAACTCTGCATGGGTCCCCTGCAAACTTTTGTAAAATCTTAGTGTATTGTTTTTCTTTACGAATATATGACTTCTGAGCCTGATGATCGGCCTTCCTATATACCATCCCAATTGCTGGAGTAATTCCTATGTAGCGAAACATCAAGGACTGCGGCCAACCAAATAGCTCGAATCAAGTCGGAATTCTGCGTCAACAAACACTGTTCGTACTTTAAGCAATTTTATTGGGACGATCCGTGAGGTCAAATAGGGTGAGATGAAAGAAAGGAATCTGGGAGGTTAAGCCGGCGCCCGGTGATCCTTGACAAAGCGAACCTCGGACTCCGGAATTTATTTACTCTAGACATCGCTCAGTAATGAAGCGGAAGTTACAAGCGTACGTGTCTCTTTTCCGCAACGCTTTAGTCCGTCTCATGCATACTGTGCAGTGACAGGATAATGCCGAGTCTTCTATGTTGAAATTTATTTGGAACGGTGATTCAAGAAGCTTGAGTTAGATAGCGGGCATTGCCGTGCGGCGGCTGTTGAGATTACAACTGCTGTGCACGCACTGCCCACTTCAACAGAATTTTTTACAGCTCACCATTTTAGTATTCCTTCCACAGTTCTTTACAGCAGTTTTAAAGCCCTTCAAAGTATATATTCGTGTACATGTTTGAATGAATTCCCCGCGCGTTTGCAACGGGTTCACTGCTTATTTGGAATCTCCGACTTGAAATCCAACAGCGGCAACGGCCGCCAACGTAATCAAGCGATATCGGCGCGATCACTCCGGCTTACTATCTGCCCGCCGCATATCGGCGGAGTTTGAATTCCTATCTCTTCTTCCGACATTTCACTCTACCGAGCACCAACTGAAGAACACCTATGGCTCTGGATATACATCTTTTAGAAGTTCAGACCCACATTTACGCCATCGTACCCTATGCTCTGGCTAACCTCCCTGTAGATTTCTCCGGCTGGCTTGGCCTACATCTGCCTCGGGGGCTTCGTAGTCGCCGTGAGTCGATCCACCACGGGGAGGGTCCCAGTTAACGGCTTTGCAGTTCTCTACTGTCTCGCTTCTCGTCAAGGAGAAGGTAAGTACGCATCCTGGAAGATGCTCGAGGGCTGATGGTGAAATTTTAAAGCTGTATATCAATGAAGTCATCCTCGGGACTATCTTCGGAATCATAGTTGGCCCGCATTGCGCAGGGATTTTCGACCCCCGCTCATGGGGGACCGCGACGGACGCTATCACACTGGAGGTCATGCGCGTTATCCTCGCAACGGGGCTCTTTGCAATTGGGGTGGAGCTACCGGGCTCATACATGGCGCAGCACGTCAAGGGGCTGCTTATCCTGGTTGTACCAACTATGGCGTTCGGATGGGTCGTCGTTGCTGGTGCGTTCAGAGTCTCATCGTTTCCTACTTGCGTTCAAGGCCTCCACAGGCATACTGCGCGCGCTATTCCCGGACTTGGTTTTCACGTCGTGCCTCGCTATCGCTGCCTGCCTGACGCCGACGGATCCTATTATATGCGCCACGATCGTCGGTGCGTCTTCTTTTTTACGCCGCACTCTTCGTCTGGGATTCCTCTAACCTTGAACAGGCGGTAAATATGCGCTGAAGCATGTGCCGCGCAATCTTCGCCTCATCATCTCCGCCGAGTCCGCTGCGAACGACGGCCTGGCCTACCCGTTCCTTAGCATTGCCATATATCTCACTGTCGAGACGTCGCGCCGAGTTGCCATTGGCAAATGGTTCCTCGTGGGCTGGCTTTGTGCGTCCCTTGTTTCTTTAGAGAACCAATATTCATACGCCCTCATACGCCCTTAGACGAAGTGATTCTGGGGATCGTTCTTGGCGCATTATTGGGTAGATTGTTCCGTTCTCTTCACATCTCCGCTCATGTAGCTCAAGGCTTGGGGTTCTCTTACGTGATGAAGGTTTCCCATAAGCGCGGGTACATCGACCGGGAATCGTACGTTGCGCAATATTTGGCGCTCGCCCTTTTTACCATTGGTGCGCAAATTCATCTCAACCTCCTCTCTTCCATCGATCGAATTCTATGCTCCGTAGGTGTCGCTAGCACCATTGGCAGCGACGATCTGCTCGCTGCGTTCGCTTGTGGTACGTCCTTACTGTACTCATTCCACCCAGTCTGCTGATTCATACTAGGCAATGCCATCTCGTGGGACGAGCACTTCAACGACGTCACGGAAAACGAGGTCTTCTCCTCCGTGATCGACCTCGTCCTCAATTGCGGCTGCTTCGTGTACATCGGCGCCTGGATGCCATTTGACGCCTTCGCCAGCCCTGAGCTCGGCATTGTGCCCTGGCGGCTGGTGGTCCTGTTCCTCGGAATCCTCGCGCTGCGCCGGATCCCGAGCGTACTGCTGCTTTATCGCTGGGTGCCTGAAATCAGGACCTGGCGCGAGGCGCTCTTCACGGGGCACTTTGGGCCGGCGAGTCGTTCAATTCCGCTGCCAGTGGATATAATATGTTAATGGGGTACCACCATTAGATGGGCGTTGGCGCGGTGTTCGTGTCCACGCTCGCGCTGACGCGGCTCCCGACCCCGCACGACCCGCCGGAGGGGCAGCAGGAGCTCCTGGCGGCAACTCTCCAGCCGATCGTCGCGTTCGTGGTCCTCGGCTCCATCGTCATCCGTGCGGATACGTTCTCCGACCGTATCTGTGCGGCCGCTAACTACCATGTCCCCGCAGACGGTCTCTCCATCCCGTTCTTCTCGCTCGGCGGCAACATGCACTCGCGCACGCGCTCGCTCATGGCGACGCTTACGCGCACCGACGGCGGCCCGGATTGGCTCGTCGGTCTGCGGTGGGGGCCACCGGCGGCGGCCGCGGATGTCGAGCGCGGGGCGGAGTCGCGGACGGCCACTGTCGTGGGCATCGGCGCCCGCGATGAAGACGCCGAAGCGCACGTGCATGATGATACGATACCCAAGCAGCACCTAGTACGTGGCGCCAGGCGCGGGTATTTGTTTTTCCAGGCTCTGATATGCGCTCCAGAAACAAATTCCAGCTGGCAATGAAGATTCCGTTGACGCGCAGGCTGAGGAAGCCAACCGCGTCCTGACCGCGAGCCCCGTGTCGGCCGAGGGCCACGCGCTAGAGATGGAGGTGGACATTGGGACGGCGGCTCCGGTGCTTGGAGAGCAAGCTGGCAGCGCCGTGGCACAATAACATTTGCCAATGGCGTCCCGCGTACATGTGCATTCCCGTGCTCTGCGGTCTTTTGAATTTGTTTTCTTGCTTCAACGTACATACAATCCTCTTAGACTTTACTCCTGTCGTGTAAATTTGTGATGTGAGTAAATTTTAGCTCTTATCGGCTCCAAGTACTTAGGGGGATTGGATTCTACGGGGGGTCAGGGCCACCGTGAACAGAAACAGACATAATAAAAATTTGTTATCCACGAGTTGGCTTCATCCGTTTCAGTCCCAGCATAGGTCGGCGGACTGCGGGCTTCCTGTAAAAATTCTCTAGGGGTCCCTAGGATTATGCAGAGCGGCCCAATAGAATTAATCCAAATGTAGAGAGCTCTCACTCCTTCTCCCTCTGTCTCCCATTCGCAGTAGATTGTCAACTGCCTGCTTCACACTCACTCTGATTTCAACCTAATGTCAACAAAATTCAGTGGGCTGGTGCAAGTTCTCTCTTCTTTTTGACGACTAGCAAACTGTTTTACAAAATTGGTCTCGGATCTCCCCAAGCTATGAAGATTTACTGGAAGTTGGCTTGACGCCGACTCATCTAGTCGATACGTATCCCTGCTCAATATGTCACGTTTGAAGCCTGATTCGCTAAGAACTACAATGAACATGGATGGTGTATACACTTAGCATCCTTCCTACTGAATGACTCCAACAAAAGGGTTGAAATTGTACCACCAGCAGCTCTGCGTGACGAACACCGAACCAAACCCCGACTTTGTCGTCTGCCCATTGCGGATGATCTGGATGAAGGGAATCTGCGAGTCCTCGACCGGAAAATTCACCGATCCGATCGTTGCGCCGACCCCGCCGGTGAACTGCGCGTGGGTGGACCCAATGTCGAGGGAGATGGTGGCGGGGGAGCTGAGCAAGGACATAGCGAAGACCGCGTCCACGGGGAAGGTTGACATGCGAGGGAGCCATCCGCCGCTGCAGGACACGGACTTGGGGGGCGCGCGGTACCAGGAACCTACGACATCATTCTGCAGGCGCGGGTTCTCCACAATTGGACCTCGAAGGGATGCAGTTGAAACTGACTCGGGAGAAAGCGACTGTGATTTCTGCGTGAATGATCAGGACACGCGCAAATTTGAACAGTGGAGTGGACGCACACGAATCCCGTCTACCGAACTCAATTCAATCGGCGTTCCCTGAAGAAAAGAGGAATCGATAAGTTTATCCCGGTCAAGCCCGATCGAACGGGCGGCACCTGAAAGTGCGCAAGACGTGGTCCGGTCAGTCGGCAATCGGGCGAAGCTATCCTCCGGTGGAAGTCGAACAAATGGCCAATTTATGGAGCAGACAGGACGGAGTGAGCCTGGCCGCTGCCGAATCTGAAAAGCCGCTTGAAAGCCAGGTAATAAAAAGAGATCGGAAAATCACACCCCACGGTCCAAGCCCGAGTCGAACGGGCGTCGCCTGCATGTCTAGTATGCGACAGCTCCCACGGGAAGCAGGTGCGGGCCGCTCCGCAATTGGACCTTATGACCGTTGAGTAGAACCTCAATAGGTGAATAAACGTCAAGATGAGCACGCACACGAAGCCTTGTCTTATGCCCGTCCTGGATGAGGCGCGCTCGTCTGAGTGGAAGGAGTGGAGCCTAGGCCATCATACATAGGTGATTGGGTGCATTAGGAGGGCGATATCAGTTGAAGAAATACTAGGGCGTCAGTGGGCGCAGCGAGCACGGGAGATACGTGCAGAGGAGGAAAACTAGATCAAACGGAATCTCTGAATGGAATGGCCCAGACTGAGTGCGGCGCAGGCCAAGTCCGGCCGCTCCGCAACTGGAGCTCGATTACGCAGATGGTTCATGGGTCGGGGTATTTCAAGGAAAGCGATTACCAAACGGCCGAGAATTGGTGCTGGTATGAAAGGCAGCATTTGCATACTACCTCTAACCCCCGTCATTCTCGAAAGTAAGTGGTGGTTCTGTCCGGATATTGTGAAGATGCGTGTCCGGCGTTCGGAGCCAGCTTCCAGACCGTCGTTTGATTTCCAGGTCGAAGCAGGAGACGCAGGAGGAAAAACATGACTCGAAAGGATGTATTCCCAATGGAACCCCCGTCTTCCTCGGATGTAGAAACACAGAGGGTACCGACACTTTGAGTACGACCTTCCACTGGTCGACGACGGCTTGGTACCCTACGGCTACTGTGAGTGACGTTGGAGTCGGGTTGACGCGCGGGAGCAGAATGTGCGAAACGGCGGACGTGCCCCGGTACAACAATGTCGGAGGTGGGCATGCGGAGCGCACGCCGACGGGAGAGCCGAGACGGGACAAGATCGCGCAAGTAGCAGGCGGGCGCAACCGGATGTGGAACGCCTGGGCCCGAAGCGCCGGGCGCGCGCAGGCAGTGACATATACGTAAGCGAGATGCGGAGGGCGGCGCGACGAGCCAGAGCACCGGGCCGGAGGACGGGGACACGGCAGAGGAGAAGACGGACAGGAGCCCAGCCAAGGAAAGACGGCACGCACCGTTCACAACACAGCACAGCGGCGGGCCATCCACGGGAGGTCTTCTCGACCGCTTCCGAGTGGTCATGGCATAATCGAGGCAAGTAAAAGACGAGCCGTCTACCGCTGATCTTGCCCGGCGCAGCGACGTCTCGCCGCATCGGCGCCGCCAACACATCGAGCCTTCCTGGAGGATCGTGCAGCGGAGATGCATGTAACGCGGACGGGCCCCGTCCATGGCGTCAACGTTCATCCTAACCCCAACTCCCTCAAGAAAAGTGCCGCCGCGCGAACGCGCACTCGATCCCGGGGGAGGAGCCCTGGACTGGTCGAGGCGCCGGCCTGAGGCGCAAGGAGCTTGAATGTGCAGGACCAGCAGACGAGATGGTAGGCGGGAGCACTGGCCTCGGCTTGATCCGCACACATTTTGTCCACGTGCGTGATGGATGACGCTAGGTGATGTGTCAGAAACTGTTCGAAAAAAAAAAAAAAAGTTGATTAGATTCAAGCCGATCGAGCGCGCGCATACGCTATGGTTTTTTTTTGGCCCTTAGGTCCACCGTTCAGCCTGGCTGGATATAAACTCCGCCAAAACTCCGCAGAGTGAAAGCGGCTGCACACGCTGATCGCTCCAATGGTTTTAAGTTGAAGCAGCATTCGTCGTGAGCAACGGAATACGACCTCAGCTGGAAACTAGGTAAACGTTGGACGGAGCCCGAATTTCACCGGAACAATAAACAAATCAAATGTATGGTCCAAGCTACGGGCCTACGGCTCGAACGGGCGTAATTTTAATGAAACAATATTTTTCGGCACTTCTCCTCAGGAGCAGCGTTGAAGGCCTTGACTGCATCACAGCCATACAGAACACCGGGCAGGGAGAATAAGCTTACGGTGAGGAGGGTGTAGGATGACCGAAGGAGACGCCGGCCCAATTGAAAATTCTACAAAGACAGTTAGTATGTCAGTTGGGTCCGGCGGGCGTCATCAGGCTCACTTGTGGTTAACGAGGGATCAACCGCTGACGTGGGTCGATTTACTGTGAACAGGTGAGTCACCGGTAAGTATATACGGATCGGCAACCAACCAGAGACAGCATCGCAGTCGGTTTCACCGGACGGGTTGGTGAAAAGGAGGTCAGGGTAGACCGTAATAAAGGGAGGAGATGCACATGATGAGAAAAATGCCCAAGGATCGAAGCTGGAGCACAGGCGCCGCCCCGATTTCGCGCGAGATTCGCGAGGATTAGCGGCCCAATCAACGGTGAGAACAACATCGTAAGGATGAGACGAAGACAGCGAACACCGCAGAGTGAACGACAAGGGCCAAACTCCACGCAGATACAGTAAATAAATAATCAGAATTCCCAGGTATAGGAAGCGCTAGTAGGGTAGGTGAGATAGAGGTGCGCGGTATGTTAGCAAAGGTCAGCGAGGGCAGAGAGAGTCCATCGACGAGCAGAGACGTGGGGTCGAGAGTCGATGGGGTCAAATGACAGTTATTTATACTGTGCATATTGGCATTGACGGGCAAGGAGTCAATGTCAAGTGAGTCAAGTGAGTGTCATGTCAAGTGAGGGGGTGGCGGCTCTCAATGTCGATGTCAATCTGAGTGCGACACTGATAAATTATGATAATCAAATCGACGCCACTATATCCGCAAAATTATTAGCATATAAGGGCAAAGAACCGAACAAGGATCCTAAAGAGCAAGGCGTCTGAAACCCAGCTAACTTCTTTTGAAAAACTGCTTTGCAAACGTCCACTGAAACTCACTACTAAAGATAGCGGGAATGATACTTTTCCGGCGTGCGATCCTGCTTCGGGGAACCAGAATGGGGAATAGCCAGTGTGTCTATGTTGAGCAGCCAGGCAAGGATAGATGGCTGGCACCTAGATGTTTCTTAAACGCTGGGTTTTTGGACAGATGGGATTAGATTCGCGTTGTCAGGGGATTAGGACAACTTCACAGCATCGCACAGCCGGCCGGAAGCAAATTACGTGGCCGTCTGTCATATAAGATGAACCCCCCGAACCCCGTCCCCGTCCCAAACAGCCAAAGCCATGTCGAAAATGTAAGTGTGTTTCGAATGCCATGGAGAGCATCTGCTAAATCATCTCAACTAGCATCCGCCTTCACAGTAATCATCCTCTCATCACCTTTGTCCCGAGAACTGAATCTTGCACAGGTATTCAAATCAGGGGCCCGACCAGTCCTCACAACGATCTACCTGCGGACATGCAAATGTTCGCTCAACTTGTCATCAATGGGAGCAATTTCCTGCAAACCGTTCCAGTAGAGTCAGAGGCCTCTCAAAGCAGTTGGACACTTGATTTCGAATTCAATATGTGGGTCATCAGTGGCTTAGGGGACACCTGCCATAACACTGATTCCCCGTAAAGCCCCCAAAACAGTGCTGGATTTGCACTAGCAATCTTGCGCCACAGTAAAACTGCGGGCACACGACTTCTTGGTTCGGTTGGAATTGAGAGGAAAGTCCTTGAAATGGTGGGAGCGCTTGAGTTGGTGGGAGCAACTGCCTGTACGTGGAAGGGTCCTCTTTGTCTGGGGCTGGCCACTGAAGATTACAATGCAGCCTTGAAAATGATGGCCAGTAGAGTAAATCCTGATGGCCCTCTGCTCAAAGTCAGTGCCAACCTGTCGGCTTCCGAGGATTCTTCCACCCCGCTATCTGGTTTCGATGTGAATGACATTAGGAAAAATCGAAGTGAGATATCATTGCAGTTTGTTGAACTATTTCCTGAGCTTTGGTAGTCACCTCATTCGAAACTCGTGGCATCATTGATGATCTGTGATCCATGACAATCCAAAGTCCCCTAGATCCCTTGGAGCTTTGGGTGATGTATGAGAGGCTTCTTCTACTCCCGCCAACCAATGAAGCCCGTGCAAAAGGCCTGACTATATTCGGACACATTTGTCTAGAGTCTTGGACCACTGCTGGAACTATGGATAGCCTTAACCAGGCAATCTGTGCCTACACTGATGCAGTTCGAGATGATCCGATGTCTGCCATGTATCTGTCAAACCTTGGCAATGCTCTTCGTGAGCGCAGTAAACAGCTTGGAAACCTCACTGATCTCAATGGGGCTGTGTCCAAGCTTGAGGCTGCTGTTGGGATGACTCCGGATGGCCACCCAAGCAAGCCTTCATGGCTCATCAATCTTGGCAATTGTCTGCTCAATTGCTTTGAGCAGCTTGGCGAACTCACCAATCTTGATGAGGCCATGTCCAAGTTTGAGGCTGCTGTCAGGATCACTCCAGAGAACCACCCAGACAAGGCTTTATGCCTGCATAATGTTGGAATATCCCTTGTCAGGCGTTTTGAGCAACTTGGCAACCTCACCGATGTCAATGAGGGGGTGTCCAAGCTCAAGGCTGCTGTCAAGCTCATTCCAGAGGGCCACCCAGACATGCCTTTGTGGCTGAATAACTTTGGAAGTTCCTTGCTCTGTCGCTTTGAGCAAGTTGGAGACCTCACTGATCTCAATGAGTCAGTGTCCACATTAGAGGCAGCTATCAGGCTCACTCCAGAGGACCACCCAGACCTGCCTGCATGGCTGGATAATCTTGGAAGGTCCTTGTTGAGACGTTTTGAGCGCCTTGGGGACTTCACTGATTTCAATGGGGCCATGTCCAAGTTTGAGGCTGCTGTTGGTCTCACTCCAGAGGGCCACCCGAAGACACTGTCATGGCTCAAAATTCTTGGACATGCCTCGCTCAGTCGCTTTGAGCGCCTTGGGAACCTCACTGATCTCAATGAGTCGGTGTCCAGGTTTGAGGCTGCTGTCAGGCTCAGTCCAGAGGGCCACCCAGACATGCCTTCACAGTTGAACAGTCTTGGAAATTCTTTGCTCTGTCGCTTTCAGCAAGTTGGAGACCTCACTGATCTCAATGAGTCATTGTCCAAGTTTGAGGCTGCTGTCAAGCTCATTCCAGAGGATCACCCAGACAAGGCTTCATGCCTGCATAATATTGGAAGATCCCTGGTCAGACGTTTTGAGCACCTCGGGGACCTCACTGATCTCAATGAGTCGGTGTCCAAGTTTGAGGCTGCTGTCAGGCTCACACCAGAGAGCCACCCAGACATGCCTTTACGGCTGAACAATCTTGGAAGTTCCTTGCTCCTTCGCTTTGATCGCCTCAGGGACCTCTCTGATCTCAACAAGTCCGTGTTGAAGTATGAGGCTGCTGTCAGGCTCACTCCAGAGGGCCACCCAGACAAGCTGTCACGGTTGGAAAGTCTTGGACATGCCTTGCTCAGCCGCTTTGAGCACTTTGGGGATCTCACTGATCTCAATGAGTCAGTGTCCAAGTTTGAGGCTGTTGTCAGCCTCACTCCAGAAGGCCACCCAGACATGCATTCACGATTGAGTAATTTTGGAAATTCTTTGCTATGCCGCTTTGATCACCTTGGGGACCTCACCGATCTCAATGAGTCGGTGTCCAAGTTTGAGGCTGTTGTCAGGCTCACTCCAAAGGGCCACCCAGACATGCCTTCAGGGCTGACCAATCTTGGAAATTCCTTGCTTGGTCGCTTTGAACGAGTTGGAGACCTCACCGATCTCAATGAATCAGTGTCCAAATTTGCAGCTGCTGTTGAGCTCACTCCAGAGGGCCACCCAGACATGCCTTCACAGCTCAATAATCTTGGAAATTCCCTGTGCAGACGCTTTGAGAGGCTTGGTAATCTCACTGACGTTAATGAGTCAGTGTCCAAGTATGAGGCTGCTGTCAGGCTCACTCCTGAGGGCCACCCAGCCCTGCCTTCGCGGCTCAATAATCTTGGAAATTCCCTGTGCAGACGCTTTGAGAGGCTTGGTGATCTCACTGATGTTAATGAGTCAGTGTCCAAGCTCAAGGATGCTGTCAGGCTCACTCCAGAGGACCACCCAAATAAGCTGTCGTGGCTGAAAAATCTTGGAAATTCCTTGCTCTGTCGCTTTGATCGCCTCGGGGACCTCACTGATCTCAATGAGTCAGTGTCCGCATTAAAGGCAGCTATCAGGCTCACTCCAGAGCATCACCCAGACATGCCTGCACAGCTGAATAATCTTGGAATGTCCTTGTTCAGACGAGTTCAGCGCCTCGGGGACCTCACTGACCTCAATGAGTCAGTGTCCACATTAGAGACTGCTGTCAATCTCACTCAAAAACACCACCCAAACATGCCTTTACGGCTGAATAGTCTTGGAGGTTCCCTGGTCTGTCGCTTTCAACAACTCGGAGACCTCACTGATCTCAATGAGTCAATATCCAAGTTTGAGGCTGCTATTAGCCTCACACCAGATGGCCACCCCTCCCAGTGTATGGTCCTGACAAACCTCGGAAATTCTCTACTTCTCCGCTTCATGAACAGCCATGCTCCTCAGGATCGTGAGGAGATGTTGATTCAATATAGCCATGCTGCCTCCACCTCAACTGGTTCAACTCTCACCAGATTTCAAGCTGCTGCAAAGTGGGCAGAGTATGCCCATATTTACCAGCACCCCTCCCTTCTCCGTGCATACACTACTGCCATTGCCCTTGTGCCAGAAGTGGCTTGGCTTGGTCTGTCTATAAGTGACCGACATCACCAGCTTTTGAAGGCAGGCCACATTGTAAGGGGTGCTGCTTCAGCGGCAGTTGATGCCCATGAATACAGCAAAGCAGTGGAGTGGCTGGAACAAGGCCGTTCAGTTATCTGGGGTCAAATTCTCAATCTGCGCAGTCCAGTAGATGACCTGCAGATGCTAAATCCCAAGATTGCAGCTGAACTGGTCTCCATTTCAAACCTGTTAGAAACATCTGGCACACGGAGTGGTATAGAGGCAGACAGCTTCGGGCCCTCACAATCACTCCAGGCTACAGCACGGCAATATCATGATCTTGCTGCTCGAAGAGACGAACTTCTCCAGCAGATCCGAGGGTTGGCTGGGTTCGAACGCTTCTTATTGCCAAAGCTACTTTCTGAGCTTTCCCCAGCTGCAAAAATCGGCCATGTGGTCCTGTTGAACACCAGTGCATATAGCTGTGATGCTCTAATCCTCATTCCTGGTCTTGAGGACAAAGTTATGCATGTGCCACTCCCTGATTTCACACTGGATCAGGCACAGCATTTGACTGAAGCCCTGGGATCTCTGGTGAGCGGAGCTGTCCGCAGTGAAAGGTTGGATGGTGGCCGAGAGGGGGCTTTGCCTCCAGATGAGGAGTTTTCCCGGATTCTCTCTGTGCTCTGGATGAAGATTGTTAAGCCTGTCCTGGATCAACTCGCTCTGACAGTAAGCTTGATCAACCAGGTGAAGTAATTCTAGTTCTCATCTTTAATATAGAATCCCCCGTCCCAAGACCTAGGACGTATATGGTGGTGTCCCACTGGACCACTCGCCTTTCTCCCAATCCATGCAGCAGGTCTCTATGGCAAAGAGGCAGCTTTTGACTCAAAGTTGTCAGACTTTTTCATTTCATCCTACACACCATCATTGTCTGCTTTAATTGAAGGCTTGCATGCCAAAAAGGATTCACAGGATGGACTTCAGCTCCTTGCTGTCGCCCAACCATCTGCATTTGGACAGAACCAAATTCCTGGAACCATCAAGGAAATTGCCTCCATTGAACACCTTGCCCAAGGAGTAATACCTCTTCTGCGGTTGGAGCGGGACATGGCAACTGTGGAAAGTGTTCAGAATGGCATGAGGAAATCTCGCTGGGCACACTTTGCATGTCACGGCATTCAGGATATTTTCACTCCAACCAACAGCGCCCTCCTCCTTGCGGGAAGTTCAAAGTTGACACTCTCTCACATTATCCAGCTACGTCTCCCACATGCTGATCTAGCATTCCTATCTGCATGCCAAACTGCGACTGGATCTAAAAGTCTTGAAGATGAGGCAGTTCATCTCACTGCAGGCATGCTGTTAGCAGGATATCGTGGTGTCATTGGGACAATGTGGTCCATAAAAGACAGTGATGGGCCACAGGTCGCAACTGATGTTTATGCCCACCTTTTCAGAACGTCACCACCAGACTCCACGAGGGCGGCGGAAGCACTTCATCTCGCCGTGCAGAATCTCCGGATGTCGGACTGTGCTGGAGGAACAAAATCATTTCCACGCTGGGTGCCATTCATACATGTTGGGGTTTAATCTGGGTAGTATCGACAGGATATCTAATATGTACGGAGGCTCTGTCTCACTTTTGTTTAATCAATTTTCAATTTTACATTTTATATTGTGGTGGGACACCGTAAGTTGTTGGGGGACTTCCCATTGAACCAGCCGTCTTATTTCAGCCAATTCTGTCCTCGAACAAGAGCAGTTTTTTTTTTGATTGCCGACGTTGTTGGAAAATCCGATGAGTCGCCGAGGATTTGGGGCTGACATGATTTGGTTTGCGGTTTAATTCTGTGCCAAGTGCTGCTAATCTGACTGTAGGAAGAAGAAAATCAGCTACACCGTGCTGTGCCCCCGGGAGGAATTGAACCTCCCCCTTCTCGCTTCACCACCCAGTGAGATGAGTTCAAGCAGGCTTATTGAACTGTGTCGTTCCCGAGTAAATTGCGACAAAATGAGGCCTGAACTGACTCCAAAAACAAGACAAAAAAATCCTGGAGGCCCTCGGGAGGAATCGGACCCCTTCAATCGAACCCCCTCAAACCTGAAGTCCACGAGAAATGGAGGGGTGTTGAATGCATTTATTCCCTTCCCTGGGAAGTCATTTTCATCCAAACAAAAAACAAAAAAGGATAGCGAAGGAGCACAGCACCTTCTATCTCCGCCTCCGCACTTGATCTTTACAACGACGGGGTGCTCACCGATAGCTACGCAGGCTTCCTGGGCGCACTTTATGCCTGATGAAATAAGGCCTCCATCACAAATCTCCGACAACTTGAATATGTCATGACTTCGGGAGGGATCGAGCCTCCACCCTCCTCTTCATTCACACGGAACAGGGAGGGGGAGGGGTGTCTCTACAAAAAAAAAAAAAAAAAAAAGAGAGATTGAACCGAGATCGGTTCCCAAAGATACAAAAATGTCCACTTGAAGTCTCAAAAATCAGCTAATAAAAGAATCTGAGGGTATAAGCCCGAGTAGAACGGGTGTCACCTGCATGTCTATTCTTCCTGATTCTGCGAGACGGGAAGAAGGTGCAGGCTGCTCCGCAATTGAACCTTGCGAGTGTCCCTCCTTCGTTGGAGCCTTCCCGCGGAATAAGCGCGCGAATTTCAAAAATACTGGAGCCACGGTTGCTAGAGCTGGCTCAATTTACCGAGGCGGCGCTGGGCCGAAGAAACCTGGGCATTGATCACTGCGCGCACAGAAATGTGGGCAAAGCGAAACGAAACGCCATCGAGATTCCCGAATGGCCCAAGCCCGAGTCGAACCCGGCCGCTCCGCAATTGGACCTTGTGAGTTAAGCAGCACAGAGAGGGGGAAAAAAGTCCAAGACAATAGTGGATCATACCGTCCAGGGGACTCGAACCCCCGGCTTCCTCAGATGTACAAACAGATTTGTACATTTCGAGTACGACCATCCACCGGTCGACGACGGCTTGTTACCCTGTGCACACCCTGAGTGAAGTCTGAGTGCGATCGAGTGCGCGCGCGGCAGGGGAAAGGTAGATCATTGGGGAGCGAAGACGCAAGTTAATAAAAGTCAGGGGCAGGTAAAAGTCAACGGGTCCCGCGACACCACCGGCGGACGTGTGCATGCACGGCGCAGGGTGGGCGCGAGGAAAGGGTCGGGACGCGGGGCAAAATAGTACGCGGCGGGTGCGGAATGCACGCGGTACGGAGTAGCGCGACGGCGGAGCCGCGGAGAGCGTGGCGGCAACACATTCCTAATAAGCAGGACACGCAACACATTGGATCCAACAGGGAAGAGGCGCAAGGTGGGAGCGCAGGGGGCACAAGGAGGGCGGAGAGTGTATATCATATCGGCTCAGATGCGGCGCCGCAGTGCTTGAACACCAAACCTTCCTGGGTCCGAGATAAAGAATGCAGCACGCTACACGGACGAGCGTCCGCCAGGAGGCGCGGAGGGAACTGGACGCGCCTGTCGACGCCGCCGCCCTGCGCCACACCGAAACAGATGGTGCGCCTTGCAGCGCCACGACCTCGCGCACTCCGCGCTGCGCCGTGGTGATGAGGAAAGACTGTCTGCCGGTCCACGATGGGCTCGTCCTCTGGATTCGCGGGGAGTAGAGAGCGGCGCAGAAAGGACCAAAAAAAACTGCGAAACTACAACCTCATACCGTCGGGGGGAATCGAACCCGCCGCCTTCCTCGGAGGAAGCGAATTCGCGTTACATGGCGAGGACGACCTTCCACTGATCGACGACGGCTTGGTGCCCTCTGGATACCTTCAGTGAAGGCGGTCATTTCGGAATACATCGACAGGGAAGGCGCGAGACAGACGAGACACAAGGTCGGGGGCGGGCATTTACGGCGCCGCAGCGTGCGTGGAGAGCAGAGAGGTCGAGCAGAGAGGTCGAGCGTGGGGCGAGATAGCGGCGGAGTTGCCGAACCCGCGCAGCGCGAAGAGGCGTGCACTGCAGTCGGAGGAGGAGTCGCGGCGAGCGCAGTCCTAAGCGCCACACGCAGGAAGCAGGCGCGCAGCGCCCCGAGAGGCGCGGTGCGAGAGCGAACAAGTAGGAGACCAGGGAGCCGAGAGCGTGGAGATACCAAAATGGCGCGCTCGGGAGGCGCGACGAGAGACATCCGCAAGCAGGAAGCGCCGGACCCAAGGAGAGTTAGTATGCAAACCAGGGACGGGTTAGCGCACCCAATGAATACAGAACGAAACCCGCACCCACGAGCGCCCATCTAGCGACTAGAGTCCGCTATGGACGGCGATGAGAGTATGCAGACCTGCGCCTTGATGTGGGCGCTAACGTTCATATCATCCTCTCGCTGAAGGAAAGCGCTGCCGCGGGAGCACACGTTCGATCCCAGCGGAGCTTTTGGGTGCGTTGCAGATTGGTCGCAGACGCTGATCGTACGCAGAAAGAACTTAGATGCGCCGGATGGAGAGCGCGCGAGGAGGCGGTAGACGACACGGTGGCAAGATGGTGGGCGGGAGCAGGGCTCGGCGGCTGGATCGGCACGTGGATGATGGATGACACCAGGTGATGTGTCAGAAATCTTAAACCGTTTTGAATCCCCGCCCCTACGCATGCACGGCACGTCTCTGGCCCTGCCGGCGACCCAGGCGCTTCATTCATTCTGCTGCTAGGCGTTAAGGAGCCGTAGCTAGAAAATATTCACGTTGGCTTGGACCTGGGGATCAGCCAACTGCACACTCAAACTCCCTTGATGCTAGTTGTTCGGCCTGCGACTCGTATGGAACGAAATTGGACTCGGTGCAAGGCACGAGCCATTTGCAAAGCGCATCATATCACGCAGGCAAAAAAAAAAAAAAAAAAATGCAGCCCAACGGTCCAAGCCCGAATCGAACGCGCATCTCCTGCATTTAGCAGCGTGTAGGTGCAGGCTTCTCAGCAATTGGACCTTGTTGCTCTCCAAATGACCCTGGTTAGATTCTTCGATTTTTATCAGTCATTCAAGGCAGATGCATGCGTGCCATATTCAACGACGATCTGATACGGATTATTACTGCGACGGCCGAACGAAGAGGAACGCAGGAATAGATGACGGTGGATCGAAGCAGAAGGGTGAAGAAAAAAGAAACCGTCAACGCTCAATAGCATGGTCCAAGCCCGAATCGAACGGGCGTCTCCTGCACGGAGTTTCGCGCAATGTGAGTCGAGGCAGGTGCGGTCCACTCCGCATTTGGACCTTGCTACTCTGTAAATGAATCTGGTTAGATTGCTGCATTTTGAAAGTCGTCACGGCGGAGGCATACGTTCCGTATTCAGCGATGGTCCAATGCGGATTATTACTGCGACGACCGAAATAAGAAGACCATGGGGATTTATTAAGGTGGATTCCTTGAAGCAGAGCGGTCGAGAAAAAAGAGCTTCAATTTGCGACGTCATGGTCCAAGCCCAAATCGAACGGGCGTCTCCTGCACATGATGCGTCCCTGTGCCATGCGACGCAGGTGCGGGCCTCTCCGCCATTGGACCTAAGTATCGGAGGGTCAAACCTAGATAGATGGGAGAGGAGTAGGCACAAAAGGCGGACGCAGATCGGAGTTAGTTCAGTTGTAGCGTTGCTTCGGGGATTGGCCGGCTTGTGAGGAATAGCCAACCTGAACGGTCAACCCGCAATGAAGTCGAGTAGAATGGCACGCTGAAACCAATGAGATAGACTAACTCGTTACGGGAGGGGCAACAGTGGCGAAAGAGCGCTTCCTGCGTACAAATGCGAAGTCTGTGTGGCACGCGATGCAGGTGCGGGCATCGACCGACTGGACCTAGCGACTGCTGGGAAGAGCCCGAATGGATGAAGTAAACGACCCGGGTGCGCAGCCCGAAAAACTGCACAAAAAGACGACGTTTCCAACCCATGGTCCAAGCCCGAGTCGAACGGACGTCTCCTGCGTGCGTCTATTATGTCTTCGCACCAGAATGCGAGGCAGGTGCGGTCCACTCCGCAATTGGACCTTATGAGGGCTGAGAGGAACCTCAATAGGTCGTTAAATTTTCGCGAACAAAAGGAGGAGACTGGAGCAACTCAGACAGTTAGACCGCCATACCGCAGACTCCGTTCTACGCACATGATGAACTCCGAACCAAAACAATTACTGCGATGCGCAATTATTGGTCCAAGCCCGAGTCGAACGGGCGGCGCTTGCGCGAAGTCGCTTGGAACTCAATGCGAAACAGGTTGGGGCCACTCCGCAATTAGACCCACCGCGGATTATGTTCCAAGTGCACGATAAACTTCAGCCAAGCACCGATCCAAAATGATCCTTGTTCCGACAATCATTGGTCCAAGCCCGACTCGAACGGGGGTCGCCTGCGATACGAAGGGGTTCGTTGATGTGGCAGGAGAAGCAAGTGCGGGTCTCTCCGCAATTGGATCTGAAAAGCGGGCGATTGAACCTCGTTAGATTGGGAAAATTGAAAAGGGAGGTACGGATGCATGTAAAGTCCTCCAGTGCTCACGGAATAAACACGTGGTCGAACTAGGAATTAGATGCTCAACTTCGCTATAGTATGCGCATATGTGGGCGTACTTCCCTGGATGTGCCTGCCCGATGCGCCCGTCGACTCGAGAAAATCGAAATTAAACTGAGATTCAGAGCACAATGTCCAAGTCCGAGTCAAACAGGCGTCGCCTTCATGTCACGTCATGCGGCTTCTGCAATACGGGAAGCAGGTGCGGGCCGCTCCGCCCTTGGACCTTAGGACTGCTGAGTAGAACCTCAATAGGTGAATAACTTTCAAGATAGAGACGCACCTCTGTGTTAATTATACTACAGTTAGGTGATGGCTTGCTTACAGGCGTCTCTTACACGTTATGTATCCCTGACGCAGGTGCGGGCCTCTCCGCAACTAGACGTGAATAGCCCTCAGGTAAACCGGGCTAGATGGGCATTTTGCACAGTGACAGTGCAGGCTGATCCCTAGCAAGCCTCTGCTTGGAACAAAGCGAACGTTCTTGGGAACTTGAAGGAATCCTAGAGGTAAAAATACATTGTGAGCCTGAGGAACAGCTCAGCCTGAACCCGGATTCAAGTCGAGAAGCAAGACACGCTCAAAGCAGTGCAATTGGCTCACTGGTTGTGACTTACCCGTTACGAACAAAGGCGAACGGCTCCCTGCGTACATCCGCGAAATCTGCAACACGCGATGCAGGCGCGGGCGTCTCCGCGATGGGACCGACGACTGTTGTGAATGGATGGAGTAAATGGTCCGGGTGTGCAGCCCGAAACACTGAACAAAAAGGCTGAAATGCTACCTTCACGGTCCAAGCCCGAATCAAACGGGCGTCCCTTACATGCATCTAGCTCCTGTGTTCTCTGCGGGACGTGAGGCAGGTGCGGCCACTCCGCAATTGGTCCTTACTAGTGCAGAGAGGAACCTGAATAGATCGTTGATTTTTTTATATGAGCAGTTGCAGTCAAATGCTGCGCGGTGCTGCGGGAGACTGCTGGGCGGCCTGCTTGGGGGACAATCTGCACGCGGAATCACGGATTCACTGGATGTGGGCTGCGCACAAATGCAAACTGGATACCAAACGTCCAGTCGCTCAGTGCTGATTATTATGTGAGTTACTGTATATTTGAGGCAGCGCTGAAAGAGTCGGGAGCTAGCGCACCGCCGGATTGATATGAAAAGGCAGTTGGAGGCCACGTAAGTCTTTCGAAAACAAAAACGTGCGTCGCCTAATATCCACGGTCCAAGCCCGAATTGAACGAGCATATCCTGCGTACATTCGCCTCATCAATCACACGAGATGCAGGTGCAGGCCTTTCCGCAATTGGACCTCAGCAGTGCATGGAGGAGCCTGGATACGTGGGTGAGCTGAACGGTAACGTTTTGAGAGTCGTAGGCGACGCACAGGAAGCAGCGTGGGCCGAGGATGAGCGAAAAGCCGGCGGACGGATGTCGAGCGCGGAAAGGTAAGTAGGAGCTTTGGACCATAATTGAAGATCGACCCACATACAGTAATACGCATTGCGCTCTTAGATTCGGCGTTGATCGCACGATTATTCCTGCGACTTGAGAAACAACCGACCTCAAAAATGGTAGACAGGACTGGGGATAAGTCGAATTCAGGGAAACGAAGATAATGGATGCAGAAGGACGGGGAAAACATTATTCGGGTTGTTATACCGTCCGAGCTCCAATCGAACGGGTGTCGCCTGCATGTCCACCTTTGGGAGTTCTACTCGACGCAACGCAGGTGTGGGGCACTCTACAATTGGACCTTGCTATTGAAATGCCCCTGGTAAGATTCATGAATTTTGAAAAGCAGTCTAAGGCGGAGGCACACGGGGCATATTCAGTGCTGATTCAATGGGGAGTATTACTGCGGCGACCGAAAGAACATTCTCAAAAATGCTCGGCCGAACGCAGCTCGAGGCGGAGCGGAGCTGGAGGATAAAGCCGAGTGCGCGGAGGCGAAGATAATGGATGCAGACACAGAGAAAAAACAGCGTGGCACCCGGGTTACGGTCCAAGCCCGAATCGACCGGGCATGCGCTACGTAGATTTTTGGGCAGGTACGGGCCTCTCCGCAATGGAACTGTGACAGCGGACAGTGAAACTTAAATGAATGGATTCAGTCAGAAGGAGGAGGAGGATGTATTACCGCGGTGGTTCCATCGAGGAAGAAGCGGATGGGACGTAAACCAAGACCGACCGATTCGGCGCTGATCGAATATTTCTCCGGCGAGGAAACATTAAATAGCCAACCTGGGGACACAAAGGCGCACCGGAGGCCACAAGCGGCGAAAAAAACCTGTTCTGGAACGAGTAAGCCTGCTTATGGATGAGAAGTCACTGCTGGACTGGACTTATGAGGGGGTTTTAGTGGGTATATCATTGATGGGCCGAAATACCCTGATATAGATCCCCGAGATCCCCGAAGCATTGTGTAATATTTTAGTATCTTTTTCTCTTTATTTTAGTAATTTCCCCCACCTACACCAGTATCGAGCCATAAATGATAGACATGGGATAGGCCAATTTTTTCGGGCCAGAGTCCCACACTGGTGAACAACGTGTGTAACGGCATTTCCTCCTGAGCAATTTTCCCCGGCAACGACTGGTCCACAACCAGCAACACAAGCGGATGAGCTTGGAATGCTTCTGCAGACTGAGTCAGGTGACAGCTACGGTGTAAACTCTGCCCGTTCTTACTCCCCAGAGTTTCTTAATCCTCATCCTTTGCTGTAATTCTGGTCTTCTTGGGATGAGGAGGACCTCTTGGTGCGGAGAATGTGATTGATTGCGCACAATGGTGTCTTTTACCTCATTAAGAGAATCAACACTTAATTTTCGTACTATGGGAACGTGAGGAACAACAAATTCAGCCTACACATAACAAGCAGAGCGCAGGGGAAATCCTATTAGCAACGGAAACTATGCGAGGTAACAACCAACAGTTGTAGTGTGTGTACAAGAAGCGTTGGCTGTCGCTCAGATCGTATTTCAGTCCACGCAGCCTCTTGCCAAATGGGTATCCCATTATTTTTGTCGTCGATCCATCGCAGTCTCATTTCATGTTTACAGCGCTAGACACCGCGCCCAGCGTTCAATTACTTCTTCATCGGGCGGCGCGCTGCGAAAATGTGCCTCCATCATCAGGTTGTCCCGCCACCTCTGCTCGAGATCATCTGAATCACTGTCCCCACCATCGCTGTCTTCCTCATGACTGTCACTGTACTTCTTGGCTCGTTCTCGGCTTTCCATCAAATAACCTTGCCAAATTTCGATTAGGTCGAGTTGAGGCTCGGGGAATGCCTGGAAAAGCCGCACGTCAGTCCAGTCGGTTACGGCTGTTCAAGTCGGCACTGGCCTTGAGCCATTGCAGAACATCATAGAACTCAATGGGACGGAGTTGACTACAGAACACATTCCAGGGTGGAACAAATTGACGGAGCTTGTGCAGGAGTTCCGGGCTCGATTGTGGAGAAGATCTTACGTGTCGGCCCCATTCCGGTGTGTCGGGGAAGCAATTCCTGCGAATTACAGGTGATCAGGGTGCCCAACCTTTGCCAACGGTTCTCTTACCAGAATTGCCAGGGAAAGTCTTCATTTCCAAGTCGCTCTATGAGACGAATGAATCCCAGAGCCAAGTCTCTTGAAACAAAGGGTTCCGGGTACAGATAGTTGAGTTCCCAACAAAGTGTGGGCAGGAACGTGACCAGCGTGCAAAGTTTCCGGGGTTCCCGACCTATGAGTGAGCGTAGCGAGCAGATGTAAACTCTTATATCATCCCAGGATAGACCTAATCCAACGTGGAGGTGAAGCAATCCAGAGGAGTTTATCGATGCACGTGGTAGATAGCTTCTGTTGACAGAAATCAGCCTGCTGGCTTGAAAAATGCGAATCATTTGGGGAGATTGGGCCAAAAACCCGCGGCAGGCTTCCAATGTGACCTGTAATGAGACACCAATCCGAGCCTGAAGTTCACGAAGCATTTGAAAGGACGGGGATAAAACCTGATGCATTCCTGGAGCCACACCATTGTATTCATCGAGCAACACATCCCTCAACTGAAAAAGGGAAGATTCGTAGAAATGCACGAAATGGTAGTCTTCCCAGAGCAGGATTAGGTCTGTGGGCAATGGCCTGATTGTCTAGAGTATGAGAGCTACAATGAGCACAGTGATAGGTTCAGTTGGAAAGGAGACACACTTTGAGCCAAACTATTAAGTCATTTGTTTGTTGACGGGTAACGCCCCAGTAGCAGAAGTCTGCATTAATGTGTCGCATGATAGGAACAAGCTCGGCGGATGGAGAGATGGAGGTAATGTAGTCGAGCCATCCGCCTTGCTGAGTAAGCCCCCTACACACCCACAAATAAATGTTTGGAGTTCGAAATGGTGTCTGATATACTTACCAGGGGAGCCGGTTTGTGTCGGGATGTCGACCTTCCAATGCATAAGCAAGCACCTTGAGGACTGAGCGAGCGATCGTCATCCGGTGTCGTGAATCAGCTTGAAATACTGATGATCGCCCTGGATCCTTGAGAAAATCAAGAAATGACCCATGATGCACCATTACTAAATGTTGCTTGGAAGGCATGTCAAGGACAGATTGTAGACAACGGACGGTCAACCAAACATCACCAGGCTTGAGACAAAGCAATTGGTCGATCTCCCCGGGAAGCAGGCTGAAGTTGGCGATAGCACATAGGATATCGCAAAGCTTGGGACGGGATTGCATAGGAACTTCCGAAAGTATTTGAATATACAGTTGGTCGAGAGCCTCAAATGGCGAGGAAAATTCATTCGGGATGTGATTTACAACGGCCGCCAGTCGATCGGTTGGACGAAAATGCTCGTCGTCAATAAACTTGATGACTGTAGCTGCATAGACAAAATAACCGGACGAATTTGCGGCCAATGTATCCAGAATATGAGTCGATGGCCATGGAGCCGGAATGGTCTCCATAGTGTCCCGATGTTCGTGATGTATGCGGCAAAATTCGTCGCTGAGGTATGTGCGGACGTCTTCGAAAGACTGTTCGACATTGACGAAGCCGCATATTTCGTCAAGGGGTGGTTGCTCGAACTTCTCTCGAATATGCGGTTCAGGTCTGCTGGCGATAAGGATTCGGAGGGCAATCTGGGAATGGTCGTTGACAGTGCAGCATATCAGACGCAGTATTTCTAGTTGAGCCCTCCGATTTTCGCACTCGTCCAGGCCGTCGAGAATGAGGATCAAAGGTGTAGCATTTTTGAGCCGTTTGCATGGCTCAACGATTAATCTGTGCAGCTGCACATCAATTCCTCGGGCGA
Organism: Mycena latifolia; assembly: GCA_029289555.1. Taxonomy (NCBI): domain Eukaryota; kingdom Fungi; phylum Basidiomycota; class Agaricomycetes; order Agaricales; family Mycenaceae; genus Mycena; species Mycena latifolia. The sequence goes on along the minus strand of JARJLE010000111.1, from coordinate 143,464 downwards.
CAACTGAGGGATCGATTTCCACGCTTCGCGAGATCTGGGCCTTCAATTCTCGGTGATGGAGGGCAAGCTGGTAGGCCAGCGTCGCGAACAACACCTTTGCGTTACCGCGAGTCGTATGGCCGCGTTTAAAGAAGAAGCTTCCTCCCAGGTGACCTGCGTCCTGCAGCCGCACGCATAGAGTTTGCATAATCGCTGATTTCCCAGCTCCGGCAGGCCCGTATAGCCAACGGATCGGGCAGGTGGAGGTGGCTGAGGTCGCCCACTTATATAGGTCATCGAGCATTTTCGTCCGCGTCTCGGGATGACATCTGGGCTGGGGAAAGCTCTCCGCGGAGTCGTGGAGCGCATCCAATGCGACTGCACGATGGAGGATATGTATTCCGGTTTCTCCGGGGTGATGATGGACGTTCTCTGCGGTGATGAATGTCCCCCCATGGATCGATTGCGTGGAATTGGTACGGAAGGGATCGAGGTGATCCCGGTAACAACCTCGAGATTCCCCGTCCAACGCCTCCGCTCTATAATCAAAAATCTCTCGAACAGCCTCAAAATCGGGCACAGAATAGTTGCTGACCCTATTTGACAGAGGGTAATTTTGTCGCGACCGAGACGAGGAATCGGGGAGCTCCGGACCAGTCGAGTGCTGATAGTGAAGAGGATGTTGGGATGGGTGAGAGAAAGGGACCCAGGGGGCGATGGGCGGGAAATGAATCGAAGGTGAAGTAGCAAGGGGGTAAAGATTGGGTGCAGATGCCGGAAAGTTCTCGAGCTCAAGCCTGGGTCGCTGCGAGTTCGATGGGGATGGTCCAAGGGGTTCAACATTAGAGGAACCTCTGGGTAAAGCACTTGGGCGAGAGGAGAGATCTGTTCAGCATGAATATCAAAAACAGTGATTTATCTCAGTTCACAAACGCACCATGCGGCGCGCGCCTCGCTACACGTGTGGTCCTCACGATACCCTGCAGCTCTCGGCCGGAATTTTCATCCCAGCCCTCTTCCAGCGACAAATGTGAGCCAGCCGACGGTCCTAGAGCCGCATGAAGCATGTGGTCCGGAATCGTAAGGTGCTGGTGGGTCTCGCTGAGGTTCACATCGCCAGAAACCTCGTAGAAGTTCCCCCCCTCAATTCGGAAGCTAGAACTATTGTTGATGAGGGGCATTTGGGAGAGACAAGGTAGGCAAGAGCGACTTGAGTGCGGAAGACCGATGTGTATCAGACACAGTCAGAAGGCTGTGTGAGAACTGGGCAGTGCCGCAGGCGTCTGATTCGTTACTCCCTGAAAACCGGTGTTCCTAAGCGGGACCGGCCGTGTAATACTACCTACCTACCAGCGCTTAATCTTCGAGCGCTTGCCTGCACAAGTCACCCAATAATCGGACAAATTGAAGTGGATCGGATTCCAGCTGGATCCGGGTAGGGCGTCCGCATTACGGCCACGGCCGTAATATTACGGCGTATTTTCGTTACGCACCGGGTGGATCCGGCCGTCAAGTTCAGGACTTGAGGGCTAAACGGAACGGGCCCCGTACGTACCATCCGTTTATGCCGTTTTTAGGGGTTGGGCCAAAGCTTCGACCAAAGTGCATATTATCATGGACAACGTGCATTATCTGGCCTTTCAGAACCTGGAGTACCTTTGGGTTTTGTCCGAGTGCGTTTTCTACATGGCACTGCATTCAACGCCAAACCAGCCGTCTCCCGCAGACTCCACGAGATTTATGACAGTCGATAAATCTTTTATATGGAGTCTGATTTCACTGGCACGGTCCAGGTTTTGATCAACACGTGACCATTCTCGCACGGTTAAACAGCGCGATTCGGTGCTAATCCGAGAGCGAAATTTGGTCAAATGCATCCAGCATGTATATAAACGTACCATAAGATGTCCAGATACTCAAATACAAGAAAGGGAAGGGAAGAACGGCACATTTTTAAAGCGTGGGAAGATCACGTGTCGATCATCAAATCGATGGTCCTTTCAGGGGTGTGCCAGTTATTACAGACTAGGATTTGAGCACTCTGGCTAGCCGTCGGCTAGCTGTTGGCAGCTGAGGCTATGTCTTAGCTAGGCCGCGGCTAGCTCGGGGCTCTGCGTCACTGCGTTCAGAGGGCTTCTAGACCAGACTGTGGTCTAGTCGCCTAGGCTGAATTAAACCGGGCTAGACCGCCACGTGCGTCGAGGTCACTTAGTCACACCGTGACTAGGCTGGTCTAGGTCCCTCCGCTTGCCCTCCACCCACCTCGTCGCCTCTCGGCATACCTAAACGCTGCATCGTCTACACCCGAACCTGCTCACGCACACTATTCGGATCCCAACTGTCATGTCCGTCTTATATTCCAAGCCTAATGGCCCAGCGCTTGCGGCCAACTTGCGGCACCAACAAAATGTGAGGTCAAGCCAAGGGTCAAGAGGCTGTCCCTCAACAGCCAGTCGTACACCATCGTAGCGGCTCACGCCAACCACCCGGGCTCTAGATTCCGACCCTGAAAGAGGCGAACGCAGTAGCGGACTACTCAGTTCAATCTTTTCATGGAACAACATTTCAGATGGGTGGATGACGACTCGGTGGATGACGTACTAATGTCATCGATATATTTACGCAACTAATCAAACATGTCTACTGGAGAGTCTGAAATGTACGGTAGAAGTACGCCAAAGCCGTTGTTCCTTCAGATGAGCCTGTGCGCGGCGCTTGGAGTTAAAAATGCCGAGCCCAAGGCCCTTGCAGTGATAGGGTAGAATGGCACATCTAGACGAGGATGTATGACTAGCTTAGTCTACAGACTATAACAGAGCTAGACGATGTTACCTCGACTGACCTCCCGGCCGCTAGTCGACGACTAGTCTAGGCGGTGCCGAGGCGGCTTAGAACGGCATGGTCTCGGCACCTAAACCGAAATAGACCCACATAGGCGGGCCTCCCGGCCGCTAGATCATGCCGCGTCTAGGGGCCCGCTGAACGCAGTGCGTGTAGTTAGGAGTCCTTCGGCTAGCCGAAGCTAGCCTGCGGCTAGGTGTCAGTTTTTGGTAGGGCTGCCCCCCATCCTGTAAACGGGGACGGCCGTCAATCTGGAGACCCGTGACGGGTACGGGCCGTCATAAAAACGGCCCTCTTTTCTTTTTGTGGACCGGATGACGGGACGGGACGGCAAAAATACGGCCGTCAACCGTGGATTGACGGGACGGTCCCAAGCTGCGCGAGATTCGGTGTTAGACTTTAAATTTTCAGTGTATCGAGGAGTGGAACCCACCGGGAATACCCTGAGATGTCCCAATACAGAACCTGTGCCAGGCTGTCGCATAGGGTGCTGTTTATAATTCCTGGGGAATTAGAAACCGGTTATTATAAACCTGGTTTGTAAACAGGACTGTTTATAAACATGTTTATAAAGCAGGCCCTAAAACATGCGAGAAACGTCGATTCCGCGGGTTGAAACCCATTGCTGAGCTGTGATATGCTTCCCGCAGCTGCCTTGCTCATTCTAGATGCTTTGGATCGACTGGGGGGGCATACTTTGGCCGAATGACCCTGACACAACCGAAAACAGGGTGGTTCGCTAGGTAACATAGATCATTAATTTCTTTTTAAATGGTCATTAGGTTTGAATTGCATCAGGCGTACAGTCGGGCTTATCTATTCTGGGTAATTATGCCCCCAGAGTTCAACCTCGTGGTTCAAAAATCATTCAACCACATCATATGACCGAATTAAAAACCGGCTATCTCGCCAGAACCATTACTGTAAAAGCCGGGGTTTCTAAACCGCTGTTTATAAACATGTATACAAACCAGAGTTGAAAACAGCACCCTACTGTCGCAGAAACTGGTGGATTGGAGACCAACCCTGCCCATTCATGTCAGTGGTTGTAAATGTGGAACCCTCATAAGGTAGGGCTCATGGACTTTGCACATACATCATGTGATGTGACTCATGCCTCAATTTGACTCTCAATCCATTTTGCGCCCAACTGCGCCCTTGATGCCACCTGCTGCTGGGACCAAATTCAGGTACCAAGGAAAGGTCCAAAGTATCTTTGCACATAATCCCTTGCAGCTGGATTTCTTAATTAGGCCCGCATAAATGTGGCATTAAAATTTTGGGCGAAAGTCATGCAAAGCACGTGATGTATGCGCAAAGTCCATAAGCCCTACCTTAAATTGTTCGCAACGTACTCATTAAAACATGCCCAGGTTAGTCGGAAAGTTGCTGGCCCTCTAGGTTACATACCAGACATGGATGGTGCGAAGAGATGACAAGCCCTCTTTGCCGGCCCTAAACTCCATCAATCGGATCACCGCAGCACGTGAGGGCAAAGAAGTGGTTCGTTCTGATGGGGGTTGGATGGGGGCACAACAACGTCAAATGCATCTCTTCCTTTCCCCCTATCTTCTCGTTGCCCTCAAATGTGTTCGGAACCGACCAAGTAAGTGTTATTCCTCATCTCCATCCCTGTCACTCAGTGGCCTTTCTACGGGCATGGAAGGCTTAAATCTCTCCGGCCCTCCAGATGTGTGTCGGGGCTCAGCTTGGACTGTGAGCTGAGGCTGCGCATCGCCACGGTGCGCCTTCATCGTAGTTCTTCATCTTATTTCCTCTCTCACACCGAAACCCATTTCAGCGCCCACGCTGCTCACACTGCTCCTCTGATGCCATCACGTCCTCGGGGACGAGGACACTTTGCTGGACTTTGCAGCAAAATGTCATGCTGGGCGCAACCGGGGGCTCATCTACAATGTCGGAAGAGGGCAGTTGTGTGCCCACTTCACAGGTACGAATGTCCTTGGCCTCCGACGCATACAATTCCTTTGATGCTGAGCAAAGCTTTCCAGGTCCGCCGAGATGAGCCAACCCACGTTGTGCATGAGAAGCTGGGGTGGATTAAGCGAGGCGCACGCGGTGCATCATGGCGCTCAACCCGTGAGTACTCATCGTGTGCCGTGCTTGATCTGGAGCTAATGGCGACTGATCTTAGACTAGGACGATGTTCACGGATTCGTTTAGCCCCCCTTACGGCTACTCCCCGCCGCCGCGTCTTCACGAGCTGCCTCAATGTTTTACATGCTGCGCCTCTCCCGGTCCCATCACTGGTCTTTGATGCGTCCACAGCCTACCCCCATGCGCTATTGCCACTGCGCGCAGCGTTCCCATCCCCCGACCGTCAGCAACGTTATGTCAGTTACCACTCATTGTTGGAATAATGATCAGAAAGTAGATAGGTTGCACTGAGCTGTTAGGCTTTAGGTTACAATCTCCTAAAGAGACTGGCCTACTACCCTCAGCTTATATACTACAGAGGAGGTAAACTAGAATATTCTACAAAAGTCGGAAGTGCTCCACATTAGTAAGAAGATGACTAAGGCACCTCGGGGATCGGGCAGATTGCCGCTTTCGGCCATTCCGCCAACACCATCTATGCTCGAAGATCTCGTCCACATCAAGAATCAAGAGTCCTGTCTGCGGCTACTCTGTGAACAGTGCGTGGTATACATCTACCGCGCGCTATGCATACAACACACTGACACGTATGAAGCAGCACCGGCACGAGGTTACTACCTCTACAACGACCGCGGCACCTCCTTACCCCTTTGTCCCTCCTTCTGCACTCGTTCATGCAGCGCGTGGCGCTTACTTCGTCCCTTCTTCCCTAAATCATCAAGGCAAGTCGTGCTATTCTATCTGGTTCTTCTCCGTATGCTGACATGTGTATCTAAGATTCTGCTGGGCTTGTGTTCGGCCCTTTCTCGCATATAATTCTTGGTGAGCTCGTCCTGCACCGTTGTTTGATCATGTATTCATTCCCGTATTTTCAGTGGTGTTAGTTGACTGCGGAGTATCCTTGTGGTCATGTGGTATCTTAGTCTACCTAATGTAATCTATGCCGTGTCCTGTAGGTAGTACGTGTTAATATATTGGTTTACATGTTTTAACGTGGAATGCAAGCAATGGTGAAGATCCAAAGCCCAATAACGTGCCCGTAAACGTAAAAAAACTTCAATAATCTCTTCCAGATGGCCATAATTTAGGTCAATTAGAAGGGACATAGCGAATCTGGTAATCGACTAAAATCATCGGTAATCCTGAAATTACCACCAATTATCACCAATTGTTCTTAGTTAGCAGATTAGGGTTTTCCTGATGGATTTGGGGCTGACGTGATTTGGTTTGCGGTTTGCGGTTTAATTCTGTGCCAGGTGCTGCCAATCTGACTATAGGAAGAAGGAAATCAGCTACACCGTGCTGTGCACTCGGGAGGAATTGAACCTCCCCCTTCTCGCTTCAGCACCCAGTGAGATGAGTTCGAGCAGGCTTATTGAACTGCATAATTCCCTAGTAAATTCCGACGAGATGAGGCCTGAACTGATTTCAAAAAGAAGACAGAAAAAAATCAAACCTGAAGTCCATAAGAAATGGAGGGATGCTGAATGCATTTATTCCCTTCCCTGGGAAGTCATTTTCACCAAAGATACAAAAACAAAAAAGGATAGTGAAGGAGCACAGCACCCTCCATCTCCGCCTCCCCGCTTGATCTTTACAAAGACGGGGTGCTCACCAATAGCTACACAGGCTTCCTGGGCGTGCTTTATGCCTGATGAAATGAGGCCTCTATCAAAAATCTCCAACGACGTGAATATGTCATGACTTCGGGAGGGATTAAACATCCACCCTCCCACGGAACAGGTGGGCACCATGATCCAGGAAGTCGCATTTGCTGCATTTCGTCCTTTGTCCAGTGTGCTGGGAGAATTCACAATCTGGCTGCCTCTACCAAAAAAAAAAAAAAAGAGATTGGACCGACAACGATACAAAATTTCCAGGCACTTACCTATTAAATGTCCACATGAAGTCTGAAAAATCAACTAATAAGAGAATCTGACAGTATAAGCCCGAGTCGAACGGGCGTCGCCTGCATGTACATTCTTGCGGACTCTGCAAGACGGGAAGAAGGCGTGGGCTGCCCCGCAATTGAACCTTGCGAGTGCCGAGTAGAACTTGACTAGGTGCATAAAGTTCAATTAGATATGCACATCTGGAATCATCGTGTCCCTCCTTCGGTGCGGCCTTCCCACGGAATAAGCGCGAGAATATCATACATATTGGAGCCGCGGTTGCTAGAGCCGGCTCAATTTACCGAGGTGGCGCTGGGCCGAAGAAACCTGGGCATTGATCACTGGGACCTTGTGTATTAAGCAGCACAGAGAGGGGGGGGGGGGGAAGTCCAAGACAATAGTGGATCATACCGTCAAGGGGACTCGAACCCCCGGCTTCCTCGGAGGTAGCAACAGATGGTAGTGACATCTCGAGTACGACCATCCACCGGTCGATGACGGCTTGTTACCCTGTGCACATCGTGAGTGAAGTCTGAGTGCATCGGGTGTACGCGCGGCAGGGGAAAGGTGGGGGAGCGAAGACGAAAGCGAATAAAAGTCAGGGGCAGTTGAAAGTCAACGGGTCCCGCGACATTACCGGCGGACATGCGCAGGTGGGCGGGGCGAGGAGAGAGTCGTGACGCGGAGCAAAATAGTACGCGGCGCAGATGTGGAACGCACGCGGAGTAGCACGACGGCGGAGCCGCGGAGAGCGTGGTGGCGATAGTTGCCAAGCGCCATACGGAGGAAACAGGTGTGACGGGAGAGAGCATGCGCAATGTGGGAGCGCAGGGGGCACTAGTGTTGAATCATAGCCCGGAACCGAACAGCCTCGGGCATCGGGCAACTCGGACATCCCCGAACATTCTCATTTATTCTACTATGTTCCTTTCAGGGACTCATACTGACTCATAGCTAGTCTTCCTACTCTATTTAAGCAGCCTCTGTAACCTATGTAGTTCATAACCAATTATTATCTTGTTCCCATCAAATCTTGTGTGAGCTCTCAGAGAACCACTGCCGGTTCTTTATCTTCAACCTAACTCGTAATATTCTCAACAGGTTATGGGCCCCGGCCTATATCTTTGAGACAGCTACACCATTTACTCTCTATTATCTTCTCCGAGTACTTCCATCTTACCCCACTACCTCGTCGAATAAATGTCTGCCTCAAATTCAACCACACAAGCTTCTTCAAGCATGTATCACTGCGTTCCGACCCCCCATAGACACAGGGTGTGTCTACAGGCGTAGCCCAACCCGTAGACACAGATGTGTGTCTACATGTGGCTACGTCTGTAGCCAGTGTGTCTACCTCTGCCTACCTGGGTCTACTTGGGTCCGGGCCGTAGACCAAGGTGGGTTTGGGTTTGTCGCCGGCTATTAGGGCATAAATCGATTCCGACATTCTTGTTTCATGGTCACAATTGACGGAAGATCAACTAAACATTGCGCCAGCTTCAACTGGGTCGTAGTTACAGTTGTTTATTTGCGGATCAGAGACTCCCTGAAACAACATTGTGAGGGCCTATGGAGGCTGCGAAAAGCCATATGCACATTGCTAAGCCCTTAAATAGCCGAACAAAGTCAGGTAAGGTTCGTGAACAATAGGTAAGCCTAAGAAGTCCAAGGTAGCCCAATGGAAACTGATGTGGACACAGCATGACTGCGTGATGTAGACTCGGCTACATCATCGTAGCCAAAGGTGTGTCTATGTCTCCGCCACGACCCTTGTCTACCCCCATCGACGAATGTAGCCAGGGGTAGCCCAAGCAACGTCATCGTAGCCACACCTGTGTCTACAGGGGGCCGGAACGCAGTGTATCGGATTGAGCCACTCCAGGATGCCAATTGGCTAGGCTGGAAGCGTCGGATCACCTCAATTTTGAGGGATCGAGGTTTGCTGAAGTATGTCACGGGAACATTTACCCGTCCGACACCTGCAACTGCCGATAAACCAACCGCTGATGAATTAAAAGCTATGGAAGAATGGGACGACAATGATGCCCGTGCACAGACTCAAATTGAGCTGACGATAGGCGACTCTCAAATGATTCATATCTCGGGAGCTACGACCTCTGCACGAATGTGGAAACAGCTTGCTACTATTAAGGAATCTCGTGGGAAACTGGGAATTTTATCCATGTGCCACCACCTATATCGGACTACTGCCGATGAATCTACCGACATTTTGGCCCACATTACGGAGCTTAGGGAAATCCAAGAACAGTTACACCTTATGGGTAGCTATGTATCTGATGATGATTTCACGTTCCTACTCCTTACATCTCTTCCCGAGAATTGGGACCAGTTCACTACGGCTTATCTTGGCGCAAACTTTTCCGCTACTCAGGCTACCCCTACTACCAGTTCTTCTGGTACTACTCAAGCACCAACTTCGCTTGTATCTACCCTTCCTATCCAGTCCTGTGAACTTATTGCAATTATTCTGGAGGAAAATCGCCGCCGCTTGGAAAAATCGGGTGCATACTCTTCATTAGTCTCGAGGGGATCGAATTCGAGTTCGAACCGAAACCCCAAGTCCGCAAATGAATCCACTGGCTGCAATTGCCCTTCAGACATCACATGTTCAAACTGTGGTCGGAAATATCATTGCAAACATAAATGTTTCGCAAAGGGTGGAGATCGCGAGGGCCAAGGACCGAGGCAAACCTCGGGGAATTCTAAATCGAAGACCAAAGACGGGTCTAACCAGGCTGAAGACAATCCCTCAGATGCTACGAATAAGGATTTAGCTGATCAGGCATATACAACTGAGATAGCTGACCCTAAATGCCATGCGGCAATAAATTCGTTCAAGCACAGTGATTGGATAGCTGACTCTGGAATCACGTCTCATGTCTGCAATTCGAAAGAATTGTTCAGTGATTTTATCCCACTCACAAACTACAGTATTACTGGAATTGGTGAGAATAAAGTTGAAGCTCTCGGCAAAGGCACGGTTAAATTGGACTGCAAAGTGGATGGCAAATATGTTACGAATGTTTTAAACAACGTACTCTATGCCCCAACGTCAGCCAATAGCCTTCTATCTATAAGCAAACTCGATGATGCCGGAGGCGAAGCTATATTCAGCCATGGCAAATGTACATTGATAAATGCTAAAGGGACTAAGTTAGCCATAGCCAAGAAGATGGGTAAGCTTTATTTACTGGATGTTAAACCTCGCAATGAGGATCATTCCAATATTTCTACTGAGTCTACCGAAACATGGAACTCACTTCATCGGAAGTACGGACATCTGTCGATGACATCATTGGAAAAACTTGTGAAAGGTCAACTTATTAACGGACTTACTGTATCTCCAGACAGCCCGCCATTCACCCAATGCGAAGCTTGCATTCAAGCCAAACAGCACTGTCACCCTTACCCCAAGGAATCCGAAGACAAGACAACGGAATCTGGTGAACTCACTCATTCCGATGTTTGGGGACCTGGTCGTGTCGCGGCTATTCAAAGCCATGTGGCGATTTCTAACGCTAAGTATTATATCTCATTCACCGATGACTTCTCCCGCCGATGCACAATGTTCTTCATGAAGCATAAATCAGAAGCAACCCAATGTGTCAAAGATTATGTTGCATACCTCGAGCGTCATCTCAAGACTCCTCCGAAATATATTTGTGTGGACAACGGGGGAGAATACATCAACAAGGAACTCGTCCGATGGTGTAAAGAGAAAGGAACCGACTTACAAACGACCGCACCCTATTCACCCTCCCAGAACGGCATTGCTGAACGTTTCAATCGCACCCTCATGGAACTTACCCGTGCGATGCTCATTGCTCGAAATTTACTATGGGCCGAAGCAGTCACTCATGCTGCATATATTCGAAATCGTTCACCGACCAGCGCTTTACATGGGATGACCCCGCACGAAGTCTGGACTGGCAAGAAACCCGATATATCACATTTGAGGGAATTTGGATCTGAAGTTTGGATACTCACAGAATCCACGAAGCCCGGGAAAACCGTGGCTAAATCCAAGAACCACATCCTCGTTGGATATGCAGAAGGACCTAAAGCAGTGAAATACTGGGATAAATCAAGCAGGCAAGTCAAAGTCTCACGAAATTTCGACTTCTCGGAAACTGAACCGAAGGATATTGAATTGGACGCACCTAACAGACTGCCGCTTGAGGGGGAGCCAGGGAATACCAATCAGCAGCCTGCTAATATTCAATCAGCTGCAGCTCCGACTCCGATTAAACCAACCCACACACCTGCTGTTCCAAATATACCTGCACCTATCATTCCATCGCGAACACCTTCACCCGTACCTACGGAGCCATTAGCTAACCTTCCATGACCACTTAAACAGGCTCACTACGCACCTCAGGGATTAAATCCCATTCCTCTTCGCAGATCCACCCGAGATGTCCCAGATCACAATTACCGCCAATTAGGCAATCCACAATCGCGCCTTCCCGCCGCTCACAGCCCCCGTCGTTCCAAAGCACCCACAGACCAATCGCAGACCAACGAGGATGCATCCGAGGCGATTGACGAGACCAACTACGTCTTGTTAGCTTCACAATCAAATCTGGATGACATACCTCGGAATTTATCGGAAGCGAAAGCATCACAAGAACGGGATGGTTGGGAACAGGCCATGGAGACCGAATATCAGACACTCCCATCGATGGGTACATAGAAAATCGAAGACTTACCTGAAGGACGAAAAGTCGTAGGCTCCCAATGGACATTTGACAAGAAGTACGATAAACTGGGAAATGTCATTAAAATGAAAGCTCGCCTCGTAGCTCAGGGTCACTCACAGATCCCCGGGATGGACTACGTCGATACATTCTCCCCAGTCGTTCGCCTTGACTCCCTCCACGCAATTAAAGATATGGAAATTCAACAGCTCGACATTAAAGGAGCTTACCTCAATGGAGATCTCAAAGAGGAAATTTATATGCGCCAGCCAGACGGATATAACGATGGAACTGGACGCGTTTGTCGCCTCTACAAGACCCTATATGGACTCAAGCAGTCCGGCCGAGAATGGAACCACAAATTGAACGCGACTCTGGCCGAATTTGGATTTCAGCACACAGAAGCTGACCATTGTGTTTATACACGCACCACCGAGGGTAAAACCTCTTATATCACAGTCTGGGTCGATGATTTACTCCTACTGACTGAAGACGTCGCAGAAATGGAAGAATTAAAGCAGTCCTTGCGCAAGAAATTCACCATAACCGACCTGGGTGAGCCCAAACTTCTCATCGGACTCGAGATCAATCGTGACCGCGCCAATCACGCCATTTCTATTTCCCAGGCCAGCTATATCAACCGGATGCTTCGCCAATATGGCATGGAGAACTCAAACTCCGTTTCGACACCTACGGACCCGAATGTCACGTTAACGAAGCGCGAAGACACCGTCGACGTGAAACCAGATGAAAGGTTGAGTTCTAGTTTTGCCGCCGTCATTGGATCACTTTTATATCTTGCTGTAGTCTCAAGACCAGACATAGCCTTTGCAGTTACCAGAACAAGCCAATATACGAGCAATCCTGGACCCGCACATTGGGCAGCAGTCAAGAGAATAATGCGATACTTGAATAGACACCGCCATCTGTCAATCACTTACAATGCCGCGATGATCGCCGACGATGCCGATCCGTTCGAATTCTTTGCCTACTCCGACGCCGACTACGCCTCGAATCCAGATGACCGGAGATCAGTCTCTGGATATACTTTCCTCTTAGCAGGAGATGCAATTTCCTGGAATTCCAAGAAACAGACCGCTGTTGCACTTTCCAGCACGGAAGCCGAGTATGCCGCCTTACACCGGGGGCAAGGTCCCACGCATGTGGAAACCACATGCTTTAAATGTGGTCCACAGGTGGTCACCATTTGCCTGTGACGCCTTTGACATAGCATCCTTTGTTGTCAACACAGGACTGCCAAATCCTTACATGTATTTTTGTCAGATTGTGTACAAGTAGAATAAAGGTTCAAAATACATATCTTGCATTTCAACCTTATTTTGACTAAAAATGGATGTGAGCTGCAAGTCAGCTGGAGATTAGCCCCAGATGCCTCATTTGTCCAGCCCACTGCCAGTGTCAAACAGCCACCCCGCCATTGCTCTTTGTGCACACTGCCTTTGTTAGTGAGCTCCTAACCCTGCACATTGCCTTTGTTGGTATGGAACCATACCTGGGCATCGTTGTTGATAAGCTGAAACTATGCCCAGACGCTGCCTTGAATGGGCTACAACTATGCCCCGACATTGTCATTGTCGGGCAAGACAGTTGCCTACACATCTCCTTTGTCAGCACACAGCCACAGTTTTGTCCTTATAGGGTGGCTCATCTTTGCTCCCACTTTGTCTGTGGGCATGAACACAGACTATTGCGTGCTCATCGCATGCCGCTCGCCACCCACCACCAAATCACATGATCACATTTCCAGTCTAGAATTCCCAGAAAAATACTCATAAAATAGAGAAAAATGGCATGATTCCGGTGCACCCAAATGGGTGTAAAACAGGAGGCCTCTTTCTCAATGTTCGCCCAGCTGCATGGCCCACATTTGGGTCAAAATAAGGTTGAAATGCAAGATATGTATTTTGAACCTTTATTCTACTTGTACACAATCTGACAAAAATACATGTAAGGATTTGGCAGTCCTTTGTTGACAACAAAGGATGCCATGTCAAAGACGTCACAGGCAAATGGTGACCACCTGTGGACCACATGCATTTAAAGTATGTGGTTTCCACATGCGTGGGACCTTGCCCCCAGTGTTAGCGCACGCAACACGCCAAGTTATTTGGCTCCGCAACCTCTTCGCTGAATTGGGACTAGAACAGCCATTATCTAGTCAAGTCTTTTGTGACAACCAATCGACCATTGCAATTTCTCAAGACCCTCAATTCCATGCACGGTCAAAACATTTTGATGTTCAAAATCATTTTGTTCGAGAGAAAGTTGAACACGGTATTATTGAAGTTACCTACTGCCCAACTGATGAGATAGTTGCAGACCTCTTTACCAAAGGACTTCCTAGACCTAAGCATCAGAAAATTTCTGCTGAAGCTGGGATGAATCCGACTTGAGGGGGAGTGTTGAATCATAGCCCGGAACCGAACAGCCTCGGGCATCGGGCAACTCGGACATCCCCGAACATTCTCATTTATTCTACTATGTTCCTTTCATGGACTCATACTGACTCATAGCTAGTCTTCCTACTCTATTTAAGCAGTCTCTGTAACCTATGTAGTTCATAACCAATTATTATCTTGTTCCCATCAAATCTTTGTGTGAGCTCTCAGAGAACCACTGCCGGTTCTTTATATTCAACCCAACTCGTAATATTCTCAACAACTAGGGGGCGGAGAGTGCATATCGGCTCCCATGCAGCGCCGCGGGGCTTGCGGCCAAACCTTCCTGGGTCCGGGATAAAGAACGAAGCGCCCTCCATGGGTGAGCATCCAAAGAGGCGTGGAGGGAACTGGACGCGCCTTCGACGCCGCTGCCCTGCGCGACACCGTGCGCCCGAATGGGAATGGCGGGAATCAGTGGTGCGTCCTGCAGCGCCACACCCCGCGCTGCGCCGCACGCTTCCTTGACGATAGGAAAGACCACTGACTGGCTACCGGTCCACGATGACATCGTCCGCTGGATTCACGTGGAGTAGAGAGCGGCGCAGAATGGACAAAAGAAAAACTGCGAGACTACGACAACATCATACCATCGAGGGGAATCGAACCCGCCACCTTCCTCGGAACAAGTGAATGCGCGTCATATGGCGAGGACGACCTTCCACGGATCGACGACGGCTTGTTATCGTATGAATGCCCAGAGTGAAGCACTTCAGCATAAGAGCGAGGTAGATGGGCGGCAGTGGAATGTGGGAGAGAGACTGACAATGTCGGAGCTGGAAACAGGACAAGATAGTACAGGTCGTAGATATGGAACGTACGCGCCGCCAAGCGACGTACACGGCGGGCGGAAGGGGAGCCGCCGAACTGGCGTGCACGGCATGCAGACCAGGGAGCCGAGAGCGTGGAAGAGATACAGAAATGGCGCGCTCTGAATGCGCGACGAGAGACACCCGCAAGCAGGGGGCGCCGGGACCCAAGGAGAGTTAGTATGCAAACCAGGGACGGCCACTGGCGGGGTTAGCGCACCCAATGAACACAGAGCGACGCATGCACCCACAGGGGCGCATCCAGCAACATGGGACCGGCAATCGCCGGAATGAAGGCGAAGGCGTAACGTAGACGGGCGCCTTGACGTGGGCGCCAGCGTTCATATCATCCTCTCGCTGAAGGAAAGCGCCGCCGCGGGGACACATGTTCGATCCCGGTGGAACATCCGAGTCGAAGACGCTGATCATATGCGGAAGGAACTTAGATGACCTGGACGGACAGCGCGCGAGGAGATGGTAGACGAGATGGTGGCAAGATGGTGGGCGGGAGCAGGGCTCGGCTGGATCCACACATGTAGGCACGTGGACGGTGGATGATGGTTGATGTGTCAGAAATCTTGGAACGCTCGAACCGTTTGAATCACTGCATGCACCCCACGTCTCTGGCCCTGCCTGCGATCCAGGCGGGAAGGGAGCAACCCGTTTCATTCATTCTGCTGCTAGGAATTAAGGACCTGCAGCCACGCGCAAAATGTTCACGTTGGCTGGATCCTGGGGATCAACCAACTGCACACTCAAACTCCTTTTTCGGCCTGCGACTAGTATGGAACGAAAGAGACTCCTGGCGCAGGCGTGGGGCATCATGCACCAAGGCGCATCATATCACTGCAGACAAACAAAAAAAAAAACACCAGAAATGTGGCCCCACGATCCAAGCCCGAATCGAACGGGCATCTCCTGCATCCAGCAGCGTGTAGGTGCAAGCCTCTCAGCAATTGGACCTTGCTACTCTGCAAATGAATCTGGTTAGATTCCTGCATTTTGAAAGTCAGTCAAGGCGGATGCATACCCGCCACGTTCAGCGACGATCCAATGCAGATTGTTGCTGCGACAACTGAAAGAAGAGGAGCGCGGGGGTGGATTCATTGTTCCTTGAAGCAGAGGGGTCGAGAAAAAGAAACGATCAAACGTCAGCATGGTCCAAGCCCGAATCGAACGGGCGTCTCCTGCACATGATGTGTGCCTGTGTCATGCGACGCAGGTGCGTGCCTCTCCGCAATTGGACCTCAATAGCCCGCAGTTGACCCTGGATAGCTGGAAATTCCGCAGAGTGCGTGTAGATCCCTGGCGAGCCTCCGCTTGAAACAAACCGAGCATTCGTGGTAAGATGTCCTAGCCCAAATGCTCGAAGTAACAAATAAATTGGTGAGTCTGAGGAACAACTCAATCTGAACTCGAATTCAAGTAAAAGACACGCTCAAAGTAATGCAATTGACTCG
Source organism: Mycena latifolia (assembly GCA_029289555.1). NCBI lineage: Eukaryota > Fungi > Basidiomycota > Agaricomycetes > Agaricales > Mycenaceae > Mycena > Mycena latifolia. The sequence goes on along the minus strand of JARJLE010000111.1, from coordinate 127,188 downwards.
CTCGTTGGAACATGCTCGTTACGGGAGGGGCAATCAAGGCGAACGGGCGCTCGCGGCGTACAAATGCGAAATCTGCAGCACGCGATGCAGGTGCGGGCTTCTCAGCAATGGGAGCTGAGGACTGCTGAGAAGAGCCGGAACGGATGGATGTAGTAAACGGCCCGGGTGTGCAGCCCGAAACACTGAACAAAAAGGCTAAAATAGCACCTTTATGGTCAAAGCCCGAGTCGAACGGGCGTCGCCTGCATGTACAGTCCTCTCCGAGCCATCGCAAGCGAAGCAGGTGCGGGCCACTCCGCAATTGGACCTCACTAGTGCGGAGAGGAACCTGAATAGGTAGTTAAATCTTGGTGAACAAAAGGATTCGACGTAGGGGTGGATATGAATCATTGAATGCCCTGCTCAGCACTGAGACGCTGCCGAGCCTGGGGAAAAATTAGACAGTTAGACCTCCATACCACGGACTATGTTCCACGGGCACGGTAAACTCCGAACCAAAACAATTGCTGCGAGGCGCGATAATTGGACCAAGCCCGAGTCGAACGGGCGTCTCCTGCGTGCACCTATTTTATCTTCTCGACGGCATGCGAGGCAGGTGCGGTCCCCTCCGCAATTGGACCTTACAAGGGCTGAGAAGAGCCTGAATAGGTAGTTGATTTTTTTTTATATGAGCGAAAGGAGTCCACGCACAGATCGATATAGAGTGGCAGTCAAATGCTACCCACAAATACGGATGGGATACCAAACATTCAGTCGCTCAATGCTGATTACTATGTGAGTTACTGTATATTTGAGGCAGCGCTGACGCACCACCGGATTGATTTAAAAATACAGTTGGAGGCCACGCAAGTCTTTTGAAAACAAAAACGCGTGCCGCCTAATATCAAAGGTCCAAGCCCGAATCGAACGAGGATATCCTGCGTGCATTCGCCTCATCCGTCACACGAGAGGCACGTCCTTTCCGCGATTGGACCTCAGCAGTGCACGGAGGAGTCTGGATACGTGGGTGAACTCGACGGTAACGTTTTGAGAGCCGCAGGCGACGCACATGAAGCAGCGTGGGGTGCGAATGAGCGCAAAGCCAGCGGATAGATGCGGTGAGTGGAAGCGCGGAAAGGTAAGTCGGAGTGTTGGACCGTAATTGAAGATCGACCCATATACAGTATGCATTGCGGTCTTAGATTCGGCGTTGATCGCACAATTATTCCTGCGACGACTTGAGAAACAACCGACCTCAAAAATGTGGACAGGACTGGGGATAAGCTGAATTCAGGGAGGCGAAGATAATGGATGCACAAGGACGGGGAAAAAATTATTCGCTCGCTATACGGTCCAAGCTCGAATCGAACGGGCGTCGCCTGCAAGTGTATGTTCAGTCGTTCAACCATAGGTGATGCAGGTGCGGGCCTCTCCGCAATTGGGCCGGAATACTATGCAGGAGAAGAGCAAATTCAAAGCTGGAAGAGAAGGTAGCCAACGCACATATATCGATCTTAGGTCTATCCGGCGCAGGTGCGGGCCACTCCGCAATTAGACCTTGACACTGTTATGAGGAACCATCGACGATGTGTTAATTCATAGGTAGGAATGCAGTATGAGGCACATGGTGCAGGTAAGGTTTACTCCGCAACTGGACCTGAAGACTGAGCCGGAGATCTTGAAGCTTCAGTTCAGACGACGACGACCCTGAATGGACGGAGTTTGTAGCGATCGACTTGTAGGTATGAGGCGCTGACTGAGTATGCGTATCTGCGCGAAGTGTGAAAAAATAAGTCACGGAGATCCAGACACGGTCCAAGCCCGAGTCGAACGGGCGTATTGCACGTGAAATCAACTTACACAACCGTGCATGTAATGCAGGCGCGGGCCAATCCGCAATTGGACCTGGATACTATGCACTGGAAGCTGAATAGCTGGGTTGATGTTGATGATGGGGAGGGAGTACCGGACGCAGGGGCCTTGAGGAGAGCTTGAATGAACGGACAAAGATGATCATGAGCACACACATGTGGATTGGTCTTATTGCCTTAAATGAGTCCTATGTGATCGAAATTTTCCTTGGGCGAGGCATTGGCGGAGAATAAGAGTGTAAATATCATGGAACGAGGGTCGATGGGTCGATATCCTGATGCGGCGATGGGCGAACACACCTGTCGATAGATCTGGATTTCATCGTTGAATGAGGTATTGACGGGAAAATCTGCTGCAAAAAAAAACGAGCGCCAGTCGTTCCCGGCGGGCACGGAAAATACGCATACAGTGGGAACACTTGTTTGAATACCAGCAGCGCACCAGCCCGAGTCGACCAGGATCTGTATGGCAGGATGCATATGCGCGCCGCTCCGCGATTACACCGTGCATACCTCCAATCCCCGTCCTCCTCGGTGGTACTCGCGGGTGGTCGACGAGAGCTTCGGCACTTTGCTGATCGAGGTGGAGTGGAAAGTGACGCCGAAAGTACAAAGAGACGCCAAAAAGAGAGAGAGAAAAGATTCCAGGGCAATGGAAAATACCGTCGAGGGGAATCGAACCCCCGGCTTCCTCGGATGTCGAAACACATGAGATTGAAAACTTGCGAGGATGACCTTCCACTGGTTGACGACGGCTTGCTACCCTATCGACACTGTGAGTGAAGTTGGAGTTGGCGGGGCATGCGGCAGGAGAATGTGCGAGGTAAACGGCTGGCCGGGAGGAGATCAGAGAGAAGAGAAGACCGGGCGCACCCGGCATGCACGGCGGCGCAGCACGCAGGGGAGAGCGCCCGGAGATCCGAGAGGCCAGGCGGGGGGCAAGATAGTCCGCGGCGCAAAGCAGCGTGCACGGCGGGCGGAGGGAGAGTCGCGGCGAGCACATACTTAAGCGCCGCGTGCCCGAAGTAGGCGCGCAGCGAGCTTGCGCGGTGACCCGAGAACACCCAAGAATTAATGCGCCGTGCGAGATAGTACTCGGCTTAGAGGCGGAGCTGCGGCGAGCGCGACAGGAATACCCACCGGCGTGTGCAGAGGGGAGCCGCGACAGTCGATTGCATGAGCAACAATGGAGCGCATGGAGTGCAACAAGGCGGCCAGTGCACAATATTAATGGCTGAGATGCAGCCGTGCGCATGAACCCCATTCCTGGGACGCCGGCTGGTGGGGTGAGGGAGGGACGCACCCACGAACGAGAGCATCCAGCATGCAGAATCTAACCACTCATCGACCGCGATGAGGGATGTGATGTGTATGGGCCGTGAAGTCGCCGAGCGCCAGCGTTCATCTCCGTGCGCCCTCGCCCAAGTGGTAGGCTGGTAGCGCTCGACACGCTGGCGCTTTCCTTCAGGGAGTCTCCGTGGGTGCGTTACTAGTGAACAGAGGCGCTCTGGAGCGTGGAGACATTGGTTTGGGGCACCAGGAACATGCGCGAAGAGACGGCAGATGAGATGGTGGCGAGAACGAGGGCTTGCATTGGTCCGCACAACTGTACGTGGGTAGCGAATGACACTGGGGTGATGTGTCAGATTCCATTCGATCCGCACAGTTTGCAACGCGTACACTTATCTAGAGCCCAGCGAACTCACCGTGAAAAAAGTGAAATGTCTATAAGGACGGAGTGAGATTGGCTGCCGCGTGATCTGAGAAGCAGGAATAAAAAGATGTCACCCGTGCCCATGGTCCAAGCCCGAAAGATCTCAAAAGCGAGTTGAAAGCCAGGTAATAAAAAAAGATCGGCAAGTCCCATCTGACGGTCCAAGCCCGAGTCGAACGGGCGTTGCCTGCATGTCAAGTAGTGCTTCTGCAATACGGGTGCAGGTGTGGACCGCTCCGCAATTGGACCTTCCCAATCTTGATTAGAGCCTGAACAGGTGGATAACTTTCAAGAGGGACACGTACTTAGCTTGATTATTTCATTCACTGACTGCGATATGCTCGAAACTTTCCTTGGGCAAAGCATTGGCGGGAATGTGCTAGATGGGCGATGACCAACCCAAGGTCGGACAACACATCTTGATTATTAGCGGATATCAGAGGCAAAATTGAAGATCCAACCCTCGTCGATCGCAGCGAGGTGGGCAAATCCGACGAGGAAAAGGATTATGAAGCCCTTGAATGGCCCACGCCCGAGTGATGTGGGACGCGACACAAGTAGTACTTTACGACATCTCAGCAACTGGACCTGGGGAGTATGCAGATGACTGTCGGTTTACGAGTGAATTTAAGGAGATGCATTACCAAATGATGGAAATTTCGATCCGACACCAGAAGTTGCGTTCACAGAATTAATATCCGGTGAGGGACGACAGCTTCGCGAGAGTCCCGGGATTCAACTGGAAGCGAAAGACACCCTGAAAGCAAAGAAAAATACGCAGGATCACGCACAAGGAATACCATCGGGGGGAATCGAACCCCCGGCTTCCTCGGACGCAGTGCATAAGTAACTTAGTGGACTAGAGCAAATTCAAGGGGGGCCGTACACTGGGGGATGATGGCTTGTGATCTCATGGATACCTTGAGTGATGTTGGTTTGATGCGCGGCAGCGGACTGTGCGAGAGAGGAGAAACAAGATTCAAAGGGTCCGACGGGCGCATGCACGGCGCGTCGCCCTGCGCCACACCGTGCGCCCGAATGGGAATGTCGTGAATCAGATGGTGCGTCCTGCAGCGCCATGATACCGCGCACCTCGCGCTGCGCGGCAAAGAAAAGACCACCGACTGTCTGCCGCTGGATTCAAGTGGCGTAGAGAGCGGCGCAGAAAGCACCAAAAAACCGCGAAACCATTTGGCCATACCGTCGGGGGGAATCGAACCCGCCACCTTCCTCGGAACAAGTGAATGCGCATCACATGGCGAGGATGTCCTTCCACTGATCGACGACGGCTTGTTACCCTCTGGATACCTTCAGTGAAGGCGGTCAATACGGGATGCATCGACAGGGAAGGCGCGAGACAGGCGAGACACAAGACTCTACATAGCTGCGTAGGCGCCAAACCCACGCAGCGTGAAGTGGCGTGCACGGTGGGCGGAGGAGGAGCCGCAGCAACCGCAGTCCTAAGCGCCACCCGCAGGAGGCAGGCGCGCAGCGAACGCGCGCGGTGCGCCGAGAGGCGCGTTGCGAGAGCAAACAAGTAGGAGATGCGGCCGGAGAGCCGAGAGCGTGGAAGAGATACACAAATGGCGCACTCCAGAGGCGCGACAGGAGAGAGCACCTGCAAGCTGGGGGCGCCGGGACCCAAGGGGAATTAGTATGCAAACCAGGGACGGCTGCTGGCGGGGTTAGTGCACCCAATAAAATACAGAACGAAACATGCATCCACGAGCGCCCATCCAGCGACCTGGGCACGCGATAGACGTACGCCTTAACGTGGGCACTAACGTTCGTATCATCCTCGCCACCGCGCGACTCGCTGAAGGAAAAGCGCCGCCGTGGGAGCACACGTTCGATCCCGGCGGAGCTTTTGGGTGCGTCACAGATGCTCATCGTATGCGAAAAGGGCTTAGATACGCCGGACGGACAGCGCGCGAGGAGGCGGTAGACGAGATGGTGAGCGGGAGCAGGGCTCGGCTGGATCGGCACACGTTGCCACGTGGGTGATGGGTGACGCAGGGGTGATGTGTCACAGATCTTGGAAGGAGGCAGGAGAATTCACACGGTTCGAGCGTGCATATGCAGGCCACGTCTCCGCCCATGACCGCCGCGACTATAGAAGGTAGAGGTGCAAACCTGGTGCTCTGGAATAAGGACCTGCGGCGACGCCGCAGCGCGAAAAGTTCATGTTGGCTTGATCCTACTGAGCCTGCTAGGCTACGAGTAGAGTTGAAGGAAATTAGACTCCTGGCGCAGGCGTACGGCATCACGGAGCAAGTTGCGAGCCTTCTGCAAGGCGCATCATATCACTTCAGGCAAACAACAAAAGAGCAGCAATGTGGCCCTACGGTCCAAGCCCGAATCGAACAGGCATCTCCTACATCTAGTAGCGTGTAGGTGCGGACCTCTCAGCAATTATACCTTTCTCCTCTGCGAATGAATCTGGTTAGAATCCTGAATTTTGAAAGTCAGTCACAGTGGAGGCAGACGTTCCATATTCGATGACGATCCAATGCAGATTATTACTGCGACAACTGAAAGAAGAGGAGCGCGGGGATTTACTAAGGTGGATTCATTGTTCCTTGAAGCAGAGGGGTCGAGAAAAAGAAACGATCAAACGTCAGCATGGTCCAAGCTAGACTCGCGACCAGTCGTACTTAGTAAGCAACTTTGATCACGAGACGAGCAGAGGGATCAAAGCTTACTAGAACGACTGGAACATTTGGGTGCGATTTTTGGTGGACCCGCCAAATGTGAGTTCGGACTTGGGAAAATAGTGTCCTGAACCTCAAAAGAAACTGTCAAAAGTTCCTATATGAAACTGGAATAGTTTTGAATTCTAAGCTGAATGAGCCCAGCATGTTTTTGAGGTTGGGTGGAAGGTGCTCGACGTCGCCGGCGCACGGACCAGTTGACGATGCCGAGCACTTTTATGTCATCTCAAAAAAAAAGTCTGTCTCATTCACCTTGAAATTTGAAAATACCCAACTTTGTCTATATGACTTTTTACACTTTTTCAGAGGGTTCGGGGCGCTCAGATTCCAAGTCCCAACTCATGTTTGGCGGGTCCACCAAGATCGGCAACCAAATGTCCCAGCCGCTTCGCAACGTGATAGCGCAGCCACGTGAGTCGAAGCGGTTGGTCACGAGCCTAGGTCCAAGCCCGAATCGAACCGGGTGTCTCCTACACGTGATTTGTAAAGACGGCAGGTGCGGGCCTCTCCGCGATTGGACCTGAATATCGGAGGGTAAAACCTGGATAGGTGGAAGAGGAGTAGGCACAAAAAGGGGACGTAGATCGGAATTAGTCCAATTGTGGCGTTGATTCGGGATTCTCAGGCTTGTGAGGAATAGCTTAACCTGAACGGTCAACCCGCACTGAAGTCAAGTAGAATGGCACGCTGAAACCAATGAGATAGACTAACTTGCTGGAGACTCGGAGGCAACAAAGGCACGCGGGCGCTCGCGGCGTACAAATGCGAAATCTGCGCACGTGATGCAGGTGCGGGCTTCTCAGCAATGGGAGCTGAGGACTGCTGGGAAGAGCCTCATTAGATGTAGTAAACGGCCCAGCTGCGCAGCCCGAAACACTGAACAAAAAACGCTTAAATCTCACCTCCACGGTCCAAGCCCGACGGGCGTCTCCTGCGTGCGTCTATTATTTCTTCGCACCAGAATGCGAGGCAGGTGCGGGCCGCTCCGCAATTGGACCTTACAAGGGCTGAGAAGAGCCTGAATAGGCAGCTAAATGTTTGTGAGGAACAGGAGTCGACGCACGGGTGGATATAAATGCTCTGCTCAGCGCTGAGACGCTGCCGAGACTGGGGGAAAATTAGACAGTTAGACCTCTATACCGCGGTCCTCTTGGCACCAGGCTCAGGGTCCAAGGCCGGATCGAACGGGCGTCACCTGCATATAAGAGACTTGCAAACCCGCCGAAGCATGCGCGGCCACTCCGCAATTCGACCTGTATAGTGCACAGTCCAACCTGAATAAACCGATAGCTCAATATCCAGGGCGAAGGGGAGGAAGCCGATACCGACCGGATTCGGCACTGATCGAATACTTCTACCAAAACATTACATGTATACAGCTCACCTCGAAACCCACACATGGCCCAAGCCCGAATCGAACGGGCGCCGCTTGCCCGCGGATTCAGTGCAAAACCATACATGGCAGGTGCGGCCTCTCCGCAATTGCCCTGAGTCCTGTGCAGGAGAAGCTCAATAGAGGAGAAAATTTAAGCAAGGAAGAAGGTAGCCCACACACATTATGGATCTGAGTTTCTCTCCCCTAGGCAGTCCATGCAGAAGATGATCGCGCAATGACCACGGGGCTTCCGAGGGCCCAGCGACCGAACTAGAGTTCCAGGCAGAACCTTCATGCAAAAAAAAAGCGAACCGGCGACAAGTCCCAAGCCCGACTCGAACGCCTGTGATCCATTTCGCTTTGCAAATGCCGACGTCCCTCCCACGAGCGACCTCCTGGATTATAATGTCGGGGGGGTGAAGGTGGAGTCAGGGTAATGAGTGGGAAATGCTGAATGCGATGGTGTCATGGTCAACTCCCGTTTTTTATACAGGTCTCCATCGCACGTGACGTATGGCAACAGACTTGTTGTCCCCTTGTATTCGGAATTTTTAATGTATTCGCCCTTGTCTCGTGAGAGGCATTGTTCGACCGTGGCACCCAATTGCTCCAGATGAATATACCAGCCAAATCGGTGTCCGCTCACGGACAATGATAGCATTCAGCTCAGTGCAGGTACCTGATTATCATCGGCACTGGAAGCGAGCGAGGCAAGTCCGGGCACTCCGCAACTAGATCTGGATTACTCAAATGGCTCGGTTAATGGGTCGGGAAGCTCAAGACCGTCGGAGGAAATTCCACTCCGAAATGGGAGCTCAAGACGACGACGTGGATAAATGGCTTAATGGCACCCGGAGTAAGTAACGTATGGACAGCTGGAATGAGTGCACCTTCGATTTGCACCTGGGGATGACGGGACAGAGAGGCGGATTAATGCAAAGGCCAGAGATGGAAAAATCCTCTCTACCACGAACGCGGTCCAAGCCCGAATCGAACGAGCGTCGCCTGCAAGTGTATTGTATTTTGGAATCTTCAAGCATTTAATGCAGGTGCGGGCCGCTCCCCAATTGGACCTTGCTACTGTCTAAATGAACCTGGTTAGATTGAGGACATTTTCACAGTATTTGAAGGCGAACGCACATTTGGTACATCAAGCTGTGATCGGATCCTTATTTCCGAGTCACGGCATGCCAAATTGGCACGGAACCCACCCCAAAAAATGCTAGACAGAGTCGGGTGCAAGCCGAATTGAGGGAGGCACAGATTATGGATGCAGGAGGACGGAAAATGCCTTCCGCTCACGCCCATACGGTCCAAGCCCGAGTCGAACAGGCGTCGCCTGCATGTTCATCCAGTGCGGGTTCTGTGAACGGGAAGCAGGTGCGGGCCGCTCCGCGGCCCTGAATAGGTTGATTAGTTTTTTTTAAGACAGACACGCACACATAGCTTGATCTTGGCTCCTTCCCTGGGTGCGATATGCTCGGCACTTTCCTTGGGTGAGGGATTCGTGGTGAACACTAGCGAGAGTCACATCGGTATTTGAACCTAGGTTGCTAGGGCTGGATCAATTTACTCAGGTGGCGCTTCGGCGAGCACACCTGTGGAGTGATCGTAGTTTCATCTTGGAATGGGCATTAGCGGGCGAATATGATGAATGTGTGAAGGAAGTCAATCATTAAGCGCCCGAAACACAGCGAGAGAACACGAAAGAAGAGGAAATGGCAGCGCAGAGAACCCCGTCGAGGGCTCTATACGAGTCAAGTCAGAGACGAGTACAACGAGAAAGAAAATCAAGGGGTACCCGCCGGAGAATGCCGAGACATTAGGTAAGAGGGGAGGGGGGGGTCTGAGATCCTTATTTCACTTTTTGGAAAAAGTTGCGGGACACCTCAAAAACACGTTTCAGACAATCAAAAAAAATCTATCTTTTTAAATTTTCTTTGGGTGGCCATGGGCACTCGGGGAGCAAGTTTGGCTCATCCCAATTTGACTCCAATGCGATCGACATCGATACCAAGCACATACACTCCCACATTGGCCGAAAATACTGTGACCGGCACCAAGATCACTGGTTGGCACGGACTCAGAGGCCCCTAAGAAGTCTTGTACGCGGCATGGCCCGGGTAGGGTAACGAGGCATGCCCAGTGCGCTGTCGTCGCATCAGATGAAGAAGCTGAAGGCCACGGCTGTGCTGACCCGCATTGCACCGAAACTGGTAACATAGAAATGGTTGAATGCGCTGGCCCGGCTTGTGGCTCCAAAGTTTGTGTTTACAGACTCACTGCACACAGCTCAATCTCTTCCAAGTTTGATTTGTGTTGTGCAGACTTGAAAACTATCGGAGCGGCGCGCACATGCATCCTACCGTACCGATCCTGTTCGACTCGGGCTGGGGCGCGGCTTGTATTCAAACAGGTGTTCCCACTGTGCGTATTTTCCGTGCCCGCCACGATCAACTTGGGCTTGGATTTTTTTGCCGCACATTTTCCCCGTCAATACCTCATTCAACGATGAGGTCCAGATCTATCGACAGCTGTGTCCGCCCGTCGCCGCATCAGGATATCGACCCATCCACCGAGGTTCCATGATATTCGCACTCTTATTCCCCGCGAATGCCACGCCCGATCATATAGCACTCAATGAAGGCAATAAGACCAATCCACATGTGTGATTTCATGTTGACATTTGGCCGTTCATTCAGGCTTTTGTCAAGGCCTCCGGCTTGCGGTACTCCCTCCCCATCAGCGACATCAACCCAGCTATTCAGCTTCCAGTGCGTAGTATCCAGGTCTAATTGCGGAGAGGTCCGCGCCTGCATTACATGCATGGTTGTTCGTTCAAGCTTATTGCACGTGCAGGATACGCCCGTTCGACTCGGGCTTGGACCGCGTCTGGATCTCCGCGACTTATTTTTTCACACTTCGTCCAGATACGCATACCCCGTCAGCGCTTCGTGCATCCAGCCTATACTCGCCACTCCTAAAGTCCAATTTCGAAGCCGGGCCCGCACCTGCAACGTATGGCTCAGCCAGTCACGCCCGTTCGAGGACTGTCCGCGTGGATTGCGAGTTCTTTTTCTTTTGCATCCATATTGCATTCGTAGCCTCCTTGAATCCCGCCCCATTCCGGTGTGCTGTCCGTTGTCCTCTGTACTCCCTGCTTGAGGTAGGTTTTTCGGGCGTCCCAGTAATGCTCTGTATTTGGTCAGCACGGAATGTATATCATAGCAAGCTTACCCCGCCCTTCAAACATCCATCTGACCAGGTTAATAGCTTTTTTTCTTGCGTGCCTGCAGTGATATGATGCGTGTCGCGACTTGGTTGCGCCTTAATCCGTGGCGTAGATATGTCCGCTGCAGGAATTACAATTCCAGGCTCAACCACAAACACCCAGGAGCCAACGGGACCATTTCCCTCTTGTAGCGTTGTTGTGAGTCCTTAGCTCCGAGAGGTGGATTGAATGAAGCGGCTAGCGGCGCGCATGCGCAGGGGTGGGGGGATCCAACGGTTCGAATGTTTCAAGATTTCTGACACATCACCCCAGCGTCATCCATCACTCACGTGGACAATGCTGCCAGTCTCGCACATTCTGGGGACTGGCAATCCCTGTCAAACAAATGTCTGTTTGTTCCTTGTTTGTTCTTCGTCGGTCCAGGCTACAGCCTTCCACACTTGCCGTAGCACCTCAAAAAGAAATGCATATGCCTTGTGAAAGGATTCTTCAGGGAATGTCCCGAGCAGAATGTTTAATTTTGGCCTAGGGAAGGCGGTACGAACTGCCTAATTTGGCTGTGAAACACCAAATTCTCACGAAAAGAATTCATGAGGGACGAACAGAGCACAAAATAAAATTCCGTCTGGGACATTCCCTTTGAAGGTGAAAGGGCTACTGATGCTACAGCAGGAGTCCGGCCAGAATGTTGACGACTGAGGCTGTAGGATGGACCAAAGGCAGTCCGCCATCAAAACCCTTTACGTTGCCAGTCCCCAACCAAAGCGCCGGGATAAATGTGACGCACTCGCGGCGCTTTTCTTGCGAGTCTTTCGGCGGCGAGGATCAAGTGGGATGAACGCTGGGCGCTGTACTACGTCAGGCGCCCATCCGCGTCACTCCTCCGCCCTCACGGTCCATGATGCTCCTTCTGTATTGTATTTGGGTGTGCTAACTGCACCAGCTTGCGACCCAAGATTAGCTGATGTGCATTCTCCACCCACTCATTTTTCGCCGGTGCCCCTGATTTGCCCGTGTTTTCTCTCATAGGGTCCTCCCTCTGGCACGCCGCGAGTCCTTGTGATGCCCGTGGCCTGGCTTGGCCTGAAAGCCAGGGCTTTGGCCTGGCTTGAGCGGGCCTGGGCTTACGATTCTTCAGGCCAAAGCCCGAGCCCGCGAGTAAGGCTTGGCCTGACCTGGCTCGGGCCTGAGCCAGGGCCTCTGTAGGTACCCCCGCCCCCGCTTGATTTGATATAGACCTGCATGCATGAAAGATATAAAGTGCTATAACATGTTGAACAAAGGTGATAAGTACAATCCACATCCATCTTCGAGCCTTGGTAGCTAATTTAGAGTACCATAGAGCTCCGCGCAAGCAGAATTTTCTTCGCACGGTGTCAAAATGTTTCAAAATGTTGTAAATCCGGAGGGAAGAAAGGAACTCGAAAATTTGAGCAAGTTGAGCTTGGTTGAATCTCGGCGGGGTCGCACTGGTATGGGTGATTGTCCAAGCCAGGGCTTGCGGGCCTGGCTCGGGCTTGAAAATCTTCAAGCCCAAGCCCTGGGCCCTCTCAAGCCCGACGTCTGGCCTGGCTTGGCTTGCCAGTGGCCAGAACGGGCCTGGCTTGTCGGGCTAAGGGCCTCAGGCCAGGCCATGGGCATCAGTAGCCTCGACGCGGCGTGTATCCCTGTCGCATTAGCGGCAGCTCCCCTACCGCTCGGTATGTACGCCATTTCGCGCTGTATGCGGTTTGCATCTTCTATCTATACGCTCTCGCACCACAGGTTAAATTCGATACGTCCTTGAGCATTAGAAACAAAATCCTCAGTAGTATCTATGCCTCTTTCATTGCGATTTTCGACTGTGGAATTAGCTAAGAGTCTGTTTGGATGCTTCAATATATTGTCATTGTTGGTTGTTGTACCATATCGAGTAATCTCATTGTCGATTACTAAGGCTGCCTAGTAGTGACCTGATGTGTGACCCGACATGATTGCGTCCATTCCCACGCCAATCTTTCACGCTACAAACAGGTGTTTGACGAGCTTTCGACGCGATGATGCCCCCAAGACAGCGCCAGGACGTGGCCGACGACGACCCCGCCTCTATTCCGGCTGGCTCCGGCACATCCAAGGCCGAGAAGGCCCAATGGGAGCAACTAGAAACCAAAAACTTCCTCCAGTTCCTTGTGACGAAAAAAGACAAATCTGGGGACGGCGGCAACTTCCCGGGGCCGGTCTTCACAGATGCATCGTCCAGGCTGCAACCTCATGTGAAGAAAGGTGCCCCCAAGACAGCCAAAGTATGCCAGAATAAATATGCTCAGGTGCGTGCTTGTCTGTCTTTTTATGCAAAATCTCATGTCCTGAAGCTTCGGGGCATATATTCTGTTGTCGACGCGATCCGTAAGAACTCAGGATGGCACTGGGACAACGAAAAGGGGGCCTGCATCACTGCGGAAACCCAATCGACATGGGACGACTACGTCACGGCACACCCGAAGGCTAAGCCTTTCAAAAACAAAGGATGGGAGTGGCTGGCTCTCATGGACGAGCTCATGCCTCCTAGGGTGTCCGGGGCTCATGTCTACCATGCTAGCTTGGGCACCGGTGTCGACGGAGATGATCTGGTGGACAAATCGGGCAGCGACAAGGACGGTGAGGACACACCAAGCAACATGCCACAGGGCAACGGCCGTAACACCGGAGGACGTTCTTCAAGTCCTGCCTGGGGCCCCTTCGATTCAGGATCCCCTGAAGCGTCTCCTGCTCCTAAGGAGCCCGAGGTTACTTTATTCTTTTGTATGTGCATAGTGATCTTATACTGCCCATAGAATTAAAAGCGCCCGGCCCTTTCGACACCTCCTCGTTCTTGACCGGTAGTCAAGAAACCTCGCGTCTCATCTGGATCCGCTGCTCTCGCACAGCTCGCAAACTCCGTCACAGATGTTGGTGATAGCATCCGCGTGGCTCTCGCCCTGGCCGATCACGGCGGGCTGGAGGCCACCCCTCGTCGAGTGCAGAGGGCTATTATGCGGGCTCAACAGTTGGAGGCAGGTTGGCTAACACCGCAACAGCTCGTCGCCTTCATCAATATTCTGGAGGACAATACGAAGGCCGTCGACACGTATGCCGTACTCATGGATGAGTCGTTGTGCAAGTCGTGGATTAAAGATAAGCTTGGCTTGGTGGACTTTGACTACAGCCTGGGTGTAGGGATGGATACAGGGGGCTTTGTATTCCACTAATCGAACACTTCTTTGTGTTATTAATGAATCAATCTCTACTCAACTTCTCCTCGCTCGCGAAGTATTTCCTGATAGCTTTCCCACATAGCCTGCGCAATTCGATCCCGGTTTTCTGTTGCCCTTTTCTTTTCGTCATCGTCTGCAGGGCCCTTGCCTAATGCTCCAAAGTCTACATCACTGCGTGCACCGGGGTCTGCATCTCCGTCTTCGCCGTCGAGGTCCAGGATATCTTCTGGATCGTGCTTGAGAATCAAATTATGGACAGCAGCAAGCGCAGGGAGAATTTGGGCTTGAATCTCCATGTCGAACTGAGGTGGATACACAAGGATAGTCCACCGCTTTTTGACGACACCAAAAATCCGCTCGATGACATTCCGAGCAGAGGCATGTCGCAGATTAAACAACTCCTCTCGATTTGCAGGACTAGTCACTACTCATTAACATGACAGCAGCTATGAATTGGGATTATACACCGTACATTTGCCCGACCCCATTCAGCTAGATGATAGCGCACACCACGGTATGGGACAAGAAGGGCATCACATATCCCAAACCCAGCATCTGCCAGGTAGTACTTGCCTTCCGGTACACGAAGATCGTGAAGACAAGCATCATTGTAGATAGCGCCGTCAGCAGCTGATCCCTCCCAGCCACTGGTGACATGCTGGAATTCCATATCCAAGGAGCAGCAGCAGACGGTATTCATAGAGACTCCGCCTTTGCGATTCCGGGCAGCATGGCATTCAGCAGCCGATGGACAACAATTTATGTGTGTACCATCCATAGCCCCGATGCGTTCGGGGACGGGGTCATCAATGAGTGGCAGCTTCACATACTTGGTGTAAAACGGGGGAGATGCGACGGCGATAAGAATGCGGCGGAAATATCTAAATCATGCAATTAAAAATAGGGAGGGACAAAGAAGGGATAAAGTCACCTGGATATTGTTTCGTTGGAATGTTGAAATTGTTCCCCCACATGACGAACAGACAAGCCTGTCACACATGTAGAGGAAGATGGCAGCCTGCTCCTCCAGCCGTAGATAGTTTGAGTCCTCCAGGCCCGAAACACCTCGAAGCTCAGCAACAAAAATGAGGAAGACATGCATATGCATCCCCAGTTCGCAGTGAATGCGCTCCGGATGGCCATTGATGAGCTCAGACACCCAGGCGTCACCAGTGAGTGCCGAAGTGTGGTAGCGCTGTTTCCAGTACAAAGGGTTGGCGTAAATGAGGACAGCAAGGGAAACAGCTTGGATAATCCATGCAGCAGCCAATAGGTCACGTCTCTGTAGCGCAGGATCAATGTTTTGAGGCGGCATAGAGGACCCATGTTTATGTGATTCAAGGTTGTCGCCATCATTCGGACAAATCTCCTGATTTGCCCAAGTGAAGTTAGAGGCAAAGTTCGGACAAACGGGGGGGTCCGCCTGTCCAGGTCAGAGCCAAAAATTCGGACAATGAGGGTGGCTTTGGATGAGGTCAGATCGCTGTTCGGACATCTGATCAAGCACCGCCCAAAGTTCCTCGTCGAGCCAGGGTGTGGCCACCGTAAATTCAAAGCACAATGTACCCATAGTTACCAAATGAGATTTAGCTACGGGTGGCATTCTGCACCATCCTCCTTCAGGTCCCCTGCTTGCCTACAGCATATCATAGCCAACTTGATTTCTACTGCCTGTTCAGCTATGGAAACAATCGATGTACTAGGTGACAGCGAGGAAACTCAGCTGTCGACAAAATGGGATCCCGCCAAGTGGATCTCCTGTGGAAAAATATATTATGATGTCCCCCCCTTCGTGGACACGGCTCGACCACTATGCTCGAAATCCCCGCTGCCTTCGCCCAAAAACTACCCTCTAAATCCATGTCCATATCCACGAGCATATTGGAGGTTGTGGAGGACAATGGAGTCGCAGAATAATTTTAAATTTTATTTTGGAGCCCCTAGGCGTGTCTAGGGAAAATTTTGAGGTTAGAAGCAAAGTTCGGACAAAATTGATGTCGAGCGGAGGTCAGAGCCAGAATTCGGACGAAATTTTGGACAAGGTGTTGAAGAAAAGTTCGGACAAATTTATTTTTAAGGCCAAAATGGGGGACGACCTCGAATGACATAAACATGGGTCCTCGGCATAGTGGCTGGAACGCGTCTGCGACGTGTGTAGATTGGCATGGGAACGGACACAATCACGTCGGGTCACACATTAGGTCACTACTAGGCAGCCTTAATAATTGACAATGAGATTACTCGATATGGTACAACAACCAACAATGACAATATATTGAAGCATCCGAACAGACTCTAACTGGTATATATTATGCAACGTGCGGAAAGCTGGTTATTACCAGCCTGCGGACCGAAGACGCCTCGCGAGTCACCGCGCCCTTTCGCTGCGCGCCGGCTTTCGGCGCACGGCGGTGTGCTCTCTCGCTGCGCCTTGACCCTCTGGTGCTGTGTGGCCCCGCCTCCCCTTGATGCGCCCGTCCGCCATTGTATCGGAGGGGCCTGTGGAGTGCTTGTCTCGTTCCTCTCGCACCCTCCCCTGCGGCGCGTGCATCAGATCCCACACTCACATACTGGACTCAGGGGTTCACGGGATAACAAGCCGGCGTCGACCAGTGGAAGGTCATCCTCGAAATGTGTTTTGCGTGTAGGCATCCGAGGAAGACGGGGGTTCGATTCCCCTCGACGGCGTAAGCTGTGGCGGTCGAGTCTACTTTTTCGCTGTCACTATTCACCTACCTCTATCTGGCTTGCCTGGGCTGATATACCGGGTATAGAGCCGTCGTCGAGCAGTGGATAGTCTTCCCCGAAACGTGGGCTCTAGCTCCTTATACACCCGAGGACGACGGGGGTTCGATTCCCCGCGGCGGCTTGCAGATCCGGTTCGAGCATCCATTTTCTTCACGATGCTTTTTGCGAGCCTTTCCACCAGCATTTATGCGGCACTCGTCATCGCAGTACCACTGGGCGATTAAACCGTGCATATCTCCAATCCCTGTCTTCCTCGGTGGTACTCGCGGGTGGTCGACGAGACCTTCGGCACTCCGCTGATCGAGGCGGAGTGGAAAGTGACGCCGAAAGTACAAAGAGAAGTGAAAAAGAGGAAGAGAAAAGATTCCAGGCCCCAGGGGCAATCAATAATACCGTCGAGGGGAATCGAACCCCTGGCTTCCTCGGATGTCGAAGGAACTGGGATTTAAACTTGCGAGGATGACCTTCCACTGGTCGACGACGGCTTGCTACCCTATCGACACTGAGTAGAGTTGGAGTTGGCGGGGCATGCCGCAGGGGAATCACTGCGTTCAACGGGGACCTAGACTCGACGTTGCCTACCTCCAGGGAGGTCTGCCTGTAGCCATAGACGCCAAATTTGTGTCTAGGTGGTTGTGTCCAAGTGCGGCTATCTGTGAGTATCGACTTAGACTTTGCTGTCTATTCTTGCCTAGACCTGCCGAGGCTGTGTCGAGGCCGGGAGGCAGGCCTCCGTGGCGCTAGGCAATTCGCCGTCTAGCTGCCCGCTGAACGCAGTGAATGTGCGAGGCAAACGGCTGGCCGAGAGGAGAGCAGAGAGAAGAGAAGGCGCAGATGCGGAGGCCGCGAGCGCGGCAGGGATACCCACCGCGCCGGTGTGGGCAAAGGGGAGTCGCGACAGTCGATCGCGCGAGCAAGAATGTAGCACAAGAAACGCAAGAAGGCGGACAGTGCACAATGGCTGAGACGCAGCCGTGCGCATGAACCCCATTCCTGGGACGCTTGCTAGTGGGATTAGCACACTATGTAATACAGAGGGAGGGACGCACCCACGATCGACCATCCAGCATCCAGCATCCAAAAACCCATCTACCGCCATGAGAGATGTGATGTGTGACGTCGCCGGGCGCCAGCGTTCATCTCCGTGCGTCCTCTTAGGACGCTTAAGTTAAGCGTCCTCTCCCAAGTGGTAGCGCTAGCGCTTTCATTCAGGGAGCCGCCCCAGGTGCGTCACTGGCGAACAGAGGCGCTCTGGAGCGTAGAGACGCTGGTTGGGTACACGAGGAGCTCGGATGCGCAGGAAGGGCCCGACGAGATGGTGGCAAGAAGGAGGGTGCACGTGAGTGGCAGTGGATGACGCTGGCGTGATGTGTCAGATTACATTCGATCCGCACAGTTTGCCACGCGTACACTTATCTAGACCGTGAAAAAGGTGAAATGTCTAAGGCCAGCCTAAGGACAGAGTGAGATTGGCTGCCGCATGATCTGAACAGCAAGAATAAAAAGATATCACAACCCGCGCGTATGGTCCAAGCCCGAATCGAACGGGCGTCACCTGCAGGTATATGTTGGTTCGCACAAACCTATCTGATGCAGATGCAGGCCTCTCCGCAATTGGACCTCGATAGCGTGCAATTGAGCATGGGTAAGTGAACAAATTTACTCGGGAGAAAGTGGCTGCGATTCCTGTGTGAATCATCAGGACCGACGCTAATTTGAACAGTCGAGCGTGGAAATCCCACTCGCGCCTCGAAATCCGATGGGGCACTTGGGAGAGAAGAAAGCACTCACGCAGTGTGTTGGAACGGACGTATCCTGCCAGCGAGTTCGGTGGTCCCGCAGATATACGGCAGGGGCGACCTCTCCGCAATTGGACCCGACTGTCCTGCAGTGAGACATGAATAGATGACCAATTTATATACAGCGGGCCAATTTGCCTGCGCTGATAGTTCCAATTGAATTTGGACCGATGGTGCGGTGGGGCAGACGGATCCGAGGGACCTTGGCTGCTGCAGATCTCAAAAGCGAGGTGAAAGCCAGGTAATAAAAAGACATCGGCAAGTCCCATACGGTCCAAGCCCGAATCGAACGGGCGTCGCCTGCATGTCCAGTCATGCGGCTTCAGCAATGTGGGAAGCAGGTGCGCGCCGCTCCACCCTTGGACCTTAGGAGTGCTGAGTAGAGCCTGAATAGGTGGATAACTTTCAAGAGGGACGTGGACACGTACTTAGCTTGATTATTTCATTCACTGACTGCGATATGCTCGGAACTTTCTGGGGGGATGATTGGCGGGGAATATGCTAGATGGGTCGATAAACAACCCAAACTCGACGAACACATGTTGATTATTAGCGGATATCAGAGGCAAGATTGAAGAATACTAACACCAATCTATCTGAGAATGAGAACTACACGCGAATTTCGACGAGGAAAAAGTGTATGAAGCCCTTGAATGGCCCAGGCCCGAGTCGAACGGGATTTATAATTAACTGCGGTAGGACGGGATGCAAGTACGACCTCTCAGCAACTCGACCTGGGGAGTGTGCAGATGACCGTCTGTTTATGGGCGACTTTAAGGAGATGCATTACCAAATGATGGAAAATTCGACCTGGCGCCGGAAGTTCCATCCGGAGAAGCAATATCCAAAGAGGGATGACAGCTTCGGGAGAATCCCGGCACTCAAGTGGAAGCAAAGAAAAATATGCGGGAGCACAGGGAATACCGTCGAGGGGATCGGCTTCCTCGGATGCAATGCGTAAGTAACTTAGTGTACGAGAGCAAATTCGAGGGTGGCCGTACGCTGGTTGACGACGGCTTGTGATCTCATGGATACCTTGGGTGACGTTGGTTTGATGCGCAGCAGCGGACTGTTGCGAGAGAGGAGACACGAGATTCAATGGGACCGGCGTGCGGATGCACGGCGCGGGGCGGGCGAGGCGAGGAGAGCGGAGACGCGCGGGGCAGAATAGTACGCGCCGCAGATGCGGAGCGCACGCAGCGCGAAGTGGTGTGAGGCGGAGCCGCGGAGCGCGTGGCGGCGATAGTTGGTCAGCACCACACGGAAGAAACAGGTGCAATTGGAGAGAGCACGCACAAAGTGGAAGCGCAGGGGGCACCAGGAGGGCGGAGAGTGCACATCGGGTCCGAGGCGGCGCCGCGGTGCTTGAAGCCCAAAGCTTTGTGGGTCCTAGAAAAGAACGAAGCGCGCTGCACGGACGAGCATCTAGCAAGAGGCGCGGAGGGGACTGGACGCGCCTGTTGACGGTGCCGCCCTGCGCGACACCGTGCGCCCGAATGGGAATGGCGTGAATCAGATAGTGCGTCCTATAGCGCCACGCCCCGCGCTCCGTCGCACGCCTCTTTGATCATAAAGAAAGACCGCTTACTGTGCCGGTCCACGGTGGCTTCGTCCGCTAGATTCAAGTGGAGTACAGAGCGGCGCAGAAAGGCCCAAAAAACTGCAAAACTCCTGGATCATACCGTCGGGGGGAATCGAACCCGCCGCCTTCCTCGGAATAAGTGAATGCCCGACGCCCGTTACATGGCGAGGACGACCTTCCACTGGTCGACGACGGCTTGTTACCCTCTGGATACCTTGAGTGAAGGCGGTCAATACGAGATGCATCGACAGGGAAGGCGCGAGGCAGACGAGACATAAGGCTCTACATACCCACTGATTCTGGCACCGAAAACATGGCGGAGGCGGGCATGCACGGCGGCGTAGCATGCGTGAGGAGCACGCGGCGAGCAGAGACGTCGAGGGCGGGGCGAGATAGCGGCGGAGGTGCCGAACCCACGCAGCACCAAGTGGCGTGCACGGTGGGCGGAAGGGAGCCGCGGTGAGCGCAGTCCTAAGCGCCACACGCAGGAGGCAGGCACACAGCGAATGCGCGCGGCGCCCCAAGAGGCGCGGTGCGAAAGCAAACAAGTAGGAGATGCGTAGACTCGTAACCAGTCTGCCTACGAAGGGCAAAAATGTGGCAAGCACTTTGCCGAGCCACATTTTTGCCCTTCGTAGGCAGACTGGTGACGAGTCTAGGAGATGCGGACCGGGGAGCCGAGAGCGTGGAAGAGATAAGAAATGGCGCGCTCGGGAGGCGCGACGAGAGACGCCCGCAAGCAGGGGGTGTCGGGAGCCAAGGAGAGTTAGTATGCAAACCAGGGACGTTAGTCCACCCAATAAAATACATAACGAAAAACCCATCCGGCGATATGGGCCCGCGATGGACGGCGATGAGGGTGAAGGCGTACGCCTGGACGTGGGCGCTAACGTTTATATCATCCTCGCCGCCGCGCAACTCGCTGAAGGAAAGCGCCACCGCGGGAACACACATTCAATCCCGACGGAGCGTCGCAGACGCTGATCTTATGCGGCAGGAGCTTAGATGCGCCGAACGGACAGCGTGCGAGGAGGCGTAGTGGCAAGAAGGGCGGGAGCAGGTCTCGGCTAGGTCGGCACACGTTGCCACGTGGATGATGACACCAGGTGATGTGGCAGAAATATTGGAACGCTCGAAACCATTTGAATCCCCGCATGCACGCCACGTCTCTGGCCCTGCGGGCGACCCAGGCGGGAAGGAGCCACCCGTTTAATTCATTCTGCTGCTAGGAATTAAGGACCTGCGACTACGCGCAAAATTTTCACGTTGGCTGGATCCTGGGGATCAACCAACTGCACACTCAAGCTCCTTGTTCGGCCTGTGACTAGTATGGAACGAAATTAGACTCCTGGGGCAGGTGTACGGTATCATGGAGCAAGGCGCATCATATCACTTCAGGCAAACAACAAAAGAGCAGCAATGTGGCCCTACGATCCAAGCCCGAATCGAACGGGCGTGCCCTGCACGTAATATAACCCTGTGCAATGCGACGCAAGTGCGGCCTCTCCGCAATTGAACCTTCCTAGTGTGCAAATGACCCTGGTTAGATTCTTCGATTTTTAGCAGTCATTCAAGGCAGATGCATACGTTCCGTATTCAGCGACGATCCAATGCGGAGTATTACTGTGACGCCCGAGCGAAGGGCAACATAGGAATACATGAGAGTGGATCGAAGGAGTGGGGTGAAGGAAAAAAGAGCATCGATTTGCGACGTCATGGTCCAAGCCCGAATCGAACGGGCGTCTCCTGCACGCGATGTATCCGTCTGCAAACTACAATGCGACGCAGGTGCGGGCCTCTCCGCGAGTGGACCTGAATAGCCCGCAGTTGGCCCTAGATAGCTAGACATTCCGCAGAGTGCGGGTAGATCCCTGGCGAACCTCCGCTTGAAACATGCCGACCATCTTTGGGAAGATGCCCTGGTCAGAAGGAACAAATAAATTGTGTGCCTGAGAAATTTCTCAGCCTGAACCCGGATTCAAGTCGGGTAGCAAGACACGCTCGAAGCAATGCAATTGACTCGCTCGTTGGAACATATTCGTTACGGGAGAGGCAGAAGAGGCGAACACGCGCTCCCTGCGTACAAATGCGAAGTCTGCAGCACGCGATGTGGGCACGGGCACCGACCCGACTGGACTGAATGGATGGAGTAAACGGCCAGGGTGCGCAGCCCGAAAAGCTGCACAAAAAACAACGATTCCGATACATGGTCCAAGCCCGAGTCGAACGGGCGTCTCCTGCGCGCGTCTATCATATCTTCTCGGCGGAGTGCGAGGCAGGTGCGGGCCACTCCGCAATTGGACCTTACTAGTGCGGAGAGGAACCTGAATAGATCGGTAAATTTTCGTGAACAAAAGGAGACTGGAGAAACTGAGACAGTTAGACCGCCATACCGCGGACTCCGTTCCACGCACATGATGAACTCCGAACCAAAACAATTACTGCGATGCGCAATTATTGGTCCAAGCCCGAATCGAACGAGCATCTCCTGCGCGGACTGGCTTGTAATTCCATGCGAAACAGGTGCGGGCCGCTCCGCAATTGGCGAATACTGAGCGGAGCTTAAATACGTTAGTTGATCCCTTTCAAAATAGACACGCACATGTGCATTGATCGGATTTCCTTGGTTGAGGAGGCATTTGCGCGGAGGACTGCGGATATTAAGATCATCGGCACCGGAAGCGAGGCCGTCATCGTCAGGGGGGGCAGTGGGTGGGGGATATCAGCTGCACACGCAGACCGAGGGCACGGAAAATACGTGCGGAGCAGTAAAACCAGCGCCTTGTGACTTGGTGCTGGTACGCAACGCACTTTCATCCCTCCGCATCATCTTCGGAAGTTGTAAGCGGTGGTTCTGCGAGGATATTCGAGGATGATGGACTCGCTGGATTAGGCTGGAGGACAACGAGACGGAAAAAGAAAAAATGGCTCGAGAGACAGAGAATACCGTCTGGGGGAATCGAACCCCCGTCTTCCTCGGATATACAGGGTCGGTATTACATTGCGAGGATGACCTTCCAGTGGTCGACGACGGCTTGCTATCCTATGGACACAGCGAGCAAAGTTGGAGTGAGTTTGACGCGTGGAAGCGGAATGTGCGAGGTAGACAGACGGCCTGGGATGAGAGACATATACTTTGTGACAAGGACATCAGACGAGAGTCAAGGCGCGGGGCAAGGGGGTGGGCGGCGCAGATGCGGAACGTACAGGGGCCCGCAGCGAATGCGCGCGGCGACCCGAGAGGGGCGGTGTAAGGGCGTATACGTATGAGATGCGGAGCTACGGCGAGCGCGGCAGGGATACACACCGCGTCTCCGTGTCAGAGGGGAGCCGCGGCGAGCGATCGCGTGAGCTCGGATGGAGTGCAAGGGAACGCCAGATGCCGGACAGTGTACAATAGAAAGCAGCTTCGTGCACGATCTCCATTCCTGGGACGCCGGCTGAATATTCAGGGAATACAGAGCGAGGGACGCACCCACGAACGAGCATCTAGCATCCAGCATCCAACAAGCCACCAACCATGATGAGGGATGTGATGTATCTGGGTTGTGATGTCACCGAGCGCCAGCGTTCAAAGTGGTAGCGCTGAACACTCTCGCGTTTTCCTTCAGGGAGCCGCCGCGGGGGCATTACTGGCGAACAGAGGCGCTCTGGAGCTTAGGGGTATTAGGAGCTCAGATGCGCAAGATGGCAGGGAGGACGGCGAGAAGAGACGGCAGATGAGATGAGGGCTTACCTTGATCCGCACAAGTGCAGCGGATGACGCTGGGGCGATGTGTCAGATTTTATCCGACGCGTACACTGCAAGTAGAGTCTAGAGTTCAGCTAACTCACCGTACAGAGGGTGGAATGTTTAGGAGAAACCGAAGGGCGGAGTGAGATTGGCTGCCGCGCCATCTGAACAGCAGCAATAGAAAGCTATCATCCACCCGTGCCAAATGGTCCAAGCCCGAATCGAACGGGAGTCGCCTGCAGGTATATGTTCGTCTGTATCCACACATCTGATGCTGGTGCGGGCGTCTCCGCAATTGGACCTCGATAGTGTCTGGACGTATCCTGCCAGTGAGTTCGGTGGTCTCACAGATATACGGCAGAGCGGCCTCCCTACGATTGGACCTGACTGTCCTGCAGTGAGACGTGAATAGATGAACCAATTTATACAGCGGGCTCACTTACCTGCGCTGAAAAATACACGCAAATTCCGAGGAGGAAAAAGATTATGAACCCCTCTAATGGCCCAAGCCCGGGTCGAACGGGATTTATCCTCAAGTGCGATGGGACGCGATGCATGTTCGACGTCTCAGCAACTGGACCTGGGGAGTGTGCAGATGACCATGAGTTTCTGCGTGAGTTCAAGGAGATGCATTACCAAACGACGCAAATTCGACCTGGCGCCGGAGGTTGCATCCAGAGAATCAATATTCGCAGCCTCGCGAGACTCCCCAGATTCAGGGGAGGCGAAAGACACCCTGAAAGTCAAAAAAAAAAAAAAACATGGGAGCACTGGGAATACCGTCAGTGGGACTCGAACCCCCGGCTTCCTCGGACGCAGTGCGTAAGTAGTGGATGAGAGCAAAATTGAGGGTGGCCATTCACCGGTCGATGACGGCTCGGAAAACCCGTAATCGATTTTGTCAGTGAGGGATGGGTGGACGCGCAGCACAAGAATGCGCAATGTGGATCCATGGGGCCTTGACGTCGGCGCTAA
Organism: Mycena latifolia; assembly: GCA_029289555.1. Taxonomy (NCBI): domain Eukaryota; kingdom Fungi; phylum Basidiomycota; class Agaricomycetes; order Agaricales; family Mycenaceae; genus Mycena; species Mycena latifolia. The sequence goes on along the minus strand of JARJLE010000111.1, from coordinate 102,236 downwards.
CGTTTATATCATTCTCGCCGCCGCGCAAGCTGAATGAAAGCGCTGCCGCGGGGACACACGTTCTATCCCGGCGGAACATTGCAGACGCTGATCGTATGCGGAAGGAGCTTTTGATGCGCCGGACGGACAGCGCGCGAGGAGGCGGTCGAGATGGTGGCAAGGTGTGGGAGACACACCTTGCCACCATCACCAAAAGCGGGGGAATGTGTTATTCCTTTGTGGCTTGGCATCAAGCCGGTGGGGGTTTACCAAGGTTTTTGATCGTTTATAATCTCCTACCAGGCTGATAGGTGTTTTACAATCCACTCCAATGATTATAGTGAGTTTGTAAAGGTACACATTCCTGGTAGTACCCAGCGGGCCGGAGCAGGATTGTGAAAGAAATGGCCCGAGATTGCCGCATGTATATAATCCTCATGCCTTACCTTGAATCATTTCGAGACGCCCACTAATATTTCAGGGGATTTTCTAGGTACTCATTCTCATCCAAGTCAGCAACTGAATTGCGTTCCCAACTTGCGAAAAACGCGAGTCCAACAGTGACTTCGAGACGGTCGAAGTGAGTTGGTGTACAAGAGAGAGGCCGACATGGCGAAATGACATTAATTTATGCACTGTAAAACTCAGAGTAATCCCCGGTGCTAGAGACTAATGTCGCGAAGTGAGTGGGAGATCAACAGGTCCGTGCGCATTGTTTGGATCTGCGTCCCCCATCACGTGTAAGTTGATCGGCGCGTCGTCGCATCTTTCTTCCTCCCACTTCCACCGCCCATCTTCGCCGCTTCCTCCCTTGACTCTACGGCTTCTCGGGATCCCGAAAGCCGTTGTACCGCAATGACTGAACGCTTCGAGCCCCCTTCTGCCGCAACGGCCGCAAGAGGACTTCAAACCGCGCATCCCCAGCTCACACCTCAAGCACCTCAAACTCATAACTACGAACGCCTGGATCGCCAAGCCCCAAGCCGTGCAAGATATACTGCTTCCGAGACCTGGCCCCAAGCGCAAGCCTTCTGACGCGGCATGACATACCCAGTGACCACCATCTGCACATACGCAAGATTCCCTTCGGAGGCGTACAAGACTTGACACATTACTTGTTCAAGCTTCAATCTAGCCTAGTAGCTTCAAGTCCTCCCACACTCCCCCCTCCACCTCTCCTCTGGCCCTCGACGTCATGCCAGCCCGCCCACAGACGGCGCCGCGGTGCGACGTGATTCTCACTCTTTCCGGACCACACACCCCTCGCATTTCCTCCCACATCGATGTCCCCGCTGTGCGGAGCGTGTCCCCCCACTGCCCCACCTGTCCCGATGATCCTCGACACAAGCTATGTTACCACCTGGGACCGTACGGCGAGGTAGCTTCTATTCTTTATCGTAGTAGCATGCAATATGATTATATTTGCATTCCCTCGCCTTTTTAAGAGACTTCAAGAGGAATACAAGCGAGTTAATCCATTCAAAGCAATTGCAAACCGCTAAAAAGCCTTATAAATCCCACCATCTAGTTGAGCTTTGCGAAAAAGGGAGGTCCGGTATAAACTGGGGTGAAGGACTACAAAGATGATGGGGGTTTATCGTGATTTGTGAGGATTGCGAGGTTTATAAAGCTTTGTAATCGCTCGCAATCTTCTCCCGCTTTTGGTGATGACGTGGGTGATGGATGACGCAGGGGTGATGTGTCAGAAATCTTAGAAGGAGGCGGGGAATTCACACGGTTCGAGGGTGCGTATGCAGGCCACGTCTCCGCCCATGGCCGCCACGACGATAGAAGGAAGATGAGAACCTGGTGCTCTGGAATAAGGACCTGCGGCGACGCCGCAGCGCGAAAATGTCACGTTGGGTTGATCCTGCTGAGCCTACGAGTAGAGTTGAAGAAAATCAGACTCCTGGCGCAGGCGTGCGGCGTCATGTAGCAAGGCGCGAGCCATCTGCAAGGCGCATCATATCACGCAGGCAAACAAAAAAAAAAGCAGCAATGTAGCCCAACGATCCAAGCCCGAATCGAACGGGCATCTCCTGCACCGATTTTCTCGCAATTCGAGACGCGGGCGACTCCGAAATTGAACCTCGCTAGTGTATCACTGACCCTGGTTGGATTCCTGCATTTTGAAGTCAGTCACGGTGGATGCATACGTTCCGTATTCAGCGACGATCCGATGCAGATTGTTACTGCAACAGTTGAAAGAAGAAGACCATGGGGATTTATTAAGGTGGATTCTGTGAAGCAGAGTGGTCGAGAAAAAGAAATACGGACCCTCACCATGGTCCAAGCCTGAATCGAACGGGCGTCTCCTGCACGTAATGTATCATTGCGCATATCGATGCGGCGCAGGTGCGTGTCTCTCCGCGATTGGACCTGAATATCGGAGGGTAAAGCCTGGACAGCTGGAAGAGGAGTAGGCACAAAAGGCGGACGCAGATCGGAATTGGTTCAATTGTAGCGTTGACTCGGGAATTCCCAGGCTTGTCAGGAATGGCTTAACCTGAACGGTCAACCCGCAATGAAGTCAAGTAGAATGGCACGCTGAAACCAATGAGATAGACTAACTCGTTGGGTTGCCGTCTTGGAACTTGAACAATCTCGAAATCCCTGACAATGGGGCCTGACTCGCTGGACCCTGAGTACCACTGAGCGTCGTCGGCGGCCGACCTTCTTATTCCCGTTGAAACATTCCCTCCATCGACCCTCCTTCGGTCTCCTCGTTCCCATCCATCCTCGTTCCCCGCTGCCCGACGTACATACTGAAGCTCCGGCGTGTGTTCGGACGCACATAGCTAAATATAGCCCCTCGCCGCGCCCGCCCTGGCGCGGGGCCCCGCAGCGGCGCCAAGCGCTTGGGCGTGAGAGCCGCAGCTCTAAATTGAACACTGATCCGAGCGCAGCCTCTTTTAACTTGAATTCAACTTGTTCCTTGCGTGAAATTCGTCGGACTCAAGCGAGCGAGGGCAGGTCAGGGACAAATTTGCGTAGAAGAGGAAACTTGATTTTTTGTGAAAAAGGGAGGAAACCTGGCCCCGAATCGAACGGGAGCCCAGAAACAAATTATACATACTAACATGTCCATTGGAGGTGCACCCCAGTGCTATCATCTCGTCCCTGATCCCAACCGACAAAAAGACCCTGGACGAGAAACACATGACCTGACCCCCAATCGAACGGGAGCCCACAACTACAACAAGGTGATTTGAGCTGCGAACGAGCACTTCTCGAGAGATATTGAAGTCGATGCTTCAGGAAAGAGGAAACAAACACTACTGAATCAAACAGGACGCCACAACTCTCATCGAACGATTTAGGAAATTGGGGGGTGCGAACCATTGCTATCGGGCCTCTCCTTTCTCTATTGCTAACTCAAATTCATGCCAGAATTTTAGTGCCAGTCCTACAGGAGGAAGAAAAAACCGCCAGAAGAGGGTGACCTTATCCCGGATCGAACGGGTTCGCACAGCCCTCACATAAATGGCGAAAATTGGGTGTGTGCGTGCCAGCGCTGTCGGGTCTTATTCACACCCCATACTCCTCTGTGTCATGCAAGATTTTTAGCTCGGTGGGCCTGGAGGGAGAAAAAATGGCGGAAGACGGATTTTATGACCTGACCCCGATTCGAACGGGTTGCCCGCAAAGTATTTTGGGCACACCATTCATTTGGAGTGGGTGCACCCAGCGCTACCAGGTCTTATTCCTTTCCCTAGGTACCTAACTTTGGGCATAACTGTTCAAACCATTGGTAGCCTGAGGTCAGGAGAGGAGGGTGACAACCCGACCCCGAATCGAACGGATGGCCCACAAACCATCTCCACCCGGTGTTCATTGAAGTTGGGTGCATACCAACTCTATCAAGCTCCACTTCTCGTCCTCAAGACCTCATTTGTCTAAGTATATGTACATCCTCATGTGCATGTTGGTGGCTTCTCCTCTTCCCTTTCGCTCCCAGCCCTCTTCCCCTGCCGCCGTTCAAGTTCGGTTCACCAGGCATAACCAATACTTAGATAGCTCTCCCCCCGCCTATTGCCTACTCCTCAACAAGGAATATTCGTAACTTCATGTACGTACAGCTCGCAGGTCTAGCTTCGGGTGCTGCTTATAATCCCTGGCCGATATCGCGCACTCAACGAAGAAGATTCATTATAGGACTACAATATTAATGGTCAAGGGCACTCCCTATATTTGTTTGGACCGTATAAGTAATGAATGTATCACGAATGCATGTCGATCGAGTTGAAAGAAAATTCCAGAGCAAGTGACCAACCCAGCCTACTCGGTCGTCACTGTCAGTGGAGGTACCCACACTCTACGCAAAAAATCGTGCCATTAATTTAATCAGTACGGTAAGTTTCGGTAAGGACATTAAATAATCTAGCAGAGAGACCTCCGAGGAAATCCATTAGTAACCTCACTTCCGCCTTCCGCCGCAATAGCAGGGGCCGGGTGGACAAATGCAACGCCTAGAAATGAGTGAGATCAAGTCAAGACTCCGTGAAATGCGAGGCTTGCCTGCGGTGCTTGTTTGGATGAATGGCATTGTTGAGTCCCGGATCCGGGAACATCTGACTGTAATCAACATGATATCCTGCCGCCGTGGCAGGGCGCTGCGGGGGTATTGTCGAAGGTGGATACTGTGATGGCCCGGAAGCCATAGGAGCGTGGCTGTATCCTTGATGTTGAACGGCTCCGGGATATTGCGAACGAGATGAGTGATCGTGTGCGTAGTTCGACGGTACACAAGACTGGAACCTTGGCATTTCGTTCATCGGATTATAATGGGATAGATTCGAGTATGCTGTCGAACTGGGAAAAGATGGTCCGGTGCCTGGCGCGTTATATCCGCCATGCGTTTGAGGTGCCTGGGTCCATGAAATTGGCATGTGAGGACCTGGTGTCGCTGAGCGAGCTGGAGGACCATCCCAGCCTGAAGTTTGGGAAGGTTGTTGAATCTGTTCTACGGGAATAGGGAGGTATTCGCATTCGAGACCTTTCCGAGCACATCGCTCGCAGGAGTCATATTCACTCGATGTGATACACTGACAGGGCAATTAGGAAGCCTGCAAAAAATACTAGATGCGAGAAACGTCAACTGACTCTAATTTTCCGTTTGCGACAATGGACACATGCAATGTAGATCCTCTTTGGTGCCGTTGACGATGCTGGAGTCTGCTCTGGTGGGCTCTGGTGAGACATGTTCAGTTAGGGAGGTCCACAACACGGCTCGCATTTTATAGATGGACGCCACCGAATAAACCCTTTGAGGTGCTGCGAGTCTTACCGCTTTGTTCGACGATTTGTAAAATGTCAACATAGGATATCTAGTGCGGAGTTGCATAATTACCTCAGGCTGGTGCGGCCGATCCGGTTTCAGAGACTTCGGAAGTCTCGTTGAGGGCAAATAGAACATGGATCTCATGCTCAGATTAGTTCCTGTTAACTGTCTTCTGAAGTAACGGAAGTCACCCCAGATCGACCTATCGAATCTCGTTCGACCAGGGAATCTGGTTGCCGGAGGAGACAGTAGGATTAATTGCGAGAGTGGAAAGATCAAGAATCCCTGGAGCTCACCCACCGGGCACTGGCTTAATTGACACGCCACCCGCCCCACCACGTACGCCGCGAGCCCCGCGTAAAGTAGGTGTTTAAAACGGAAGGTGTACATGGCGCAGACTCTGCATTGCCCCTTCTACTTTGTTGCTAATAGGGATCCCCACCGTAGCCGTACAATACGGTATACGGTTACGGATTCATACGGTAACCCGTACCGTCCCGTATCACCTTTCGGTGCGCCTTGTACGGTTACGGGTACGGTACGGCAGTATTTCAACGGGCCAAGGAGGGCCGCTGAGTGGAAGCCATACAAAGGCCGGTAAGAGCTGGCCGGATTTATTGTTTTTGATACCACTTACCCGAGTATTCTGTCGTTCGGGGTGCCCGTGTACCGTAAACCCGTCCCGCACACCGTCCTGCATTGGCCAGATTTGTCAACCCGTATGTGCCGTACAGCTTACGGCCCGTAACCGTATGTGGTACGACGGACGGGACCCGGCCGTCACAACGATTTCCGCACATCAAAAGTCGAGTAAAGGCTGGAAAATCGGGTTTTGAGAGGAAGCTACGCGACTGTACACTGAGACAAATGACTTTTCACCAATGGATTGAATTCTTTTTCCAAATACAGTGGGAACGGCGGCCATAACCCGTGGGCATGTCTTATCTATCTTATCTTATCAGGTGTCTGGGTGCAAAACAGACTTACTATTTGGCAACCCCCGCACTGCTGGCACGCACTTCATTCCGGGGCCCCGGAGGCAGAGCCTGTGTCCCTTTACCGAGGTATGCCGAGACATGTAGGCACATGAGTCTAGATACCTCGACATACCTCGACATAAGGACACAGCCTCTGTCTCCGGGCCCCGGAGCGCAGTGACGGGGGTTGCTAAATAGAATTATCCGACGATGGCCGTTGCTATTATTCAAGATCATTCATATCTCCGATGCTCAGCAATAGATTTCCTCATGCATGCTACAGAATAATCCCAGCCGCAAATAAATAGATTCCAGTCAGTCAACAATACAAGTTCTTAGTACCACGCGCGCCTGTGCAGTGCACCGCCCAACCCCTCTTAATCGGGATCGACGAAACGCGGTCCGCATGCTTAATCGGGAAACACGGCCCTTCGGATGAAACACGGCACTTGGGTGTCACCTGCGGCCCTTCACCCGTTCATCCACGACCTAAGGGCCGTGTTTGAGAGAAAACACGGCCCTTCCATATATTACCAGATAACAGCGCTTGATTCAAAATTCAAATACTCTATCTCTTCAAGTTATGCCTTCGCGGACCGCGCATCTCGAAATGCCTTTGGCTCACATAGAGACCGGGCCGCCCCATAGATCACCGATAAGGTAAGGGCTACCACGAGCCGAGGGAGAGAGAGAGTAGGCAGCCATGAAACTGGGAAACAACGCGGTGTCTCAGTTTCGTGGGTGTGGGGGGAAGAGCCGAAGGCTCTTCCGCTCGGCCGCCTGCGGCAGGCTGCGGGAGGCGAATAGGGGTCACCCTCCGAGGGGAAATGGGCGCAAGCGGGAGTCGGGAGCTCTGAGCACGTGGAGAGACTCCCGGGGGAGACGGCTGGGCGCGCCAAAGGCGCGGAGCCAACTGTACCAACCCGGAGATACCATAATGCCGAATGCGCGGAGGCGAAGATCATCGATGCAGTCACAGAGAAAAAGCATCGGGACAACCCTGGTACGGTCCGGACCCGAATCGAACCGATAATGCGCAGTCGAATCTGAATAAACGAATAGATTAATATTAAGGGTGAAGGAAGGAAGCCGATACCGACCGAGTCGGCGCTGATCAAATACTTCTACCGCGAGACCCGAAAAATGAAGTGGCTCACATCGAAAACACAAAGGCGCGCAGAAGTAAGCCAGTGCAAAGCCCTTCCTGAACAAGATGCAGGCTGAACATGAAGTCTACTTCTGGCTGTAATGCGAATACTCATGCAAAAGGACGCTGGATAGGTTGATGCGTACGGGCTGTTGCTTGCGTGAAATGATGAGATGGAAATTGCCCGTGCCATCCGAGATGCATCTGAGAGGCTGGTCGGAGGCCACCAGGATGATGCAGCCAGAAAAGCTTGACGAGGAAGTTGAAGCTAGGCCCATGAGGGTGAACTTCTTGAAGCTAGAGGGGTCAAGAAACAGTGAAGGAACGCGCCATCCCAGAGCGAGGGTGACGGATAGAAGGAAGTTGCTCACACATTGAGGTGGATACGATTGCATAAGGCCCCAGGAATTCGCGGCGTGCGGGGACAAAAAGTGGAATTTGAGATCGGAAGACAGCGAAGATTCTGAGGCCCCGATGCACCAAGCCGTCAACAGAATTTGAAATTTGAAAATGAAAGGCATCTTTGATGGTCCAAGCCCGAATCGAACGGGCGTCACCTGCACACAATCGACGAGGGAATATCGAGCAGGTGCGGGCCTCTCCGCAATTGGACCTTCGTAGTGTGGAAGTGAAGCTGGTTAGTTTGGTGAGGGTTGGGCGGCGATTGAAGGAAGGGCACGTACGGTAGATTATGTAGGAGCTTGTGGACCGTATTGGATAAAGTAATTGAACGAAGAACCCGCTGTGTTACATTCGATGTTTGATCGAACAATTATTCCTGCGACGACTTCAAAAACCAACCACCTGTAAAAATGGTGGAGAGACCGGGGTGAAGGGAGTTCCGGGAGGCGAAGATAATGGATGCAGAAGGACGGACGGAAAAAACCATTTTCAACTCGGCGTAGGGTCCAAGCTCGGATCGAACGGGCGCCTCCTGCGTACGTCTAATTCCAATATGGCGCACGATGCAGGTGCGGGCCGCTCCGCAATTGGACCTTCCGAGTGCTGAGTATAGGCTGATAGATGGATAAATTTGAAGATAGACGCACATATGTGGATTGATGATTTCCTGGCTGGGATGAGGCATCCACGGGGACAACGATTGCGAATGTTATCGGCACTGGAGGCGAGCGAGGCAAGTCCGGGCGCTCCGCAACTTGACCTAGATTACGCAGATGGGTCGGTTCATGGGCCGGGGAAGCGCAAGGGGAGCTATTAGCAAACGACCGACAGCCTTGTGAATTGGCTCTGGTACGAAACGCACTTTCATCCCTCCAACATGCGTCGTCGCCGGAAGTAAGCGGTGTTCTGCGGGAGTATTTCGAGGATGATTGACTGGCTGGACGAGGGTGGAGGACAACGGGACGGAGAAAGAAAAAATGGCTCGAGAGACAGAGAATGCCGTCTGGGGGAATCGAACCCCCGTCTTCCTCGGATGTACAGTGGGTCCGTCTTACATTGCGAGGATGACCTTCCAGTGGTCGACGACGGCTTGCTAACCTATGGACACGGTGAGTAAAGTTGGAGTGGGTTTGACGCGTGGGAGCGGAATGTGTGAAGTAGACAGACGGCCTGGGATGAGACACATGCACTTTGCAGCAGGAATATCAGACGTGCGCATGCGAGAGTCAAGGCGCGGGGCAAGGAGTGGGCGGCGCACATGCGGAACGTACAGGGGCGCGCAGGGATTGCGCGCGGCGACCCGAGAGGGGCGGTGTGAGGGCGTATACGCATGAGATGCGGAACTAGGGCGAGCGCGGCAGGAATACACACCGCGTCAGCGCGTCAGAGGGGAGCCGCGGCGAGCGCAAGGATGGAGTGCAGGGAACACAAGAGGGCGAACAGTGTACATCAGCTGGTATGCAGCCCGTGCGTGTGCAATGTGTAGTTCCTTCCTGGGACGCCGGCTGGTGGGGTTAGCACACCGGAATGAACCATAGAACGAATCACGCACCTAGGGCTGTCCATCCAGCGACACAGGACCCGCGATCCACCGGAAGATGTCCCTTGACAAAGTACAGCGCCAGCGTTCATCCCGTTCGTCCTCGCCCAAGCGGTGCCGCACGACTCGCTGGCGGCTGAAGGAGAACGGCGCCCTGGGAGCATGCGCTTAATCCTGGCGGAGGAACTCTGGAGCGCGTTCGAGGCGATTTCAGGTGTTGCGCAGGAACATGGTGGTGGGCGAAAGGGAAGCGGGCTCGGCCCGCGCACTTTTCCGCGGGGTTGATGGATGACGCTGGGTGATGTTAGTCTCCCAAAGGCAGACGTAAGAGATTGCCGACAAGGTCGGCACTGGTAGCTATACATGATCCAAAATTAAGGGCCCACCCTCCAAGGACTCGTACTGCCATGCGGAGCAGTGGCCCCTCAAGACCAAGTAGAAGTAGGCAACAGCAGCTAAAGTTTTGTTGGCATGGGCTGTGTTTATTACTTGGGACGCTTCTGTAAAATCACGGCAGGAGTTTACGGAAGCAGTCCAATTTCTCGGTTCCGATTTGAAATTTCTCACCAATAAAAGCCTATATTTGGTACCGTAGCACCACTCTGATTGGAGCTCACCGAGTTGAAATCCGAACAGCCGGCCCTCATGACATCCCAATCTGGGAACCCTGTCATCAGGCCCTGACTAGTCACAGAAAGGAACGTCAGCGTTACGTCGCTTACAAACGCTTGCTCCTGAACCACCATGTCGCAGGCCGAATCTCCTCAGTCCATCGACTACCGCGGCAATTGCCACTGCGGCGCCTTCAAATTCACTTTCAAAGCCCCGGAGATCAAGCAAACCTTTACCTGTACGTGCAGCATTTGTTCCAAAGTGTGTTCCCATGATCGATATGATTTGTTTCGATGCCGACTCATTTATGCAGAATGGGTATCTGTGGGGATTCCCCGCGAAGGAAGATTTCAAGATCGTGAAGGGCGACGAAAACACCACTCTGAAGAGCTACGAGTTCGGGAAGCGCACGCTCACACACAAGGTGCGTCGTTCCATTCACCCAGTTTGTTGTGATCTGCCCTCTTAAACGCAATTGCAGTTCTGCCCTAACTGTGGAACCTCCATCATCGGCCGTGGCTCCGATGGCAGGTTCGCGATTAACGTACGCGGCGAACTGATCCACCCCTGCTGGGCCCATTAAGCACTAATACTGTATATCCCCAGCTTCGAGCGGTCATGGATTTGGATTGCGATGCTCTTACGGTGGCAACGAGCGACGGCGCCGCCCTTGAGCCACTGTACCAGGTCCCAGAGCCGGTGGATGCAGGCCCGGTTCCCGAAGGGAAGAATGTGTACCACGGCAGCTGCCACTGCGGGGCCGTAGGCTACACGCTTCTGAGCCCCGAGAAAATCGCCAGTGCCGGGGAGTGTGACTGTAGCATCTGTTTCCGGGTGCGTTCCCCTCTTTGCTGCTTTGCCCGCGTTATTCACATATGTCAGGACGGAGCGCTGTGGATCTACCCGGAGACGATGGCGGTGACGTTCAAAGGAGTCGATTCGCTAGCGGAGTATGCGTTCGGACCTAAAGCTGTGTTTCATGGATTCTGCAAGGTCTGTGGCGTCGCGATCCGCGAGCGATTCATTGCACCCAGCTGCACCGACGTGGCGCTGAACGTCCGCACGATGAATGGGTTTGATCTGTCTGGGGTGGAAATCGAGAAGATGGACGGAAAGTCGATGTTGCCCGCGTATGAAGTTTAGGGCGCACATAGGTAATATTAACCATGTGAACAGCGCAGAAATATGATAAAGATTTGAGCATGACAAACATGGATTCTCAGAGACTTCACGTAGTCTCCCAATGGCAGACGTAAGAGACGGCGCAAACTTTCGCGAACTCAAGATACCGTATCTGACGTCTACTTTCTGACGCGTGGCCCTTAACGATAGTGTTTTCAATCTCCGATCAAATTTGCCTCTAAGTGGGGTTCTAATTCGACAAACCGCATTTCTGAGCACATCGCCCGCTCGTTCTCCACGATTTCACAGATATATCCACCTTCCAGCCCTGTGCGAGATATCTAAGCTCTTGGAAATACCGCCTTAAATAACGATGCACGCCTTGGAACACCCTCCGCTTCGCGCAGCGTTATCCTGGCCCTGGGTGCAATATTCCCTCGAAAATCTTCGTTTCCAGGCTTCAGAAGGCCTTCTCCTGTTGGGCAAGCCGTTTATTGTCACAACTTAGCTTTAAATACTATCCTTGACCACTGCTCCGGACAAACCTACCACTCGGACAAACAAGTATATCTCGGTCATTTCTGCACCGATTTACAAGGTTGTGGGCTCAATACATTCCTCAGCATATGTACTACGATATCTACATGGAACATCTAACACTCATTGGTCCCATGTACTTCTTGCTAATTAAGAAGTTGCTGAGTTTGCAACTCTTCCCAGATTTATCCGCAGTCATGGTTATTGTATGCTCAGATTGTCGATGAAACATGTTGAGGGAATTCATTTGCCCATGAATATGTCCATGCAAAATCTCAGGCTTCGCGGGGACCTACAGCTCTTGCAATACCTGAAAATGTGGGTTGTCCCTGCCAAACTGGCAGTTTTGATGCTTCATACGCATCCAAAAAAAATGACTCGAAGCACCAGCCTTCTAGGCTCTTCGTGGACTAGTGGTGTATCTCAAGGATAGATAGGATGTATATGCACCTTGCTACAAAAAATTGGGGTCCTGCGATGAGCCATGCCTCCGGCACAGAGCCGGCAATCATAATTACATGCGTTACCTACTACTCGGACAACAGGACTCAATAAAAGATTTGCTATCGTTCGACGGCAAATGGTCCGTTTATAATCAGCCAAAATATGGCCCCACAGTAAAAAACAAATTGCAAACGATCTGCCGACTCAGATTTACCCCCAGACATCTACCTGAAATGATATGTGACGTTCTTCGTTAGGTGTCCGAGATGTCCGTCAAGGATAGTACTGGTCCCAAAACCCCCGGCCTTCAACGACCCAGAATTGGCATCTTAATCTTTTGTGAGTAGTGTCAGACTTCCTTGTAGCATCCTAACTCATCGGGACCCTGCTGCTGGTGTACCTGGATGCTGTACTTACGCTCTTGCACCGACACGCTCAACGGATGCGTCGTGCAGAGTGGTATATGTGTTACCTTCAATCTCCTTGGAGTGACAGCAGGGAGCCTGGCAGAACTCTCCGATAACGTAGATGGGCTATCTGTGAGTACTCTACAAGGTTTTATGCCGTAAATTGTCCAACTATTTGACCCCTGACAGCTTGCGCTGAGTCAAATCTTTCAGTTTTGGCAATATCCTCTCCCTCCTCGGTCTGACCAGCGAACTTCTTGTGAAATCCTCGTCAAGTCTTTCCAGTAAGTCATTCCACTTCCCCTCGATGATCTCGATATGAATACAATACGAATATGAATATAGTTCGGCAATTTTCACCACGTAAAGACACTCTGAACCTGATCTTCTCGCCGTCGGAGCCCAATTATACCCACGGTACCTGCGCATCAAGTTCCTAATAAATCCCAATCCCTCTTGGCAGCGTTGACCGACGCCTCGTCCCTGTAGGACACTCAAAATTGAGGTTAAGCCCGCGATATGAGAAGAATCGGCTAAATGGGTAATGTCTGGAGCCCGATGGCGGTTAAAAAGTTCGAATGACATATGAGGTCGTTTACATAGTGAGATGGTCATCTTCTGAGCAGAAAAACACGTCCGAGGCGCGTAGGAACAATGAAAGTCGGGGTCGATGTTTGGTTCTGCATCGCCAACACGTGATGTTTTCGGAGTTTGAAACCCACCAATCGGTAAGACCCCCTGATCAAAAGCAGACGTCAGATCAGGAATATCCTGAGGCACGAAGGTTCAAGGGAAAGACTCTGTCCGTGAGAGACTAACTTCACCCCCGATTATCAATTCTGTCAATAATTGGCAGTTCAAGGAAGGATCCTTATCCAACTGACGCTCGGATACTTATTTGGCTGCCCGCTAAATATAAGATGCTATTTTTTACACCTCCAACGACGTTGTGCGAAGTGACTCACCTGGAAAATGATACATGACTCAATTATTATTGACCTTCCAAAGATTGTTATCGATTTGACGCTGAGTTATTTGACAGTCGATATTTCTGGAAGTCTAGTGCGGAAGATCCCTGTCGCATCTTGCCAGGTTAATTTTCCGCCCACGACACTTGCTTACTTATCTTTGCTTGATTATTGCCATCGCTACGCCTGCGACTGAGGAACGCTTCTGGCCTTATGCCAGGTTCAGCAAATGCAACAGATCAGAGGAATCATTTCCCTCCTGTTCATGCGGTGATACCGCTGCGTCAACTCTAAATATGCATAGGATACTGGCAGTTCGGGAACAAAAGTTTTAACAAGCCAGCGTCTATGGTGGGCATAAAGGGAGCGTCGTAGAAAACGCATTGGCTGCCATTTCACTACCCAGAATCATCTCCGACTAAGCATGCTTTACTGGATCGCTCTTTTCATCACCACCCTCGTTTTGAATTTCAAGTCAAGTACATATTCCCGGCGATTTTCTTCTAGTTCCCCTCGGACGTCCATTCCTCGCAGCTCAAGGCACGGCGCTCGGCAGACAGGCCGGCCCCTGCGACGATCTCTGTACTGTCCTCCTTACTATTGATTACTCGCACTTAAAAAGAACAACTACATGCATTCATAAAACGACCCCCAGTGAACTACTCCCCCCCATCACATCGTACCCGCAACCACATTCGCACTTGGTCAGACGGTCTTGAGGGCCACTGCTCCGCATGGCATTATGAGTCCCTGGAGGGAGTCAAGAACTATGTCACAAAATCACGGACATCAAGGATTATTGCAGACAAGATGTGAAGGCGGGAGTGACTGGAGTTTTATGTTGCTAGAATCTCATAGCTATCGTGACACATCCATTCCTGTGCTTCCGCGATACTTAATTTCTCCCCACCAGCTCCAAACCGGTGGATGCCGGCACACTGGGTCTGTCTGTGCTTTGACTCACAACCTTTGCATGCTCGTGATGACTGTTTCTGGAATGTCGGCGTGTCATCCTCGGCCTTGCCACCCTATTTCTTATGTCAATGATGATTCACAGTCAAGCTTCAAACCCTGGTGGCCGAGGGATCTCTGATCCAGGTCCGGGTCATAATTAACACGTGACTGATAGTCAGACCTCAGAAACAAGGCTTAAACCTTGGGGTTGCATGTCTTCAGCAACACTAAAATCGAGCAATTTTCTGAAAAGTCTGCACTCGAACTGGTTCCTATTGCCCAGGGGCGTAGCTGATGTCAATATTTGGGCTCCCCCATCCCCTCTGCCACGGCTATTGCGTAACTTACTTTGGGTTCGAGGATCCCGGTCGTCTTGAACTACATCCACATGTCAGGATATTTATCCCGAGGGAGCACACTGTAAGTATCCACTGCACACAGATTTATGTGTTTCCGTCGTGCTATGGGATCCCACCGCGTATCGGTATTGTCCCATGGGAACAAAAGAATACCGAATGCGGAGGTTCATTTAAGATGTCGATGAACAACTTGCCCCTGTGAAGTTGCCCATTCCTGTGCTGTAAGTCGCCCACTGGGAGCACGTCACAGCACCAGTGCAAGAACGCGGCATCGGGGCTGACGTGACACTACCACTGACCATGGGGATCAAACAGCGCAGCACCAAATCCTCAAATACATTTACAAAATTTCCGGACAACGAGGTGCAAATACATCAATTTCTTGGGCTGGGGGACGTCATCGAGGTCCAGATATCAAATTATATTAAACATACTCAAAGGAACTTGAATCGAAGTCACGCGATTCACCAGCATTTCTAACTTGGTGGCATTCCTTTGTATTTCATAGGGATGTTCACAACTAGGTAACGGGCCTGATCGCTGACTTGTGGCGTCAATTCAGGTCATATGACACTCATGTAAGTCTCGCTGAGTAGCTATTTTGAAGTTAGAGATATCAATTCTAGTTCACATACAGGCATTTGAAGCACCATACAAGGCAGTTTAATATTTAATCATTTGGCTACCATGGCATACAATGTGGGCACAAGGTACCAGCCCATAACGTCCCATGTTGATCCTAAGGTGGCGAGACACCAAATATTCTGCCTACGAAGCCCATTCTAACAAGGCCATTTGGCTGCACAGGTCCGTTTGGTCGATGTTTGACTTGGGCACATTGCCGCAGAAATATTCTCGGATTTGGAATGAAACATATCCACGAGTAGCGGATTATCAAGTTAGCCTAATATTCTATCACATTTATCAAGTACATGCATATGGCCCTGTCCATCAGGCCTCTCTGCACTGTACGTGGCTGAACACACTACCCCTAAATTTGACAGACTGTTGAATACAGTAAGTTTTATCGAGCTCCTTTTAATGCATACTTTTTATGTGGTCCCTCCAAAATCAGCAAATACGTCAGGTCGGTCTCAACCAGCCTGGTCCTCGATATTTAACTCAGTGACGCATGCACATTTCAAGGTGACAGGGCACCTCTACGAGCTTGCACTAATTCGCCCATGAAATTCAAATATCCGGTGGACTTTGCGTTAAGGTTCAATTGGTCCCCCATATCGTGCATGGGCAAGTCGACTTGTGCGGGGTTTCAACTCGGCCTATTGACTTGTTCGTGGTAAGCAATGTCAGTATCTCCAATCGTATTCTCCTCCCCATCCATTCGGAAGGGCTGTCTTACCCATCGCTCTGACGTGACCAGCTCAAACGAAGACATTGGACACCGGCTTACCTCACCATACATGTCACCCGTGCTTATACCGTGAGTGAGCAAATTGACTTGTGCGGGGATTTTGGGTGCACAAGTCGTTTTGGTGCCCGCACAATTCAACAAGTGACTGTGCAAGTAACATGACTTGCCCCGCACGAATGTCCCCGCTCGCTTTGCCCGCCGACATTCAAAGTGAATCAAACCTTGCTTCATCAATTCAAACCAACCAGTTCTCTTCGCTAACTTCGATAAAGATCGGTATGGCCATGGGTAAGATGAGTGTCCGCCTCGATCAATACTGTACGTGAGTGTATGGAGGCAACCGCCTCCCAAGGCGTTACGGAGGCCAACTTTGGAAAGTTAGCAACCGGCGCCTTATTGGGCTCCGGACCTTCCTAAAAAGGCAATTATCGGACCCGCAGGGCCGAAAAACTCCTCAAAATAGGATTTTTGAGCGTTACGAGCACGATTTAGGCAACATTTTGAGGCCCCGTTATGCATTACGGTTGCTACCATACACTCACGTACAGTAACTCAATTCAGTGAGTGGACTTGTGTGTGATGTCAATGCGGAAAATGACTTGCATAAAAGTCGTGATGAGGTGAAAAACTTCGGAGGTGCATGCTTGCTCGGTGCGGGAGAAAGTCAGTTGATTGGAGTGCATATACACGAGACTTATCCAACGTATATACGGCAGTATAGCCTATTTCTCACCCAATGCATCTTAACTTTGCTCACCGACAATGACAGTGACGACCACAACATCAGTGTTGGTGATAATGCCATCCACCCTGGCGACCGCCGCCAAGGATAGTCTTGAGAACATCTTTGGGGGTGCCTTGGCAGGCTTGAGGATGAGTTCTATAATGTTCCTGTGTGGTGGGGAGAGTGAGTGTAAAAGGGCACAAGCACAAGGCAGCGCCCGCACACGTTACATAAGTTAACCCAGCCAAATGAAAACTCCACCTGATGCGCCAGTGAATTTGCCAAGTCAATCGGTTAACCCTCATTCCAGCCCGCAGGTCGGGACTGTCGAGGATCAAAAACTCCCCAGTTGTTATACATTGGCGGCCCTTCCGTGGTACGTATTAGATTTCTTCTTGGTTGGCAAACTAGATGATTATGGAAGGCTTCTTTTAGTCCCGCCGCGCATCGGCGTTGCCCTCACGCCTCAGCCCAGAGGCACATTTATGTGGTGTCAGAGGGGGACTTGACCTTGTAGAAAAAGTCTACCGGCCTTCGCAAGATTGGCCCAAGCTCGAGTCGACCAAGGGTCCACCCTGTGAATCAAGTATGCAGATGAGCCTGGATTTATGGATGCTGCCAAGAAAATCCAAATACCACACGACCGAAAACTGCGTCAACTTGACTCCGCGACAGCTTCGGCGGCCGCGGGTCGCCGGGTTCACGTAGAGTAAAGAGCAGAGCAGCACAGAAAGGGGGGGGGGAAAGTCCAAGACAATAGTGGATCATACCATCAAGGGGACTCGAACCCCCGGCTTCCTCAGATGCAGAAACAGATGGTAGACATTTCGAGCACGACCACCCACTGGCTTTCTACCCTGTGAACACCCTGAGTGAAGTCTGTGAGTGCCATCGGGTGCACGCGTGGCAGGGGAAAGGTGCATCCAGACGAAAGTTAATAAAAGTCAGGGGCAGGTAAAAGTCAACGGGTCCCTTGACACCGCCGCCGGACGTGCGCATGCACGGCGCAGGGTAGAGGGCGAGGAGGGAGGTGCGACGCGGGACAGAATAGTACGCGGCGGATGCAGACGCACGCGGCACGGAGTAGCGTGCACGGCGGAGCCGCGGAGAGCGTGGCGGCGATAGTTGTTAAGCGCCACACGGAGGAAGCAAGTGCGACCGGAGAGAGCGCGCGCACGGTGGGAGCGGCACCAGGAGGGCGGAGAGTGCACATCATACCGGCTCCGATGCAGCGCCGCAGTGCTTGAAGGCCAAACCTTCCTGGGTCCTGGATAAAGAACGAAGCATGCTTCACGGACGAGCGTGCAGGAAGAGGCGCGGAGGCACCTGGAAGCGCCTGTCGACGCCGCCGCCCTGGGCCACACCGTGCGCCCGAATGGGAATGGCGTGAATCAGATGGTCCGTCCTGCACCTCCGCGCCCCGCGCTGCGCCGCACGCCTCCTTGACGATAGGAAAGCCCGCTGACTGACTGCGGGTCGACGATGGGTTCATCCGCTGGATTCACGTGGAGTAGAGAGCGGCCCAGAAAGGACCAAAATAACTGCAAGGACACTGGATCATACCGCCGGGGGGAATCGAACCCGCCGCCTTCCTCGGAAGAAGTGAATGTACGTCACATGGCGAGGATGACCTTCCACTGATCGACGACGGCTTGTTACCCTGTGGATACATTTAGTGAAGGCGGTCATTTCGGGGTGATTTCGGGGTGGATCGACAGGGAAGGCGCGAAGCAGACGAGACGCAAGACTCTATATAGCGGCGTAGGTGCTGAGCTCACGTAGCACGAAGTGGCGTGCACGGCGGGCGGAAGAGGAGCCGTGGTGAGCGCAGTCCTCAGCGCCACACGCGGCAGGTGCGCAGCGAATGCGCGCTGCGAGAGCGAACAAGTAGGAGATACCGACCGGGGGACCGAGAGCGTGGAAGAGATACACAAATGGCGCTCGGGAGGCGCGACAGGAGAGAGCACCCACAAGCAGGGGTGCCGGGACCCAAGGAGAGTTCGCATGTAAACCAGGGACGGGTTAGCGCACCCAATGAAATACAGAACGAAACCCGCACCCACGAGCGCCCATCCAGCGACATGGGCCCGCGATGGACGACGATGAGGGCGAAAGCGCGATGCATATTGGCGCCAGCATTCATATCATCCTCCCGCTGAAGGAAAGCGCCGCCGCGGGAGTATATGCTCAATCCCGGCGGAAGAGTTCTCGGGTGCGTCACAGAGGCTAATCGTATGCGGAAAGAGCTTAGATGCGCCGAACGGACAGCGCGCGACGAGGCGGAGAGGGTGGGCGGGAGCAGGGCTCGGCTAGATCTGCCACGTGGATGATGGATGATGTGTCAGAAATCTTGGAACGCTCGAACCATGTGAATCCCCACCCCTGCGCATACACGCCACGTCACTCGCCCTGCGGGCGACCCAGGCGAGAAGGGAGCTGTCCTTTTCATTCGTTCTGCTGCTAGGAATTAAGGACCTGCAGACTGTGGCTATGCCGTAACTGCAAAATGTTCACCGTGACATTGGCTTGATCCTGGGGATCAACCAACTGCACACTCATACTCCCTTGATCCTGGTTATTCGGCCTGCGACTGGGATACGAAATTGGACTCCAGGCGCAGGCATACAGTGTCATAGATCAAGGTGCGAGCCGTTTGCAAGGCGCATCATATCACTTCAGGCAAACAAAAAAACAACAGCAATGTAGCCCAACGGTCCAAGCCCGAATCGAACGGCGATCTCCTGCACCGAATTTATCGCAATTTGAGATGCGGTCCACTCTGCAACTGAACCTTCCTAGTGGGCAGATGAATCTGGTTAGAATCCTGAATTTTGAAAGTCAGTCACGGCGGAGGCATACGTTCCGCATTTAGCGCTGATCCGATGAGGATTATTACTGTGTCGCCCGAGCGAAGAGGAAAATAGGAATACATAAGAGTGGATCGAAGCAGTGGGGTGAAGGAAAAAAAGCATCGATTTGCGACATCATGGTCCAAGCCCGAATCGAACGGGCGTCTCCTGCACGTGATGTATCCCTGTGCAATGCGACGCAGGTGCGGGCCTCTCCGCGATTGGACCTCAATAGCCCGCAGGTGAACCGTGCTAGCTGGGCATTCGGCAGAGTGCTGGATGATCCCTAGAACCTCCGCTTGAAACAAACCGAGCATATTTGGGAAGATGCCCTGGCCAGAAGGAACAAATAAATTGTGAGCCTGAGGAACAGCTTAGTCTGAACCTGGGTTCAAGTCGAGTAGCAAGACACGCTCGAAAGAATGCAATTGACTCGCTTGTCGGAACATACTCGTTCCGGGAGAGGCAATCAAGGCGAACGGGCGCTCGCGGCGTACAAATGCGAAATCTGCAGCACGCAATGCAGGTGCGGGGCTTCTCAGCAATGGGAGCTGAGGACTGCTGAGAAGATCCGGAACGGATGGATGTAGTAAACGGCCCGGGTGCACAGCCCGAACACTGAACAAAAAGGCTGAAATACCACCTTTATGGTCCAAGCCCGAGTCGAACGGGCGTCGCCTGCATGTACAGTCCTCTCCGAGCCATCGCAAGCGAAGCAGGTGCGGGCCACTCCGCAATTGGACTTTACAAGGGCTGAGAAGAGCCTGAATAGGCAGCTAAATCTTTGTGAGGAACAGGAGTCGACGCACGGGTAGATATGAATGCTCTGCTCAGCGCTGAGACGCTGCCGAGACTGGGGGAAAATTAGACAGTTAGACCTCCATACCGCGGTCCTGCGCAAAGTCGCTTGCAATTCAATGCGGGACAGGTGCGGGCCGCTCCGCAATTGGACCTACCGCTGAGGATGCTCCAAGTGCGCGGTAAACTTCAACCAAGCTCCGAACCAAAACAATTCCTCCACAGCGTCATTGGTCCAAGCCCGAATCGAACGGGCGTCGCCCACGATACGAAGGGGTTCGCTCCTGTGGCATGCGAAGCAGGTGCGGGCCTCTCCGCAATTGGACCTTGCTAGTGTGCACCTGATGCTGGTTATATTCATGAATTTTGAACAGTTATTCAAGGCGGATGGATCCCATATCCAGCGCTGATCGGATGCGGATAATTATTGCGACGATTGAATAGTGACCCCACATAAAAAATGCTCTAAGTAGCGCAAACATGGCACGAGACATAGCAGAGTCGGTGAATAAAGCCTAATTCACATAAGCGAATATGCGGATTCAGAAGGGAAATAAAAATATTCCTTGGCACCAGGCTCAGGGTCCAAGGCCGGATCGAACGGGCGTCACCTGCATATAAGAGACTTTCAAACCCGCCGAAGCATGCGCGGCCACTCCGCAATTCGACCTGTATAGTGCACAGTCCAACCTGAATAAACCGATCGAATACTTCTACCGAAACATTACATGTATACAGCTCACCTCGAAACCCACACATGGCCCAAGCCCGAATCGAACGGGCGCCGCTTGCCCGCGGATTTACTGCGAAACCATACATGGCAGGTGCGGCCTCTCCGCAATTGCCCTGAGTCCTGTGCAGGAGAAGCTCAATAGAGGAGAAAATTTAAGCAAGGAAGAAGGTAGCCCACACACATTATAGATCTTAGTTTCTCTCCCCTACACCCCCAATTTGGTCGGAGCTCTCGGAAAGCTTCGCACTGCCGTATCGGGCCTCATGGGCTGGGATATCCCACGAAATATCCCCGGGATATCAAAACGGATAATCCTATGAGAAACCTGTGAGAGCGACTCCCCAAGAATCTCCTTTGGAGGACATTTCAGAGACATGGCAAATGTCAGACTCCCACCATGGCTGCTATTCATATTTTTCTGACATCACGCAGGACATTATCTGGGGCCGTCGGCCACAAACGGGTGCATTGAAAGGTATCGTAAAAATATAGAAATATGTACGCTGAATTAGCTACGTGGTTGTATGATTACAATGAATAAGGATTAAACGGTGATAATGAGTATAATGAGCGTGTTGGGTGGTAGGAGCGAGCGACTACGATGCGGGATATATTAATTGAATACCGAGAGGTCGGGGCTGCCATACAGGCGGCAGTCGTTCTTGAGCACCTTGGCGATCGCCCTGAACAGGTACAGGTAAGTAACAAGGGTATCAAGGATAGCTGAGCACGCACTTGGAAATTATAGCCTCCGCGGCCTCATCCTCCGCGTAAAGGTTACGAAGATAGGCCAACTGCTCGTCGACCTTCTCCCAGAACTTCGCGTTGGTGCCGGCATCAACGAGTACCTGACGCTTCGGATGGGGTATCAACACCGATATGCAGTGCGATGACAGCGGGGACATGCCAAGATTGCGACACGGCCCAACATAGGGAGAGTCACCTTCACTTCAGCATCTGGGACAAGACCCACCAAGGCCTCGCACAGCTTGATGATGTCCAGGGGGTCTTCGCGATCGGTGAAGACGGTGTCTCCCTCTTCGGTCTTGACAGCAACCAAGAGGATGGATATTAGTAATCTGCGCATCAGATAGTCGGAATACTTACGGTTTTCTTGATGTCGTAGCGGTGATCGGTGAGACGATGACGAACGCGGCTGGAAACGGGACTCCAGAGAGGGTTAGCCGATTGACTTGGCAAATTGACTTGTGCACCAAGCGGAGTTTGAATTTGGCTGGGTTGACTTGTGTAACTTGTGCGGGCATTGACTTGTGCTTGTGACCTTTTACACTCGCTCTCCACACCACACAGAAACATCACAGAACTCATCCTCAAGCCTGCCAAGGCACCCCCAGCCTTCTTAGACGTTCTGGCGACTATCCTTGGCGGCGGTCGGCAGGTTTGATGGCATCATCACCAACACTGATGTTGTCGTCGTCGGTGAGCAAGGTTAAAATTTTATTTGCTGAGAAATGGGCTATGTTGGCATACATAGATCAGTTTCGCTTATATGTAGCCCAATCGACTGACCTTGTCCTACACCGAACAGGCATGCACTTCCGAAGTTTTTCACTTCATCACGACTTTCATACAAGTCATTGTTCGCATTAACATTACACAGAGGCCAACTCATCACCGAATTGAGTTGCACTTGATCGAGGAGCACACTGATTATTACCCTTGACTACACTGATCTTTATTGCAGTTAGCGAAGAGAACTGGTTGGTTTGGATTGATGGAGCAAGTTCGAATCACCTTGAACATCGGCGGGCAAAGCGAGCGGGAAAATTGGGGACATTGGTGCGGGCAAATTCATGTATGTTACTTACACGGTCACTTGTTGACTTGTGTGGGCAACAAATTAACTTGTGCACCCAAGATCCCCGCACAAGCCAATTTGCTCATGCACAATATAAGCACGGGTGGCGTGTATGGCGAGGTATGTCGGTGTTTAATGCCTTCGAGCTGGTCACGGCAGAGCTATGGTTGAGACAGACTTCCTCAATGGATGGAGAGGAGAATACAATTGGAGATCCCAATATTGCATACCACGCAAGTGGACTTGTTAAGCTGAGAGAAGGCAATAGGCCAAGTTGAACCCCAGCACAAGTCAACTTGCGCACGCACGATATGCGGGATCAACTGAACCTGAACGCAAAGTCTACTGATTATTTAAATTTTATGGATGAATTAGTGCAACCTCATAGAAATACCCTGTCACCTTGGAACGTGCGTGTTGCGCAAGTCACTGAGTTCAATATCGAGGACCAGGCTGGTTGAAACCGAACTGATGTATTCGGTTATTTTGCAGGGACCACATCACAAATATGGGTTAAAATGGGCTCGATCCAGCTTGGTGTATTCAACAGTTTGTCAAATTTAGGGGTAGTAAGTTCAGCCAGTGGCCTGACGGACAAGGCCACGTGAATGTACTTGATAAATGAGATAGAATATTAGTGTAATTTGATAATCCGCGACTAGTGGGTATGTTTCCGTCCTAATCCGAGATTATTTCTGCTCACAACACCGGGAATGTGCCCAAGTCAACCACCGACCAAACGTGCGGGGGTCACGTGCACACGACAAATTGACTTGTGCAGCCAAATGGCCTTGTTGGAATGGGCTTCATATGCAGAATATTTGTTGTCTCACTGCCTTAGGATGTACATGGGACATTATGCGCTGGCATCTGGCGCACAGATTGTATGTTATGGTAGCCAAATGATTAAATTATAAACCCTCTTGTATGGTGGTTCAAATGCCCGTATGTGAACTAGAATTGGTATTTCTACCTTCGAAATTATGGGCGATATACTGTCCAAAAATCCAGTACATTTTGCAGGGTTTTGAGTGACAACTTACAATTGAATTTTGCCTCCAGCTTACAACTTCGGCTGCAGTTGACAACTCGAGACAGCTTACATTTTGAACTTGCTCGCATCTGCCAAATGGGTTGCATCTGATGGCCGGAAGCTAGCCTGGCCGAGCCATCAACATCGGCTACCGGCATTAGGCGGGACCATCCATTGATTCTTGGGATTTACTTGTGGTCACTCATACACAACACATGGACTCCGACACAGAATCACTGGTTTATTTTATCCCAATCAAGGTCCCCTGGACGTTTCGAGTCCATGTAGGCCAGATTTCACTCAATGGGTCGTAAATACCTACTTCGAGCCGCTTCTGATTTTCCTTTTCTTTCTGCCCCAGAAACCCTTGATGCTTCGAGTGCTCAATGAATATGGGCCAAATTATTCAGTTCAGGGGGATGATGGACCTCCTGCCTGCAATATAGACTCAGAAAGAGATGGTTTCTGTTTTGGGCCTTGGCAAAGAGCCATAGCATCAATGTTCCGATCAGTCACATCATTTTGGCCAAACCTCCCTCGATGTTAAGTCCCTCCAATGTGTACTGAGGTTTGAATGTAGAATGGCACGGGATGTTGTAAAGTGGAGCCAAGTTGTTCCCTCGGTGCCAACTTGTTAACAATTTCCAAGAATTCAACCAAAGTTGTAAGCAAAAACCTTGTTAACAGCTGGAGATGTCAGCAAATAATTTTTGGACAGTATATGTGCCATACGAAATCATTGCTCAGCGAGACATCAGTGCCATATGATCTGAATTGACACCACAAGTCGGCGATCGGGCCAGTTACCTAGTCGTGAACACCACTAAAGTCCCACAGACGGTGATGACGGTGCCTACAATTGACGAGAACTTGGAAACTGCTCTCAAAACTTTGGGCAGGCAATACAGGAGTTCTATAGATGATCTCAACGTGCAGAGAAATTGTCCAGTTAGTGGGGAATGTGCCCAAGTCAATGGCGACCAAATGTGCGGGGCAGGTCAACAATTTGACTTGCACGTAAGCATGCTGACTTGTGCGGGCGACAAATTGACTTGCGCACCCAAATCCCCGCACAAGTCAACACAAGTCAATCCGCGCGGGCGCAAGTCAATTTGGCAAGTCAAAAAGTGAACCCTCGACTCCAGACGGTCTGGTCATTGATCTGCTGGTGGTTAATGCCCCAGTTCGGGGAGTGCTGTTGAATCAAAGTCTAGAGACAGGTCAAGTCAGTGGAGTGATTTGGATAGAAAGTTACTCTACCGTCATGATTCCACTCGGGCTGTCGCCACCCACCTTCTTGACATAGGCAAATAAGGATGGGGACATCAGGGTGCGGAAGGCATGGATATTGATTTTGTTCTGGAGGATTATTGTCGGTGAAGTGTGTATAGTGATGACCAAAGAAATGACCTCGAGCTTTCTGGGCATGAATATGGCACATACACTGTCCAAAAATTATTAGTTGACATCTCTCACCTGGGAGCAGGGTTTCTGCTAACAACTTTGGTTCAATTCTTAAATTGCTGACAACTCAGGAGATGGATACAACTGTGTCTCAGGTCTACAGCAGGTATCTCCCCACTTCTTTCAACCCTCGATACATCTTGGAGGGTCTTTGCATCGAGGCTGATTTTCTCCAATTGCATCCGCTGATTAGAACATTGATGCTAAGGCTTTTGCCGCGTCCCCAAATGGAAATCATCTTTACTCCTGGCCTATATTGTGGGTAGGAGCCTACTAGGAGGTCCTCAATACTTCTTCACTGATTAATCTGACTGTTTTTCATCTGTAAACTCAAAGTATCAAGAGGTTCATGAGCAGCAAAAACACGGAGACATGTTGAACTATTTAGGAGCTGTTCAGAGCAGTTGTCCCTGGGATGTACTTCACAAATGGAAGGGATCGTCATGAGAGTCTCATCAGACAGCGATTCGGTGCCGGAGTCCATTCAGGCTCCTGGCGAGTGACCATACTCAAATCCCAAGAATCACCGAGGTGTGCCGAGTACTGCCGGGAGCCGAGGTGATCTGCCGCCTTCCGGCAATTGAACCCGAAGATGTCATTCAGTTTGAGGATGTTAGCCAGTCCCAGATGTAAGCCATGTGAGTTGTCAGCCAGAAATTTGAATTGTAACCAGCAAATGCAAACCAGCTGTAAGTTGTCCTCGGAAACCCCGCAAAATACCCTGAATTTTTTATGGGCGATATACTGTGCAAAAAATCAGCGTATTTTACAGGGTTTTCACAGACAACTTACAACTACTTTAGCTTCTTCTGGATGCAGCTTGGCTTCCTGGCTAACAACTTGCATCTTAGCTTGGCGACATCCTCCAACTGGATGACATCTCGGGATTCGATTGCCGAGAGCTGTCGGATCATCTCGGCTCCCCAGCATTGCTCGGCATAACCCGGGGATCCTTGGAATTTAATTACAGTCACTCACGAGGGATTTGGGTGGCCTTCGGCACGGAACCATAGTTACAGTAGATCTTACTGAGTGTGCCCTCCAATGTTTGGGGTCTGTTCCTGTCCGAAGGATCCTCGAGGACTCCCAATTAGTTCACACTGTCTCTCTCACTTTAGCTGTGTTAAATCTCTTGGTGCTCTGAATTTACAGGTGGAATAGAGTGAGATTTAGTGTTTCAGTAGTATTAAGGACCTCTTGCATTCATTATAGCCCAAGAACGGCATGGTTTCCGTTTTGGGATTTCGGCAAAGATGTGGCATCAATGTTCTAATCAGTGGCATCATTTTAAGCAAATCCAGCTCGATGTGAAGTCCTCAAAGCTGTACAGAGGATTGAATGTAGTGGAGAACCACATGTAGTGAAGCTCAGGCAAAGTTGTTCCCAAGACCCAACTTGTCAGCAGTTTCATGAATTCAACGGAAGTTGCAAGCAAAAACCCTGTTTACGGTTGAGAGATGTCAGCTAATATTTTTTGCACACTATATGTGCCATAATAGACAGGATGTGCAAAAGCCGCATGGGCCGCATGCGGCTTTTGGACATTGTGCAAAGCCGCACCCAAAACACTGCGGTGATTGAAAATTTTGCCTGAGGAAAAATGGCATAGAACTATGATGTTCAATGTCCTGGCCAAACTTTTTCCCAGGGGAAATTGATGGAAAAATCTCAGCTTTTTCATCCATAGCTTCCTCCAGTAACATATGATATCTTCCCCAGGCAAAACTCAAAGGTAAAAGTTTGATTGTTCCGACAGATTCTCCATCGGATAAAGCCTGTCTTTTTCCGGGGGGAAACTGTTTTTCCTCGGAAAACAAAGAAGTGCCCATTGTTCGTAAATTTTCCCACGTCAAAGTTCTGTCTTTGTCCTTTGGAAAAACTGCGGCAAAAGTTGGGCTGTTTCTGGCAGCTTTGTTGTGAGAAAGACTTTGCATGTTTCTTGTCGAAACTTCACAGGAAACAGACAAGATCATACGGT
This sequence comes from Mycena latifolia, assembly GCA_029289555.1. Classification (NCBI taxonomy): domain Eukaryota; kingdom Fungi; phylum Basidiomycota; class Agaricomycetes; order Agaricales; family Mycenaceae; genus Mycena; species Mycena latifolia. The sequence continues at coordinate 74,737 of JARJLE010000111.1, read as the reverse complement.
CAAATTTCTGTAGGTAAAAGAATTTCCAGGAAAGGGAACATCATAGTTCTAGGCCCGATTTCCTGGGGTAAAATTTTTCGATCCCTGCAGTGAAACACAAGATTTTGGGCCTCGAGAGCTTACATCTCACTAGAATGCATGTCAAACAAGTGTATAGTAGACGGCCATATATTGAGGCTGTCCGGGTAGGGCACCAACAATGCATTGAAAGAGCCAAAAATTCAGCGGCTTGAGCGATGTCGTGAAAAGAACGGGTTTCCTCAGCTCTGTTTGCAGACAAATCCACAGTCCTGAACATTTCAGTGTCCTCGGCATCCGATAGAACGTTGGAGATGTGATGATGGTAGTATGGCACATATACTATCCAAAAATTATTTGCTGACATCTCTCAACTGTAAACATAGTTTTTGCTCACAACTTTGGTTGAAGTCTTACAGTTGCTAACAACTTGGGACTTGGCTAAAAATGTCACCTAGCCTCAGAACAGGTAGTTCTGAAATACATTCAAACCTCAGTACATCTTGGAAGGTCTTAATGTCGAGGCCAATTTCCTTAAATTGATCCCACTGATGTCAACATTGATGCCATGTCTTTTGCTGAGTCTCAAAATGGAAATCATCTTATTCCTGGTCTATATTGTCGGTAAGAGGTCCTCAATACCTCTGCACTCACTAGTCTGACTCTTTTTCATCTATGAATTCGAAGCATCAAGAGGTTCAAGCACGGCAAAAACACGGATATACCTCAAACTATTTACAGGCCATTCTGAGCAGTCTTCCCCGGGACTTGAAAAATGCAGGGGAGCCTCATGATAACCAATTTAGACAGTGAGTCTATGCCAGAGTCCATCCAAGTCACTGGCAAGTGACCGCACTCAAATTCTTCAGAATCACTGGGCTGTGCCGAGCGTTGCTGGGAGCCGAGGTGATCCGCTGGGTTGCGGCAATCGAATCTGAAGATGTCATTCAGTTCAAGGATGTTAGCAGGTTCCTACCCAGCTGCGGTTCCAAGGCTCACAATCTCAGTAGCGGGATTACAATTGGATACAGATAAAATCGGCGGGCCGGAATTTTCGGACCGCGTTATGCGTGATGTTACTAGTGACAGAAAGTTGGGGTGAGCCTCTCCACGGCGGCTGGCGGATAACATCTACAAACAGCATAGCCACAAATTCAAGAAATCATTCAGAAAATCAGTTGTATCCTCAGTCAGTACCATAAATATTAACCAATGCGATGGAGGTCAGTCCTTCAGAATATGGGAAGCCTTCCAGGTGTTAATTACGTTGGATTTCAAAGCAGGTCGGGATAGGTAGTAATAAGGCTCCAACCATTTGCGTTTTTAAACAGTTTTAAACGGTTTCAACCGTTTTTGTTTTTGTTTTGTTTGGGGAGGGGTCCAAACGGTAAACAAATGGTTTTTAAATGGTTCAAACAGTTACTGCCAGACTCATGCTGAGTTGAGCTAGATGCACTGTGTTTCTGCAGATGCATAGCAAAAAAGAAGGCTATCAGCATGTCTGGAGATTAAATCCATGGTGACTCATCGACTTGCTCACCGTGGGGCGCTCGAGGGGTGGGAGGTATTCCAATCAAGCTATTGTTCACGTGATTGATGCACCCTTTATGCCGCCCATTACTCGTAGACCACTCTACTTCTCATCAAAGTGCTAGAGTTATCATGTGAAGTCCATCTGCCACCCTGCAGGATGCAGTCAGAATTATCATATGTAGCATATCTGTGGTTGAAACCTCCGCCAAAAATACCATTTTAAACGGTTTTAAACGGTTTTCAAACTGTTTAAATACCGTTTCTGTTTGATTTGGCCAGATCTTCAAACGAAAACTAAATGGTTGGAGCCTTAGGTAGTAAGAAATAACGGTTTTTGGCCGTATTCAGCACAGAACATTCGGAATAGCGCATATATCAGTCTAGTACTTTTTCGCACAGCTGAAGTAGGATTGAAAAACGACCTTAGACACACAGATGATTTTAAATAGGATGTCGAAAGGACCCCGATGATTTTCTCGGCCATTTCTCGAAATTGTGGCTATGCTGTTTGTAGATGTTATCCGCCAGCCGCCGTGGAGAGGATAACCCCCAACTTGAAGTCACTTATAACACCACGTGTCTTTTGTCACACCTCAATAAATCACATTTTCTCGTATTTCACTTTGACCGCACTACTGAGATTGTTATCCTCGGAACCGCGGCTGGGTAGGAACCTGGGATGTTAGCTCGTCTGAGATGTAAGCCATCTGTCAGCCAGAAACTTAAATTGTATGGAGCAAATCCAAGCCAGCTGTAAATTGTCCTCGGGAACCCTGTAAAATAACCTGAATTTTTGGACAGTATATCACATATAATGGTGTTTGACTCAAAAAAAAGAAAGAAAGCCGTTACGGCCTTGCACAAGAGCCAAAAGCCGCATGCGGCTCGTGCGGCTTTTGCACATCCTGTCTAATTTTTGGACAGTATATCGCCCATACATGACAAATGCAGCAACGGCGGGGCTAACAAGGTCCTGGGTCTCCGTGATCTTGAGCAGCTGGGCAAACATGGAAACCTCTGCCTTTGTGGTGGCTTCCTGGAAGCGCAATGAGGACGGAAAATGCTTTGAATAAGACATGCAGACCTTGGCAAACTCCTCAAGCCTCATGACAGGGCTTGAGCTTGAGTTTCTTTGCATTGAGTGACCCGAATTGGGCGAGGTCCTCAGGAGCATACAAGCGACTGTGACGTCCATTGGGACGCGAAGAAGGATACGGAGAAACTTTGCCCGAGCGACGCGGCCCTGACAGGGTGGGGGTGGTCGGTCCATCCGAACGTGAGGGAGTTCCGGCAGGGGATGTGCTTCCAGCAGCGTCGCCCGAGGGTGGCGCGAGTGGGGAGCTGGGGGTGTCATAGAGGGCTGAAAGTCTTGAGGGAGGCATGGGGAGACGATTAAATCAGAGATCAGTGAGGGGGCATGCGCTGAGCGGAGAAGGGAAAAGAAAGGAAGGAGGAAAGATGGGGTGGATGTCAAAAAGAGTGGGGCGATCTGGGGAGAGTCAGAACGGAGTTAAGTTTTTTTGGGGACGGCACGGGCACGTGAAAATCGTCGACTTTCGAAAGCGGACTTGACTCCGAAGCGCGCTTGCTGCTGTATCCATTTGGCGAAAATATGCCTGCAATCCGCACAAGAAATACGACTCCGGTTAGTGGGAGATCTAATTGAAATGCAACTCACCATGGACTCCACCTAGATTTTGAGGACGTGAGCGATACTCATGTCAAATGCATCACTTGCTCCGCGACACTCCCCAGAACAGGGAGAAAAGATCACTTAACAACGCGTAAACATCTGGATGCTGTTGCTGCAAATCCACCCCAAGTTGCTGCTGCCGACAACACGGAAACACGGAATCCTGCTCTGAACCAACAAGCGGCATTTAATCTGGCCTCTTTGATGCTTGATTCCGATAGCGACGACGACCTTAACCAACACCGTTTGCATAGTCCGCTACAGGATATCATGATGGATGGTGACCAATTCTATGATGCGGATCGGACCGAGCTTTTCTTCTCCGCTGGCACTGAAGATCTACGGCCAGAGCGTCAAGAGCTGATTGAGGGCATTCGAAATCTGGACTATTATGACCACGTCGTCTTCGGCAAGATGGGGATTGACCAGTCAGACTCGGCCGGTGATGACTTAACTGTGTCAAATGCCGCTGCTGCGCTGGCAAACTTGGGTGAGTAAAATGTGAATACTTGGTGATCCAGCAGTTGATATGGTCGGTCCTGTAGGATTGGAGAGTGATGGCGAAGAAGAAGAGGAAGTGTACAGCCACGATGACAACGATTGGAGTCCACATGGGTCCAAAGCCGTATGTGAATAATTCAGAAAGCTGTGCGCGGACTGATCTAATTGACGTTAGATGTTTATGCTTGACCTTCTTGATAACCTGCCCCATCTGAGGCTGTCAGACGATCAGCTCAAAACAATTATATGGGTAATGCGTGAATGCAGAACCCCGGATGTTCCCTCGTTCTCAGCTTTGAGGAAAAAACAAGCACAACTAACAGCAGAAGTAAATATCAAAACCCGACATCATGTCTCTGCGTTGGGCAATGAGTTTTACATGAATCATCCAGCAGAATTGTTAGCACTGGTATGTGGATATTTCTCTATCCATGTGTTCAAGTCGTGAAACGGTGTCGCAACAGGACTGGGCCAATCCCATTGTGCGGGAATTTATTCAGGTGTATCCGGAGATTACAGATACGATCTCGGAATTTATTCAGGCCGACAAGTGGACCAAGGAAGTTGACTTTGACGACCTCTCTCCAATGTGGGCAGACTGGAAAAATGCGAGCCACAAACACATTTATGTTAAAGAGCTCGCACAGCTCAAGGACGGCAATTTTGTAATTCCAATTCGCTGGGTCATCTTCAAGAAGCAGGAATATGCTGAAGTTTATACTGTTGCGCACTATCCTGTGGTCCGTTCGTTCGTGTCCAGAGGTGCAGAACTTTAATGAGCACGTCTTTACAGTCAAATAATTTTGTAATCCGTACCGCCGAGGTGGTTAGAGTCAAGGCAACTGACCTAAAGTATAATTACCTTGATCTTCGGGAGACAGGATATGTCTTTAAATTCCCTGGTTTGCGCAACTATCCATACCCACTCATACAATTTCTAACCTGCATATTCAGACTCATCTCCGGAATAGGTGCACCAAATGCCCAACCCAATTCGGACCATAGCAAAGGGGCGTCCAGTATTCTCGATTCGCATCATCCCTTGGAGCGACGATGTGTCTAGGAATGTCAGTAAACAGTTCAACCCTCACATGAATGTCTACATGGCAAGTGCGAATCTGCCCCATCGCAAAGTATCCCAAGAATACTTCGTTTGTTTCTGCTCAACATCCCCTCATGCATCGTCAGGCGAACAATTTGAGGCACTCACAGACGATCTGTAAGTGTTTGCACAGCTGGAACCGGTCAAATTTAACTGCTATTTAACTCACCAAATAAATATCACGAGGCTTATGATTGCGAGCTTGAACAGGAGATCCTTTTTCGGATTTTTGCCCACGTTCTTCCAGCAGACAATCCACAGCAAGCTGAATCAGCATCCAATGCTGGCGTTCACTCTAATTATTGGTGTCGTGTTGATTCGGCAGGTGGACCATCCGCAAAACGAGAGACTGATGATGGTTACCGTGCACTCTTCAAGGTATGCTACATCGAATAACTTGGACTTAATTCTCTGCTCACATGATTCAAACCGGGCGTTCGGCGAACGCCAGCCCAAACAATTCGAACCATCAAGCGTCAAATTTGGGCAGCTTGCTCCGGTGTTCAAGAGGCTGTTGATGCTCTGCAAACTTCGACCGGTGTCAAGGACAAAACGGCACTCTTTTGGATTGAAAAGCTCATTGTAAAGGCAAGGAAGACCCAGCAGGAACGACTCCGAGCCGATCTCCGATTAAAAACAAAAATCTGAAGGGAGAGGCACGACAAAAGGTGAAAACAAGAATCAAGGATCTGATACAATGGGAGGTATACAGTTGGGTGATCCTCCAACCCGCTGAACGGTATGCCAAAATACCTCACAAATCCGGTACGTGAACAAATCTCTTTTCGACAGACACGAAGATTCATCTCGTTCTTTCAGCCAGCCGCAAGAATTTGCGCCCAGGTGATCATTATAATATCTTGTTGAGTCTTCGTGGTCTGTGTTTTCTGCCGCTCATAGTGGGACAAGGACTAAATCAGCCACAGGTATTGATCCCCAGCAAGACAGCCCTTGCGAAAATTTGCATACAATTCTCCTCGGAGACGACAAGTACATTTGGCACGAAACAAATACCAAGTGAGACAAGCTTAAAGGGGACTTATTCGCAGTTCGACTTCAATCATCCTCCACGAATGGGCTAGACTTGATGTCCGTTCAGGGTCACTAGATGGTCAAGTACAAGAATGCACTTATCGGAAAGCATTTCAAAGTGCTCCAGCAATTGGGTATTTTCCATTTGCATGATGATTTGTGCTCCAGAAATTTGTTCGATCTTTGGCGGGCATCTGGCAACGGCGCCATGTTATGGTTCCCAGAAATTCGGGATTTAGACCAATATCTGGTATGAACTCTTTCAAATTTAGGGGCAGGTGCTGATGCGTTCCAGCTCGACCTTCAGATCTGCATCGACAATGTCTTAGACATTTGGGGACTTATTGATCCTGCTTGTTCAAATTGCATGTTATCTCCCATCTCCCAGATGATATCCGCCGCTTTGGACCTTCAATACTTTACTCCACGGAGATCTTCGAGTGCTGGAACAAGATCTTTCGCCTGTGCAGTATTTTGTCCAACCATCAGGCTCCAAGCTACGACACTAGCTGATATGGAACGCTTCAAGCATCATGTCGGAAATTTGTAAATGCTCTTACAAGAGGATCACGTTATAAGAGCCTTGTAAGATAAACATAAGCAAATAAACACTCTTGGATGCTCTTACAATCGCGGGCCTCCTCTTGCAAGCCCTTACCGATCCAACTTTTCTCGGGATTGCTCATCCGATTCCCATCGACCTACTCTTCGCTTATATCGCCTCGTAGCCACCTATTGGCAGGGTGAATCGATCTGATTCTGCTGCCTTGTCTAGGGCGCTGTTTTTAAGTCTGGTTTGTAAACATGTTTCTAAACACCACGTTTATAAACCGGTTTTTAAATGGACCAGCCAAAGTCACCGGTTTTTAATTAGGATTATGTAACTCGACGAAATTTTCGGGGCGTCCATCAAGCTTCCATGTCTGGCGGCTCTGGCTCTGGCTCCGGCGCGATGTATTACGAAAAGGAGCTGAAGGAACTCTTGCGCATCTTCCACATACTGTACCTCTCGGCAACACTCATAACTTCATTGACTATGCACCGGACCCCGTTAAAGTGGCCGATATGGGCTGTGTCAAGTCTGTCCGGAAGACTGCGAGGCGGGTTTGGCAGCTGTGGACGAGGCAAATGAGACTTCGCAGCCGGGCTCGCTGCCGCCTGGTTCCCTTGTCTTCGAGCTCGACGGAGTGGATATTTCCATGCCGTTTTTCCGTGATTGTCTCAGTGACGTGCCAGTTGACGGCGCAGATAACATCAAAAGTCTCTCATCGTGGGCAGTGACATCTGGCAAGAAAGGTAGCAAGTCAGCGCGCCTACGCCAACGATCAAATTCGGGGGGGAGGTGGAGGAACTCGATTTTTAGTCATTTAGCACAGCATGTTTGTAAACATGTTTATAAACGGGCTTGTTTACAAACCAGGTTTGTAAACCGGTTTTTAATTGCTTGGGAATTATAAACAGCGCCCTAGCCTTGTCAGCTGCCCTTCAGCCAGTTACGTCGGGCTTTCCAGCTCATTCGAGAAATCCTGGATGTCCACAGCAAGGTCCAGGGGCCCACCCGGCCACATGAAGGATTCTGGTGCCTATTCTGACTCGAAACCGAAAGGGAAATTGGAACGGGGTGCGTCTACATGTATATCATTGCTCAAATTGCCCTCCCTTCAGATTGTCGGGTTACCTTCACATCAAACAATGAGCTCTGCTCAGTCTGGGACACTTTTTGTCAACACTTAACGTCTGAGCAGCGCACAAATCGTGCGCCTGGGGGTTTATAGTTGCGTGGTCATCATCATTTCCTCGTTCTTTCTGTGTTCTCCGCCCGCGTTGCAGGCAGACGCGACTCGGACACGACACTCCCTCATGTCGCACGTGCAGGGCCGCCGGCGCATTCGCCGGGCGGTGCGCATGCGCGACTGAGTCATGCTGTACGCATCCGGGTCGTACCTCGTCCGCTGCACTATGCGTGCCATCGAGCGCCCCCAGCCGCGGCTGCCCGTCGCCCAAATGCGATAACACACGTGCATGCGCCGCCTCTGCTCCCCGGTTGGCCCTCGGCCCCATATACGCCGCTGTCGTTTGAGGTCCGTCGACGACTGGACCTTGATGCCGGCGAGATCTCGTTGGCGATTGGCACGCGCATGCCTGATCTCGTTCCCGATGCGCCCTCCAGCATCAACTTCCACTGTGCAAATCGCCGGAAACAGGTGGTGCAGCTGCGTCCTGTGTCCTGTGGACGCATACCATCACGAGTGTGATGCATGTCCAAGTACTCGCAGCCCTTCTCCCTGCGTCTCTGCCAACCTGCCGCGGCGCATGAACTCGCACTTGCGCTCCTACACCAAGCCAAATGAAGTCTGCCTCGAACTATCCGCTGCAACGCTGCTTCTTTCTACTGCAGTTGCATCGGAAGGTATGTCGCGCTTCACTCGATTCTATGCTAGGAAGGTGCTGAACTCTCTTTGGAAGCAACTGCAGAGCATTTCGCCAACCAGGAATTCGATTCCCTCGGTGTCGGAGGCGGCAATGTGAGCCACGTCGTGGCTACCTGCCTCACAGAGGAACCCAGGATAACATTCGGTGTCATTGAAACTGGCCAATATTGCCCAAACGATCCTCTGATAGAAATCCTTCAGTCCATCACTGCGCCGTCTAACCCGAACGGCTGCTCTTATTAGGAATCCGACATACAACTAGAGCTTGTTGTCCACGCCGCAGCTAGGGCTGAACGGAAGATCTATCCCCTTGCCCAAGGCAAGTGTGCTCAGCCGTATGCTGACCTCATGTTGATCGTCCTGCATACCAGGGGGGAAATTTTCGGAGGCTCCTCCGCCATAAACTTCATGGTAAGTTCATAAGGTCAAGCTCGATTTTTTCAATAGTGCATCATGGACTATGTGCCAGGTATGGCAGCACAGAGGGAATACGATCTCTGGTCGACAATATTTGGAAACGGGCCTCGATGGTCCGTTTCTGGACTTCTTACTTACTTCAGGAAAACTGAAACTTGGGTTGCTCCCCCCCGCTTCGCCAGTGATACTCCCTGGAAAAACATCCTCCAGACTGGCGAAATCTTATCGCATCAACGGGCCCGTTGTGGTGCGGTGAAGAACCCCAGCCACCAACGATGTCACTGCTTATTCACTCTATCTAGATTTTGTACGACAACGTCTGTCTAGACCTCCGTGAACCAACCAATGGTTCCGGCGGGAATTGAGCTCGGGCTCAAGGCGAATTTTAATCCGGTGCGTGGACATTGCCAATCTTTGTACATGTTGCCCACAGGATCTCGGTGATCCCATCGGGTTTTCCTCAACTGCACGGAGCATGGACTCCGCTAAAGAGATCTGCACGCATGCCACTGGCTCTTACTACACTCCCAACGCGCATCGAAAAAACCTCATCCTGCTCACCGGCGCGCAAGTCACCAAAGTCGTCTTCGATACAAAGACGGGAATAATTGCCAAGCGGTTGAATACAGTGTGAACAGCAAGACCTGCACCGCCCACATCACCTAGGAAGTCAACTTTTCAGCAGGTTCGTGTGCCTCGACCCGTCGTCATCTTTAAACGCCGATCGAGAAAGGAAAAACCACTCAGGGACATAGGGACATTGAAGACATCGCAAATACTCGAGCTCTCCGGAGTTGGTGACAAAGAACTGCTGGCCAAGTATGATATTCCTCTCGCCTTCGATTTTGCAGGGGTCAGTGAGATTCTGAAGGTAGCTCCTCGACTTGGTCACTCCTCAATATAGCATTCTTATCTGCTTCAGGATCAGCCATTTTTCGAGGGCAGATTTCAAACTCAAGCCGGGTGCGGTAACGTTTGGTATGTTTAGTGCATTGCCTTAGTTCATGCAAAAGTCAAAATTTCCCCTTCAGACACTGGCTTTACTTGTTCACCGATTCCCGCGAGCCAGCTTCGACTCGACGAGTTGAAGTTCAAAACAAGTCTTGTACGTGCGTCATACTTATCATTTACAAGTCGACCCAAGGACTAACCTGCCAATTAGATTGTGTTCAATGTTAGAGGTGCAACGCTCACAGGTTAAGTTTTGTCTTGCTTACCAGTTCAAGTATTTATTTTCGGGCTCCAGTTGTTTCGATGCTTCAACTCTAAAGAACTTAGTCTGAGTCGTATTATTCAACCCTTCCGGATGCACGAGTCCTTTGATTTATGTGAGATATCGACTCGGACTTCAGTTCAACTTATTTACTCTGATGCTTCAGCTGAATCGATTCGACGATTCATGAGCCAGTTCGATCTTGACAACTACAAGTTCAACATTATTTGATCATTTAAGCTTGCTGCATTCGCAATTCAGCTCCAGTACTGACCCATCAATCAAATTCTGTTTAATGTTCCTCCGCCCATAACCCGCGCAGAGTACATCAGCAGTCGTGACCATTTCGATCCAAGGTAAGATTCGACTTCAGCTTCATTTTGAACTACTTGCGTCGAGTTATAGCTGTGTTAATGCAATGATCTGATCTGAAGTGAACGCTCTAGTCTCCTGCCAGCTCCAACTTGACATGACTTCACAAGCTCAAGTTGAAGCCCCATGTGAGGTGTCCTCATTTGCAATTCAACTCCAATGATAACTTTCCTCTGGCTCTGTTGAATCGTTCTCAGTGTTCACACTGACTGCACAAGCAGTCATTTCAAAGTAAGATTTTTCTGAGTTGCGCACTGTCCATTTGAATGCCCGAGGACCCCGCCAGCTCAGAATACAGTTTTTTTTTTTACATTGAGTTCTTGAATTCTTACTAGCACTTCTGAGGTAGGCACTTCATTTTTTTTACTGCCTGAATATAGTTTATCTACCCTTAGACTTCGACCTCTAGAGCTAGCCCTGCTGACTTAATTCAGCGTCCGGAAAGAACTCATTGCATTTAAAGTACAAGGAGTAACCAAGTCTGTACGGAGGCGAGGAAATAAGTAGTCGGATGGACGTGCGGGACTTGACATTCGCGAGCTCCGGCTGCGAGAGGACTCATGGGCTGGATGGAAGGTTGAGAGCACCATAAAAGGAACAGAGCAACCTATATTTTAAACAGCTTAATGGTGTAGTAGTAGTTTTGTATTCCGTAGAAATTTCTCTGTACGCGTAAGGTCACACGTTCGAAGCAGTCTAGTAGTAAGTAAATAAATAAATAAAGTCAGTAATTAAGGAAACTAAACGCGTCCCTTGCATGTGAAGTCAGTCAGCATTAGTAAACTAACAAGTTGTACAAATGAACCAATAAACTGCCAATACAAGTCTAATGAAGCGTGGACTCGTAATTTTCATTACAGGAACCCGCGGTCTTGCAATGCCTTGTAAGCCTTTGTTCTTATAAAAAGCCGCCATCTTACAAAGAGTCTTCCCCATTATAAGCCTCTTATGACTGCTGGAGCTCTTGTGGCCTTACAAGGCCTTAGAGCCCCTTACAGTGCAAAATAAAATTTTCCGACACAGGTTAGCGGTGGCTGGTGGCGTCCTTCCGGCTCACCGGAGTATGTTCGAGCTGGTAAGAAGATAATTTCATTCTTGGAGAAGAACAAGGAGCTCCAACGGCGGCTGGGTTGGATGGACAAGTCGAAACCAACGCCAGGTGAGTACCTCAATATTTTGTATTTTAAACTGCAATTGATCTACATCTAGGATCCGTCAAACATGAATCTCGCCGAAAAGCAGTAACTGCCCCATGGCGGGAAATTCTTGGAGACTCCGGGAAGCCTGAATTCGACCCTCGTGAAGCAGGGAAGGTTTGGACAACTTGCAAGTATGTCATATCCAAATCAGGGGATGTGTGCACGAAAACGTCTTGGGTTTTCTTCAAATCCCCAGTTCGATCTGTTGCACTCTTTACTTCTCCATGCTTATTTAAATCCCGGAAACAGCAGCTGTGTTAGTCGGACGTATCAGTGCCATCCTGATCCAGCTGTATCCTCAACACAGAACAATGAGGCAGTTGTTGTGCTACAACGGTTTAAAATTGCAGCCACATGTGGTGCCCGGATGCATATGCCGGTTCTTCCACCGGCGTCGGAAACTGTTCTGCACCGCTGTAAGATCCCATTTCATCGCTGGGCCTTGTTTAACGTTTCAGCAACCCCGATTATCTTGTGATTCGTGCCGCCATTAAGCTGCCGGACCGTACTGTACCATTTCGACCGAGGGTTCAAGCGACGCGTGACGTGGGCATCTGAACTGAACACTTTGGGTATCGGTGACGGTGACAATAGTGTTGTTCAAAGTTGCTCCTACTTGAGCCCCTACTCATCTTCCTACTTCAGCTCCTACTTGTTATTTCTCTGTCAAACATGCAACTTTTTCTTTTGGGTAAAATCTAGTCCATCTGAAATGTTATTCTGCACCCCCCAGTCAATTTTGACACATATATTTCAAGCCATTATTGCATGGCAAGGAGTAGGGGGTTTAAATGTGATGATTAGTAGGAGCTTAAAACGGGCAACTTTGAAACCACCCCCCCACCCAATTTGCGAGTAGGAGATTAGTAGGAGAACGAAAATGTTGCAAATGTTTTCTAAGGTTTAAAAGGCCAAGGAGTTGGTTCTATAGGTCAGTGCATGTAGAGAAATGCTACAACTTTGTGAAAAAATATCGGGGTAAAGAGCAATAGTCATTGAGAAGGAAATTCAAGTAGGAGAAATTTTGCAGAAAGGAGCCCTCGAGACTACTGGCCAAAACTCTCCTTTTGGGGCTTCCTACTTGTGCTCCTACTCAGAGTAGGAAAATGAGTAGGAAAGCAAGTAGGAACATGAGTAGGAGAGAAGTAGGAGCAACTTTGAACGACACTATTGGGTTTTCTGGCCCAAATAGGCTCAGAAAACACCCAAAAAATCGGTCCGGCATCTGCCGGACTACCATTTATGGTAATTATTGATGGGACTTGTCAGAATGAACACTTGAAAAAGCGAACACCTTAGGTGATGCATGACATAGGCCAAACACTCGGTCGAAATGGTACAGCAGTTTGTTCATTCTGGGTGGTGCTTTGTGTCTTGCTTCTTAACCACCATCTCCCCGCTTCCGCTTGCTCGCCCAGGAATGACATGTTTCTCCCCCCCTTTCATTCCTATTGCTATTTAGTTTAATTAGTGCATCGTCAAGCCTTCTTACCCCTATTCCCCTCTGAATTCCACCCGAATTTTCCTTAGTGGCTTACAGGTGCAACGGAGTGGTTCTCGATCCCGGGATGATGTGCCACGTCGCCTTAACCGTTGTTCATGCAGCCACCAGACGGGTCATAATCGGGGGAGCCGCCCATGGAAAGCACCAGAGTAGATTTGCACTAATAGGGTTATGATGTATGCTGTAGTTAACTACTCTGAACGCTGCTGTCTCTTCATGCACTTGTTCAAGTTGAACTTGTCCCAAGGCTGTTAGGTTCAAAGTGGCATTCTACCGCAGGCCATATCACTCGAAATGGGATGGCATGCTGATCCGAACAGGGGTTGCTAAATAGGATCAGCAATCGGTAGGTTGCTGAATAGCAGCAACCCCCGTACTGCCAGCAAGGGAGGTTGCTGATTAGAATTATCCTGTTTCCCGGGGCCGCCAATGGAGATTCCTTCAAAATATTCTCACGATCTCCTTGAAACACTTCTCCGATCTGATGCAGAATATCACCGGATATTTGTGATGGGATGTGCACAGAATATCCGACCAGATTGGGGGTGTATGGCCACAGACTTGTTGTCCCCTTGTATTCGGAATTTTTAATGTATTCGCCCTCGTCTCGCGAGAGGTGTTGTTCGCCCGTGGCAATCAATTGCTCCAGATAAATATACCAGCCAAATCGGTGTCCGCTCACGGACAATGATAGCATTCAGCTCAGTGCAGGTATTGTTCCACTGATTATCATCGGCACTGGAAGCGAGCGAGGCAAGTCCGGGCACTCCGCAACTGGATCTGGACTACTCAGATGGCTCGGTTAATTGTCGGGAAGCTCAAGGCCGTCAGAGAAAATTCCACTCCGAAATGGGAGCTCAGGACGACGACGTGGGTAAATGGCTTAATGGCACCCGGAGCAACTGACGATGGACAGCTGGAATGGATGTACCTTCGTTTGAGCCTGAAGGTGGCGGGACAGAGAGGCGGACTAAAGCAAAGGCCAGAGATGGAAAACTTGTCTGGGTCATGACCACGGTCCAAGCCCAAATCGAACGAGCGTCGCCTGACATGTGGATTGCCGATTTCCTGGCTGGTGGTGAGGCATCCACGGGGACAACGAGTACGAATGTCATCGGCACTAGAAGCGATCGAGGCAAGTCCGGGCGCCCCGCAACTGACCCCAGATTATGCAGAAGGTCGGTTCATGGATCGGGGAAGCGCGAGGGGAGCCATTGGCAAACGATCGAAAGCCCTGTCAATCGTGTCCGGTATGAAAGGCACTTTCATTCCTCCGCCTCATCTTCGGAAGTTGTAAGCGGTGGTTCTGCGCGGGTATTTCGAGGATTGACTCGCTGGATTAGGGTTCAGGCCAAAGAGACGCAGAAAGAAAAAAACCCTCGAGAGACAGCGAATACCGTCAGGGGGAATCGAACCCCCGGCTTCCTCAGATATACAGTGGATCGGTATTACATTACGAGGATGACCTTCCAGTGGTCGACGACGGCTTGCTACCCTATGGACACGGTGAGTAAAGTTGCAGTGGATTTGACGCGCGGAAGCGGAATGTGTGAAGTAGACAGAGGGCCTGGGATGAGACACATGTACTTTGCGGTAAGAACATCAGACGTGCGCATGCGAGAGTCAAGGTACCGGGCAAGGGAGTGGGCGGCGCAGATGCGGAACGTGCGCAGCGACCGGCTGAGAGTCAAGGCGCCGGGCGAGACAGTCCCCGGCGCAGATGCGGAGCTGCTGCGAGCGCGGCAAGGATACGCACCGCGCCGGCGTGTGCAGAGGCCCTTGGAAACCTCATCGGGTAAGCATATTCAATGGCAGGCATGGCACTGTGCGTAAGATCCGCCGGATGGACCAAAGATGGAACTCCCGCACCACGATGGGGGGTGGAGATTGGTTCTATACCATTAGGTCTACGTCCTGTGGGTTCAGATTCGACTATCAGCACGGCGAATGAAGCTCGTTGTCACCATCCGTGTTCCACGGTGCAGAGGTGGGGTGGATTAGCCGCCGCCGTCGTGGGCTTGCGGCAAATTGATCGCCCGAAAATCAAGGACAGAAATGCACTGAGAGGAAGATCCGTTAGATGGATCCAAGATGAAACATTGTAACTTATGTACCACCATGTGGTGCAGATTATTTTAATACAATTCGTGTTACGTTCGGGGAGTCCAGATTTACGATGAACGACGACGGTGGCAACCATCCGGGTTTCAATGACAGACATCGCACGGAGAGGAAGATCCGCTAGATGGAATTCACGCACCACCCATCTGGTGCTGAGTGATGCAATACAATGCTGTTTACGTTCTGTGGGTCCAAATTGCACTATGACCACGGTGAACAAAACTGACGGCAACCAATCCGTGCTTCGCGGCGTTCAGCTGCGGTGAGGCGAGCCACCGCCGCGTGACCCTGCGGAGAGCGATCACTTCCCTCCTCCTCCTCCTCCGAGGGATCACCATAGGCCGAGGCAGAATAGAACGGTCTTCATAACTTGAGCTAACCTGTCTTATTTTCGACATCAGAATTCAAAATATTATAATATAATCCCCTCCCTCCAATTAACCACAGGCGTGGGATACTTAATTAGGTTTCACGGTGTAAGCAGAGAACGGACGGACAATGGATGTCACGTGGTGTGGGTCCATCTGTGGGTTCTCTACCGCATGGCAAGTTATATATCTATGCCCCCGCTTTCGCGGCCAGCAACCCAACGATGTGCATCATGTGCGGAATCTCTTCAGTGTTCTATGGCGAAGGAGCCCAGGTTCCCTCGTCCACCAATGTCACAGCGCTCCTCAGCGCTTCTCTGGCGAATATCAAGCATCGCGGGCCCGATTCTTCGGGGACATGGGTGTCACCTGATTCGCACGTCGGTAAGCACCTGCCCCTGTGACCGTCGCAAATAACTCAAGGGGCATTGATGCTAAAGGACTCGGTCATGTTCGTCTGGCTATCATCGATCTTAAAACGGGCCAGCAGCCCTTGTCGGACGAAGAGGACTTGATTCACTGCATCGTCGCCGGCGAGATCTATGATCACGAGCGGATTCGGGCTGATCTCGAGGCCAAAGGATCCGTCTTCAAGAGCAAGTCGGACTCTGAGCTTGTGGTTCAACTGTACACATTCACTGTCCTGAGCGTCACAAATTGGCTAACTTCTTGTAGATACAAACATGACGGTTTCAACCTCATGTCATCTCTTCGCGGGGAGTTTGCCTTCGTACTCTATGATTCCAGACGCAAGCTGCTTTTCGCGGCTCGCGATCGCTTTGGTATCAAACCATTGTACTACACCATCACGCAAGGAAGACTCCTGCTTGCAAGCGAGATGAAGGCATTTCTGCCCTTCGGGTGGAAGGCGGAATGGGACGCCGATAGCATCTTACAAAATGGAGACTTCAGCGACGACCGCACAATTTTCAAGGGAGTCAACAAGGTGAAGATCGCCTTTGAAAGGAGGTCGAGCGCTGACGCTCTGCCTAGTTGATGGCTGGACACTATTTGTTATTCCGCCCGACCGGGTATCTGAAGATTCAGTCTTACTGGGACCTTGATTACGCCACCGCCTCGGACGCTCCTATTGCGACTAGTGTCGAGGAGATGATTTCAACTCTTCGATCTTATCTATATGATGCTGTCAAGCTACGCCTGCGTTCCGATGTTCCCGTCGGTGTCTATCTGAGTGGCGGAATTGATAGCTCTGCCATTGCAGGAATAGCGATGGAATTGTTGAGAGACAAGGACCCGAATGCGAAGCTGGCGACCTTTACTCTTGCCTTTCCTCGTGCGTTATCAATGTCTTTGTCCACATCACGACTCATGAACGTGGTAGATGCTGGAGCGAACGATGAGGGTCCAATTGCCGCCCGCACAGCGGCTTCCATCGGCGCTGATTCGCACATGGTCAATCTGACTGAAGCCGACCTTGTCGGTGCCCTTGAGACGACGATGTGGCACATCGAGCAACCGATCTACTCCCTCCACGGACCAGGGAAATATCTCTTGTCCAAATACGCTCGCGATCAAGGATATAAGGTAACAGATGACCTATTTTCACGAACAACACTGATGGCGGCTCTTCGACATAAGGTTGTACTCACGGGCGAAGGATCGGATGAATTCATGGGGGGCTATTCCTGGTTCCCCATCGACTACCTTCGCCAGGCTGATCCTGCCGGCCTCGCTCTTGGCCTGGAGCTTCCTTCGGATGCCGAACGCCAGGAGATTAGAAACCGAATGCAGACGGCGGGAGCTGTTCCCCTGTTTGCCCTGAGCAACTACTCTTACTCTGACTCACAACTTGCTCGCAAGATGCTCGGAGGCATCAGCACGCACCGCGCATATGCGGCTGCGACCAGTGCGGGTCCCGAGGTATACAATGCCGCCGTCTTAGAGTTCACCGGAGGCCCTGATGTGACGAGAGCCATTGCGGAGGGCATTGACGCGCGCGTGCGTGAGAAGGCCGTTTCGGGGGAATGGCATCCCCTGCACGTTGCTTCAGTATGTTGTATATGATTCTATCTGTCCATCTTGTTCTGACACAGTTTTGACAGTATGTCACTGCCAGGACGCTGTTGCAGCAGTCGATTCTGAGCTACATCGGAGAGCGAACGGAGATGGCGAACTCCATCGAGGCTCGACCCCCATTCCTCGACCACCATTTCATCGAGTATCTCAACACCCTGCCTCCGTAAGCACATCTTCGGTTCGAAGCAGTGATGCTAACCACCGTTCTACAGGTCTGTGAAAGTGAAACCGATGAAGGATCCTGACGGGAAATGGACTTTCACGGACAAGTGGATCTTGAGGCAAGTTGTCAAGCCATATGTGACGGAAGAGCTCTTCCTCCGGAAGAAATTGAGCTATAATGCTCCCCCTTCGCTTCGAGCTCAGCACGACTCGGAACTCGTGCCTCTCCAGGCGCATCTGAAGGAGCGCATCACGCAGACCACTGTGGAGAAGGTGGGGTTCTTCAATTGGTCCCTCGTGGAGGAGAAGCTTTCATCATATCTGGCTAGACCCACCTTCCCGGCCAATGGCGCGTTAGATGGTCGAGCCCAGCTGCTGCTGTATGTCCTAAGCTTCATTGTTCTGCAGGAGAGATTCTTGGTACCTACTTGGCAACTTTAATTTATGTGGATATGACTTGTGTAATATGAAGTAGCATGAGAGCGGTGTGTGAAGTTTCTGCTAAAATGTGACCTGTGGTTCAATTAAGTTGCATGGAATCGAGGGCTACCCACCTGAATCCCATCCTATTGTGCACGGTAGCGCAGGGGTCCTTATCACAGCCCCACTAATACCTGCATTGGCACAACAGATCCACCCATCGCACCCGAGTCACAAACGGCATGCAATACCCCGTATTTTCTACCCTATGCCCCACCATTCCCGGGTAGGGCTGCCCATCGTCCCCGTCTTTGCGGCTGTGACAGGTGCCGTCAACGGCATGCCGTCCCGGCCTATCAAGCCTTTGGCCTCCAGCATTTACGGGACGGGGACGGGCGGCCGTCGACAGTCGTAGACGACTTCCGCCTAAAATGGTGGGTATTAGTAATGATCTAGTCCCCACAATTCAGCAATGTCAGGGATCGAAGTACATACCCAATCGATGTCAATGCTAACGGGTGCACGAGTATAATAACCCCCCCTCCCCCCCCCCGAATCGGACTTTCAGGTTAAACAGCGGGCCGAGCCCTGCTGTGAGCGTGCCGCAGACGCAAAAAGGGCCTTTTGAGTCCCTTTTCCCCTAAATCCGCTTCCCTAGGTGTTCACAGTAGCCCTTTTTCTTTTTGCGCTCCTTTTGCGCTCCGTTTTGCAAAATGGCGGGGAAATGGCAAAAAGGAACCAAAAAGGAACGCAAAAAGGAGCCAAAAAGGGCTACTGTGAACAGCCCTACCCAGATACGATTTGCCAAGGACTTTAAGGGCAGGAGTTTTCTCAAGAGTCGAGCTTCACAGTCCACACACACATGCTTGCATTCGTCGTCCATCACAGGACCTTCGATATCTTCAATCGGTGCTTCAACTGAAGTATGTTCCTTCCGAGTAGCTCCGGACACGTTCAGCACACTATAATCCAAGTCAAGATCCGCCTTGAGCGTGAGTTGATTGAACGGGGTCAACGCGCCGCATACAGCACAACCAGCCTCCTGGAAATTGGCAGGGTCCACTTGTTCACACATATTCGTGATAATTCTGTGCTCATCTGCCATTGATGGAGAGCTGGGAGGGAATGATATTCGAGGTGACTGCTCGTCTGGGCCCGGGTTCACGTGTTTAGCAGCATTCTTTGCAGCAATCATTTTCCGTTTTATTTTCAGTGCCTTACTGATGACAGCACGTTTTTTTGCCCGCTGGTCCTCCCGAAGAACCTGTCTCTGTTCTCGCTCACGCTGTAATCTCTCTTGACTTTTATCTGGCATTATTTGGAACACACTGATTGATTTAGGACATCGATCACAAGCATAGCTCCCCAGGATTTCCTTGACTTTTTGTGTCGTCGCTCATCTGCCAATTTTTACTCCGTGGACTTCTGCGATCATATGCAATTTGGATTTGGTTAAGTGCGGAACCAGCATCCGAAGTGGAATGCTGGAGAGTAGTTCATCGGCCTGGCTTGAAAACCGGTCAATCATTTCGTCCAGTAGACAGTGGGTCATGAACAAAAGTTCTCGGCTATCAGGCAGCATTGGGGCAGGTTCAACAGAATACGGAAGGACTTCTGCTGCGTTGAGGCGTGAATGTTTTCCGGCTCCAAAATGTCTGGGGGAGTAACTCCCTGTGATGCGACTGCGGTTGATATCGAACCAGCCCAGCAACAGGAGTCCGAAGCACATCATCATGGAGCACCCCTGGGAATCCTTCGAACGATTTGACGCCCCTCTATCCGCTTTGGCTCCAGCGGGACTGGTAATCTCGACCCTTGGTATAGGAGTCGTTGTCCAGGAGTATGTAAATGGGCACAGTGTGTGCCCTTGGTGGAGGTCTGGTGCTCAGTGGTAGCAATCCAGAGGAGGATGAAGCAGAATGCAGCATGCAGGAAGATACGAGGTAGAAACATGCTGGTGGGAGTCAAGGCGAAAAAAGGAGGTACCCAGAGGAGTGGGTCTATCACGAGCGATCGAATGTGATCGAATATGCGACCTCCGGCCTCCTTGAAAAATTAGCCTCGGAAATCGCTGAAAGTCCGAAACCAAGATATTGAAGTTGCCGCCAGTAAGCACCCCCCGCCGCCAAATTCAGGGCAGCGACGTTGGACCCAGTGCCTCAGAGGCAACATTATCGGAGGACAAGAGACGGAACAACACTCTCCACTGGCACAAGGTTCAACCTGACAGGCCTGTCATTAAAATAGGAAAATCCACCCCTCAAGTTCTTCATGAACGCACAGCATGAGCCAGCGCGGTTCACCAAATCAAAAGTCACTCTTAAATGGGCGGCAGCAGGAGGTGGGCCCTGACAAGAGTGTTCTCAATCAAATAGTCTGAGCAGCTCATGAGAGTTGCGCAGACGGCTCCTAATGGCCCTGAGGAGCCTGGGCCAGTCAGGACGTCGTTAGTGTGGGTCGAGGTGGTTAGTGCTACCTCATCATCAAGTCCGAAAACCCGACGCAACCCCGAATCACAGCCACCAAGTCTATCAGTAATTTTGTGACGAAAGTAGTGGCGGTGCTTAAAAGGCCATTCAACACAGCCACTATTGGGCGTTGTTGAAAAACTGGCGACAAGGAAATGGATTTACCGTTTCAGGTTAGTAAAGATGATTACATAAGTATTCGTAATATCAAACGCCACCCGCATCTCCCAAATATCATCGCACGTCTCTCGATTCACCGGTTTCGGCTTACTTACAACCACAAGTTTCTCCATTTGTTCTCCACTTATTTTTCTCTGGCTTTCGCTCATATACGGTCCCGAAATATTAAACCCCAGTAGATTAGTCTTACACCCTCTTACTAGGTAGTTTTACCTAGGTACTGCTGTGTAGCCATTATGGCCAGGTACAGCAACACAATAGAATTCCAGTTCCAGTTCCAGTTCCCGCTTAGGCTATTATCCGTTGACGTCTGAATTTACTCACGACTTGCTCACGACACGTCGATGTTGTCCTGCTGAGGATATTGAGATGTGTCAACGCATGCGCGAGGGTGTTATAGCGACCTCAGCGCCGTGTCTTGAGACCCCAATGAATAAATGATGCCAACGACCATCCGGGGTGCAGAGGCCAGATACATTATCCAGAGTGATTGAAGAATTTTACATGCTTTCATTTTGGCTCTTCATTCCATCATGTTAGCCCCCCCCTCCCATCCCTCATGACAAGCCCCAGAAATTTAGCTCAAAGGCCGGGACTAATCTCAAAATGGCCCACGCCTATACTATATTACTCGCCTTTCGCCTGAAAAAGCATCAGGAGCGAATTTTTCTGAGCGAACATCCCCGACCATATATTTAATGCTTGGCTATTTCTGTACCTGCCTGCACCTTCTTTCCTTGCTGCGTTGAGCCTGAGTATCCTTCTTGTATCTTGTTCAAAGTAACACAGTATAGTTAATGTTGATGACCACCATCTCAGCAGTCAACCAACCGAGTGCAGACACATTTCATATCCACCTAAAGGTTGAGCATCCGCCTCGGAGAGGCCTAATCCATGTCATCAATTAAAGCCGGAAAATCACCCCCAAGAAAACTTGAGGTTTGAACTTGGTTCGAATCGGTGCGAACAGCTTTGCACCGGTCCGCAAAAGTCTCAATTCAGGTCCGGTTCAACACTACTCAGAGACCATCCAGAGGTGAGGCTATGTTGGGCAAAATCGAAACTGGGCTAGCACTGCAGGCCGCATCAGGGGCAAGTGACTACAGCCTCCTTCGAGTCGTCGATGGTGCGAGGAGAAAGACTCGCCCGTTACATATACCACATTTTACTAAGTACGCCCTCC
This sequence comes from Mycena latifolia, assembly GCA_029289555.1. Taxonomy (NCBI): domain Eukaryota; kingdom Fungi; phylum Basidiomycota; class Agaricomycetes; order Agaricales; family Mycenaceae; genus Mycena; species Mycena latifolia. The sequence continues at coordinate 52,782 of JARJLE010000111.1, read as the reverse complement.
GGGAGGTATGATACAATTGTTGGGCAGAACAATACCAAGGGTGCCAATCACTCCATAATTGTTCTACCAGCTAGCTACGTGAGAGATACAAACTGCGTAGCTATCTTGGACTTCCTCAAGGACGCCAAGTAGGTACAAGAAACTTTTCCTGCAGGACAATGAAGCTCAAGACATACAGGAGTAACTGGGCTCGGCTATCCAAAGATCCATTCGCCGGGAAGGTGGGTTGGTCCAAGTACGAAGAAAGGGTATGCTGGACAAAGGACCACTCGAAAAATCCCAAATTTTCCACATTCGATTGTGTGATACGCGCTTTTAGATGTGCCTGCAGAGGTACTAGTTTTGATTCCTTCGCATCCCGACGCGAAGGCGGAGCATTATAGCTTAATTTCCTCCGGAGGAAGAGTTCCTCTGTGACATATGGTTTGACAGCTTGCCTCAGGATCCATTTGTCGGTGAATCCCCAAGAGCCGTCGGCTTCTTTCACTGGTTTCACTTTCAGGGATCTGCACGGAATTCTGTTAGGATTGTGCATTAATCCAACAGGTGTGCTCACGGCGGAAGGGTATTGATGTACTCGATGAAATGATGGTCCAGGAACGGCGGGCGGGCTTCAACAGAGTGCGCCATCTCCGTTCGCTCTCCAATATAGTTGAGAATGGATTGCTGCAAGAGGGTCTTGGCGGTCACATACTGTGGGCAAGGTGTCAGAGCGAGAGCAAGATAGAGGGCCATTGGGATGCACCGAAGCAACGTTGAAAGAATGCCATTGACCCGATACCGCCTTCTCCCGTACACGAGGATCAATCCCCTCAGCAATTGCTCTGGTGACATCAGGTCCCCCTGTAGCCGCTAATATGGTGGTAGTGTATATCTCCGGACCGGCACCAACAGCCGCTGTATATACCCGATGAGTGCTGATCCCACCCAGCATTTTACGAGCAAGTTGAGAATCAGTGAAAGAGTTTTGGCCTAAGGCAAGCGTGGGCATCGTTGCCGTCTGGAGTCGCCTGAGCATTGCCTCGCGTTCTCCCTCTGACGGAAGCGGTAGACCGAGGGCAAGACCCGCAAGATCTGGCTGGCGAAGGTAGTCAACCGGAAACCATGGATATCCTCCAAAGAATTCATCCGACCCTTCGCCGGAGAGGACGACCTTCGATAATGTCAGTGCCAAAACATCACAAGGAAATGAGCGTTACCTTGTATCCCTGCGCGTGGACGTATTTCGATAGGAGGTATTTCCCAGGTCCATGAAATGTGAAAATCGGTTGCTCCGCGTGCCACATAGTTGGTTCTAGAGCACTGACGAGATCGACTTCGGTAGGGTTGACCATGTGCGAATCCGCGCCGATGAAAGCCGCTGTGCGAGCTGCAATCGGGCCCTCGTCAATGTCCCCGGCATCTGTTATTTCGATGAGCGTCGATGTCGCAAGATATTGATGGCTACCCCACCAGGAAAGGCGAGCGTAAATGTGGCCAGTTTGGCATCGGGATCTCTCTCCCTCAATATCTTCATCGCGATTCCAGCAATGGCAGAACTGTCAATGCCACCGCTAAGATAAACACCTACCGCGACATCGGAGCGTAGGCGTAGCTTCACGGCTTCGACCAAGTGACCGCGAATGGTTGAAATCATCTCATCTATGGTGTCCACATTTGGTGCGTCCGAGGCGGCATAATCGATGTCCCAGTAGGACTGAATCTTCAGATACCCCGTCGGCCGGAATAGTAGGAAGTGTCCAGCCATCAACTATGGCGAAGTGTCAGCCCGAAATTGGAGTTATAAATGCAACCATCACCTTGTTGACCCCCTTGAAAATCGTTCGGTCATCGCTGAAGTCTCCATTTTGAACGATGCTATCGACATCCCATTCTGCCTTCCAACCGAAGGCTAGGAATGCCTTCATCTCGCTTGCAATCAGGAGTCGTCCTTCAGTGATTGTATAGTACAATGGTTTGATACCAAAGCGATCTCGGGCAGCGAAGAGTAATTGCCGCTTCGAATCATAGAGCACAAAGGCGAACTCCCCACGGAGAGAGGAAGTGAGGTTGAGCCCATCGTGTTTGTATCTACTAGGAATTAGACACTTGATGCGACGCCTTGAATACCAGGAACGCACAAGTGAACCACAAGCTCTGAGTCCGACTTAGTCTTGAAGACCGAGCCTTTGGCTTCGAGTTCTAATCGAATGTGCTCGTGGTCGTAAATCTCGCCGGTGACGATACAGTGGATTAGGTCCTCTTCGTCCGAGAGAGGTTGCTGTCCGGTCTCCAGATCGATGATGGAGAGCCGAACATGCCCAAGTCCTTAGTCAATATCCATGAGCTGGCCGTTATGATAGGACTTTTGCACATACCGACACGGGAATCTGAGGATACCCAAGTCCCAGATGAATCAGGGCCGCGATGCTGGATATTATTCAGAGAGGCTCTGAGGAGCGATGCGACGGTGGTTGACGAAGACAGCTGCGCCGCATCGCTGTAGAATACTGAGGTTATTCCGCACATCGTGCATTCACTGCGTTCAGCGTCACGGCCGGAATCTAGTGTGCCGAGGTGCCGGCGAGCTGTGGCGAGGCGTTGTTATGTACTGCTATTTGGCCTCGCACTGCCCCCCATCACGGTCGCCTAGACACAGCCCCGGGCTACTGTTGTTCGATCCGCTTCGCTGGCACCCTAGCCGAGGCGCCTTGCCACCGCTCGGCGCATTCAACCGAGGACCCGCTAGCGCTCGGACCCCGGTCCTGCACCATGGCGAGCCCCGGCTACCCGCCGGCTACCCAGCCTCGGAGGGGCTCGGCGGCACGGTTCGTCTATGGCCCGACGAGGCTGCTCGCACAGCGCGCGGGCCTGAACGCAGTGATTTTCCCGCATGGATAGCGCAGATATACATGTGCACTGGCGAAAAAAAAAACTTTTTTCAAATATTCGGCCGTAAGCCGGATGAGGCGGTACTGGGGTACACCTTGGCCAAAGGTGTCCTCGGCGACCTGGAACTATGTCGACACTCGAGAAAATTCCGTCAGTTAGTGGTTTTGTGTTCCAGCCCTGCGAATGGTTTCTTTTTCTTTGTCACCTCGGAATCTTCCTCGCCCTTGATAGGCCAAACTTAATAGGCGACTCTCAGCTTTTAAATGCCTGGTTGAATTTTCCTGGAAATACTGTAAGCTTCCCTCGACAACCACGTTGGAACATTGCCTCTTTTGGTCTAGAGAGAGTGAACTATTGAAAGCTTATACGACGCAGGGAGAACCTGAAAAAAATACTGTTCATTCATGGTGCTACACTAAAAATACAAAGAGGTGTGCTACTAAACCTAACGAGATCTACATCGTGAACCACAGCGCGAAAAATAAATAATTCATGAGTAAGATACGCAGGCAGGCAAAGCGACGATGATGAATGTATATATGATATGTGTGATGATGATTCTATCCCAACGAGGATTCCTAGACGAGCGCGTACAGAACAAGTAACAGAGGTACACATATTTAAAAGTCCCCAAGGTCGACCTCGATGGAATCGATGATCGCGGCTTCGAACACCTTTCCGTTCGTTTTCGCGGGAGAGGGCAACAGCCCATTCTTTGGCGGTGGCAGCGCGACGCCCAGCGTCGCGGGGTTAGGTGTCCCCGGTCTGCATGAAGCTTCTAGTCAGTTCCCGGATAAACAGAGGAAGCAAGCAGGCAAACGCACCTCGACATCGGCGTTGTGCTCTCAAACAGCTGCGGGGCCGTACGCAGCCGTGCGCTGAGGTCAACCAACGCGGGCCCGCCATCCACGCGGTTCTTGCGCTCGCGGCGCTTACCCTCCGCCTCGAGCACCTCCACGCGGCATACCGCCTCCAGATTCGCCTTGCGGTTTCGCTCGTTCACACGCGCGAGGCAGTCCTCGGGTGCCTCCGCTGCTCGGGCAACGTCGATCGCGCCCACCTCATCGTAGTCAGCTGGGCGATCTGAGTTTGAATTCAATGCAAATAAATTGCCTAAAAAGGTTATTCCAGACCGTGTCTCCCGGCCATCAGACGGGCCAAACAACAACACGAGTGAAGTTGGAGTGGGCTTGACGCGCCGCAGGGGAATGCGCGGAACGGCGACGAAAGACAACATGCCCCCGAGACAACAAGGTCGGAGGTAGGCATGCAGAGCGCACGCCGACGGGAGAGCCGAGACGGGAGAAGATCGCGCAAGTCGCAGACGGGCGCAGCTGGATGTGGAATGCATGGGCCCGAAGCGCCAGATACGCACAGACAGGGATACACGCGTAAGCGAGACTCGGAGGAGGGCGGCGCGAAAAGCGTAGGCACCGGACGGAGGACGGGGACATGGCAGGAGAGCCCGAGGAAAGACAGCTTGCACCAAACGCCATACAGCACCGCGGCGGGGCATCTACACGGCGGCGGCGTGCATGGGAGGTTTCTCGACCGCTTCTGAGCGGTGTTAGTGTAATCGAGGAGCGTAAAAGACGAGACAGCTACGCTGATCCACTGTTGATCTTGCACACCGTAGAGACGCGCCTCCGGATCCAAATCTTGCCGGACCGGCGCCGGGCGCCCCCAGCGCAGCGAGGCTTCCTGTGCGGGACCATCCAACGCAGATGCATAGCAGGACGCAGAGCCCACGACGCGCGCGAGTGACGTAGTATGGCCTCAGTGTTCATCCTCGGTATCATCGCCCAAGCGGAACCGCGCACCTTGCTGAAGGAAAGCGCGCCGGTGCCCTTGGCGACGCTCCCTCGATCCCAGCCCAGGGGCTCTTGGGTGTGTCCCAGACGCAGGTTTTAGGCACAAGGAGCGTAGATACGCAGGCCTTAGCGCCGACGCCGCGCGAGGAGAGAGAGATGTGGACGCAATGGGTGGGACGTTGTCCACGTGGCGGAATGACGAAAGGCTGATTTGTCACGCTACATTCGAAATCCGAACACATTCAGCCCACGCATAAGGCTACGTCTCTGGCCTTGAGTCGACGCTCAGTTAGAATTCACCACTTGACTCAAGTGGATGAATTTTTATCTCGCGAACAAGCTGCGAAGCACAGAGAAATTGTTCAAGTTGACGTATTGAATCTTGGTGATAGGCCTGGTGTAGAACGATGGGGATGCAATAAAGATTGTCCGATCGCTGCACTTCGCGCCACAAAGTGCACGACCTGCATGACTGAATGGGAGAGGAAACCTTTCACAAAATGAAAATAGGTCCAAGCCCGACTCGAACGGGCGTCGCCTGCATGCGACTGTCCTGTTCATGCACGCGATGCAGGTGCGGCCGCTCCGTATTGAGACCTTGCTAGTGCGACAATGGACCTGGCTAGATCAGTAGACCTTGGACAGTAATTGAACACTGACGCACATACGGACTGCTGTCTTAGATTCGGCGTTGATCGAACAATTATTCCTGCAACCACTTGAGAAACATCCAACCTCAAACAACGTTGAAGAGAGCAGGGGATAAGCCGAATTCAGGGAGGCGAAGGTAAGGGCTGCAGAAGGGAACAAAAATATATTTGCAACTGTGAACGGTCCAAGCCCGAATCGAACGAGCGTCGCTTGCGTGTATTGTACTACAAGTGGACGGGCCCCTCCGCAATTGGACCGGGATACTGAAGGGATGAGGCACCTAAAGGAAGAGAAGGTAGCCTACGCACATATGCATTGGATCGGGATGACACAGAAAATCACCGCCAATCCGAGTCAGGGGTCGATCGATCGACGTACGCAGGCAGAACTCGTGCGCGAACGAAAAATGTCCCAGCCGGAAGCGGAAATGAAATACGCAAGGGGTGGTAGCATTATGTACAACATGAAGAGGGTTTAAAACAACAGAGGCGCTAAGAGAGAAATCGAGAATCTAAATTCAAACAGCGTCCGGTGAATTAAACATTGACAGGAGGCGACGCCGCCGCGATGGTGACGGTTCCCCAAATTGCAGGGTAGACCGCTTCTGCCACGACGACCGGCCAAGCAGAGTCATCAAACCCAGGCTGCTGCCATCCGGTCGGGATCGCGCCTGTGGTGGACACCCAACTGGCGTCCGAAAGCACCCACGCACCAGCGGTGCAGTTTGCCCGCCCAGTCGGCACCATGTTTATCTCGGCAGCAACCAGAATCCCCGCCCTCCCCGTCGCCGAGTTCGTGCCAAGCACAGCAAACACTATCTCGGATGGCGCAGAGATGAAGTTGACTTTGTACTGTCGCGCCGTTTGCCAGGTACCGGCCACATCACTGCCGACCTGCACACCATTGACCCATATGGTGAAAGCATCGTCAGCAGCGATGATGATTGTCGCGGACATGGGGATCTGGCCCACCGCCGGGGTGAAGGTGCGGCGGAAGGCACGCGAGCTCGCGGGGACATTCGTAGTTCCGCTCGTTGAGATGTCCGTCCACACCCATGAAGGATTGAAGTCAAAAGACATAACGGGTGGGTTGGAGGCGACGTCTAGGGCACCATACACTGCGGGGTACAAAGCTTTGACGGTCGCCGTGGGCCAAGCAGCGTCGTCGAAGGACAATTGCTCGAACCCAACAACCCATGGGTGGACGCGCCAGGAGCTATCGGTGACGATAATGTCTGTGGTGAAGTCGTTGTATGTGACACGAATGGACGCGATCACTGCCCCGTGGGCGACAGACGGGCTCGTGCTATTCGCCGCGAACACGTTGAAACTGGGCAGCAGGTCGACGCAGTACCGGCCGGCATATTGCCATGGGTTGGGATAGGCATTGGCTCCAATGAGTTCCCCGTTTACATAGAAGTCCACCTCCCCGCTTGTCATGACGATCTCTGCAGCGATGAGGGACTTTCCCAAAGGAGGGACGAAATCCTTGCGGACGGCAATCCACGCGTTTGCAATGTAGGTCGAATTCCAGATCCAGTTGGCTCCCGTAAAGTCCAGCGGAGAAGTGGCACGGGTCGTCAGACTAGTGTCGACCACATCCTTTTCTGAGAAACAGAAAGAGGTGAGTTGAAGGGTCATGTGAGACATCCAAAACGCACCGAAAACAGCGGCAGACAAGGACAGCGTAGCGGTGAGCAAGACACATAGTGCGTAGAGAGCTAAATAAAATGGTCAGCTGGTCATTCTGACAGAAGGAAGAAAGCGATGTTCACAAAGAAGGGCCATTGCGATGGTTGCAGCGAGCGAAGTTCGAGCGACGCAATTTTATAGCAAAATGAGGTCCAGGCTGTCCGTCACAATTACAAACATCCTTGGACATCAGAATCCAACCGCAAGATAGGCGGTGTCGAAACGCCCCATCGGAGGAATTGAAGCGCGCTCGTTTGGTCGCTTCACACAGGTGGAATGTTGTCACATTTCCAAAAGAGCGAGCAAGGAACGTGATATTCGATCCGTTTGAATTGGCCCACAAGTTATTCTGGGTTTGCATCCGGACTTCTGTAAGGCCGGTGACGTCCGGCGCATACCTGAAGTCACTTTCACCATTCCAGCCGCCTTCGGCAAGAACGTGCGCGTCGTGCCATCCATCCATCATTCCACCCTTATTTATCCTATGGCTGTGCGAAGACCTCGGGATGGAGGAGCTGTTAATATATAGTTCATCGCAAATCTAGAGTGGGCTGAGCAAGTCAAAGGCCCGAATAGACATTCTGCATGGAAATATCAAGGCACATAGAATCGTAGTTTGTGGAGGAGGTCGATCAATTGCAATCGATTGATTGATTGATTGATATTTCAAAGGGTTACTGTACGTGGTCAGGTCGACTATGACAGCAGTTCGGTATATGGGTATGTAAGGGTATCTGAGTGATTTGGCTGAATAAGTGAGTGTAAAGAGAAGTAGAGATATAGAGTAAAATCAATTGCAATCGTCGAGCCATGTTGTTGCATTTCCAAAAGAATGAGCAAGAACCTAAGTATTCACTGCTTCCCGGGGCCCGTCGGCACAGGGTCTGCCGAGGCGCCGTCGGCCGCCGTCGGTAGACCTGGAAGTCGACATGCTCCGCCGACGTCTGTTCAGAAGCCTGCACTCAGGCTCAAATATCGATTGAATTTTACCCTGGTAAGCACCTTGCAAGCAAATTGCAAAAGGCATCTATTTTATTGAGAAATTGGATGGATGCAGGAGCACAGAGACGGTGAAGCTGGCGGCGAGCGGCCGACGAGGAGCCGTGAGACGGTCTCGGCAAGGTCAGCTATTTATGGAGGGTCTCGACTGGGCATCTATATAAGAATCCAATGTCGTTTGACTGGCTGCTGGGCCATCAGTGTCAGATAAATCGCCCCACGCCATGTCATACGCTCCGCTGCACCAACGGAATGTTCAATTCTCCACCCAACTGCGGGATTGCTATTTTATATACTGCTGAGAGGTTGAACACTTCCCTCTCCGACAGTCTGGGACCCCTCGCGATTGCACCAAGCCACTGATCGACAGGACTATGATGAGTTGAATGCAGAAAGCATCTGGATGAAGGCGGGGTTTCAATGTATGAGCATCATTTGCAGACAGATGAGGGCTGGAGGACTGTAAGATGAAGGCGGTGATACATGGGGATTGAAGTCATATTTGCAGGATGAAGGCTGCATCACCGCTGGCTGTCATCGGCGTCCGCCAGAAAAAATGAGCTAGGCTGTTTTGATGGGGGCCATGTGAAGATGAAAATTGGTGAAGATGAAGACAACCACAATAACATTGCCTAATCATTTGCAGAATGAATTTGATGGGCGGGCAGCCCAAGATGTCTTGAGATCTCGAATTGGCTGGACCAATGAACATAGGTTGAACAGATGAAGTCACAATTTCTGGGGAAAAGATGAAATATGTCGAAGACCATAATACATGTTCCAAGGTGGGATCCACCGGTCGCCGCCAGATGAAGGTGAATTCACGGCATGTGGAACAAAAAGTGTAATCTGAACTTGGAAGACAGCGAAGCTCCTGAGGCGGCTGATAGAGCAAGTCCTGAACAGAATTTGAAAATTGAAAATGAAAACATTGCAAAGAATAATATCATGGTCCAAGCCCGAATCGAACGGGCATCGCCTGCAGGTATATCTTCACTTGTTTCAACCCAAGGTGATGCAGGTGCGGGCCTCTCCCGCAATTGGGCCGGAATACTGTGCAGGAGAAGCTCAATAGATGAGCAAATTCAAAGCCGGAAGAGAAGGTAGCCAACGCACATATGTCGATCTTAGGTCTATCCGGCGCAGATGCGGGCCACTCCGCAATTAGACCTTGACACTGTTATGAGGAATTATGAATGATGTGTAAATTCATACGGATTGCAGTATGAGGCACATGGTGCAGGTAAGGTTTACCCCGCAACTGGACCTGAATAATGGGCCGGAGATCTCGGAGGGGAGGCTTCAGTTCAGACGACGACGACCCTGAATGGACGGAATTTGTAGCGATCGACATGTAGGGACGAGGCGCTGACTGAGTATGCGTATATCCATGAAGTGTGAAACAAAAAGTCACCGACACCCAGACACGGTCCAAGCCCGAGTCGAACGGGCGTATCCTGCACGTGCAATCAACTCGCACAACCATGCATGTAATGCAGGTGCGGACCTCTCCGCAATTGGACCTGGATACTACGGACTGGAAGCTGAATAGCTGGGTTGATATTAATGATGCGGAGGGAGTACCGGACGCAGAAGGCCTTGAGGAGAGCCTGAGTGAACGGACAAATGTGAACATGAGCACGCATATGTGGATTGGTCTCATTACCTTCATCGAATGCTATATGATGGTAATTTCCCTAGGGTGAGGCATTCGCGGGAATAAGTGTGCGAATATCATGGAACCTGGGTCGATAGGTCGATCTCCTGATGCGGCGACGGGCGGACACACCGGTGGATAGATCTGGATTTCATTGTAAATGAGCCGTCGACGGGGAAAATGTGCGGCAAAAAAAATCCGAGCGCCAGTCGATCGCGGCGGGCACGGAAAATATGCATACAGTGGGAACACCTGTTTCAATACCAGCAGCGCCCCAGGCCGAGTCGAACAGCATCTGTATAGCAGGATGGATGTGGGCGCCACTCCGCGATCACACCATGCATACCTCCAATCCCCTTCTTCCTCGGTGGTACTCGCGGGTGGTCGACGAGAGCTTCGGCACTGCGCCGACTGAGTTGGAGTAGAAATTGGCGCCGAAAATACAAAGAGAAGCGAAAAAGAGAAAGATTCCAGGGGCAATGGAAAATACCGTCGAGGGGAATCGAACCCTTGGCTTCCTCGGATATCGAAACACATGAGATTTTTGAAATTGCGAGGATGACCTTCCACTGGTCGACGACGGCTTGCTACCCTATCAACACTGTGAGTGAAGTTGGAGTTGGCGGGGCGCGGCAGGGGGATGTGCGAGGTAGACGGTCGGCGGGAGGAAAGCAGAGAGAGAGAAGACCCGGCGCGCCGTGCATGCACGGCGGCGCAGGACGCAGGGGAGAGCGCACGGAGACCCGAGAGGCAAGGCGTGGGGCAAGATAGTCTGCGGCGCAAAGCAGCATGCACGGCGGGCGGAGGGGGAGCCACGGCGAGCGCATTCCTCAGTAACCACGCGCAGGAAGCGGGCGCGTAGCGAGGGCGCGGCGATACAGGAGTCACGGTGCGGGCGAGATTCTATGCGGCGCCCATGCGGAGCTATAGCGATCGCGGCAGGCATACACACCGCGTCGGCATGCGCAGAGGGGAGCCGCGACAGATGATCGCGTGAGCAAGAATGGAGCGCAGGGAGGGCAAGAAGGCGGATGGTGCACAGGGGCTGAGACGCAGCCGTGCGCATGAACCCCGTTCCTGGCACGCTGGCTGGTGGGGTTGGCACACGATGGAATACAGAGGGAGTGATGCACTCACGAATGAGCATCCAGCATACAGCATACAACAACCCATCGACCGCGATGAGGGAGGTGGGGCGTACGGGCGAGCGTCAGCGTTCATCTCCGTGCATCCTCAACAAGTGGTAGCGCTCGACGCGCTCCTTCAGGGAACCGCCGCGGGTGCGTTACTGGCGAACAGAGGCGCTCTGGAGCGTAGGGGTATTAGGAGCTTCGATGCGCATGAAGGCAGGAAGGGCGGCGAGAAGAGATCGCAGATGAGATGGTGGCAAGAATGAGGTCTCGCCTTGAAGTGGAGTGGATGACGCTGGGATGACGTGTCAGATTTTATACGACGCGTACACTGCAGGTAGAATCTAGAGCCCAGCTAGCTCACCGCACAAAAGGTGAAATATCTAAGAGCAACCTAAGGACGGAGTGAGATTGGCTGCCGCGTGATCTGAAAAGCAGGAATAAAAAGATATCATAACCCATGCCACATGGTCGAAGCCCGAATCGAACGGGCGTCGCCTGCAGGTATAGGACGTCTTTACAAGCCTATCTGATGCAGGTGCGGGCCTCTCCGCAATTGGTCCTCGATAGCGTGCAATTGAGCGTGAGTAAGTGGAGAACTTTACCCGGGAGAAAGAGACTGCGATTTCTGTGTGAATCATGAGGACCTACGATAATTTGAACAGTCGAGAGTGGACGCACACGAATGAACCATATTGGACTAGCGCGCTTGCGAAAGAAAAAGAGGAGGCGACAAGTTTATCCGGCCACCCAAATATAGCCCAATGCATATGTTCAGCAGGTGGGGGACTCCGCAATTGGACCTGTTAATCCTGCGATGCAACCTGGATAGATTCCTAATTTATAGGGCGGGAACTTTACCTGTGGTGATAGCTCGAATTTAATTCGATGAACGTTGGAAGGTGAGTGAAGGAAGCCACACGTACCGTAGAATAGAAACTTTGGGACTGTAATTGAATGGCTGACGGAGATACGGACTGCTGTCTTAGATTCCGCGCTGATCGAACAATTAATTATTCCGGCGACGACTTGAGAAAGAACCCACGTCCAAAGAATGATGGAGAGAACGGGTGAAGATGACTTCCGGGAGGCGAAGATAATGGATGAAGAAGGACGGGAAAAAGAAAGTATGCGGGCGCCAGCAAACGGTCCAAGCCCGAGTCGAACGGGCGTCGCCTGCATGTCCAGTAGTGCTTCTGCAATACAGGTGCAGGTGCGCGCCGCTCCGCAATTGGACCTCGAGACTGCTGAGTAGAACCTGAATAGATGAATAACTTTCAAGAGGGACGTGGACACGTTGATAAGGCGTGCATCTTTGCGCACCTGAAATCTTTGTTTTGTACAAGTACAAGCGGATGGCTAGTACTTGTGACTCCAGTAAGACTAGAGGGCACTGGTTCAATCCCGGAACTGAGTGTTAAGCCGTTAGATGCATTGCAAACTAGCATAACCAACAAAGGAAGACTGGGTTGCCGTCCGAGGTACTCTTCACGGGGGCTTAGGATACTGGCCTGGCTTCAAAACACACTAGCTAGCCATAGGACTCACCCGGCGCGGAGTATTGCACAAATGCTACAAGTTCGGTGTCAGTATGGATGTTAGGCAATCAAGGGACTTTGGAAGGAAACAGGAAAGACTAGCTATTGGCGCGAGGCTTTGAACCAAGGCCATGGAGATTATAAAGGGATTCATGAAATCGGAGCAAGTTGGCGCCAGGAAAACGACAATGAAGCGGGCGCGCGCCAGTATAAATTGGAGCGTGCTCAAACGGGTCAGCACCAGGCTACATGCTGAAAGCTGGCGCCAACCCTTGAAGTAAAATAAAGAGCAAGGATAATGCATACCTTGGCGCGAGGATCTCATAAAGGAAGAAAGAATCCGAAAGAGGAAATTTGCACAAGTCGGCGCCAAGAAGTGTATAAATAGTTGGCGCCGACTTCCCTCAAATTCCCTCGACGAACTCAAGGATGCCCTGAGTAATGAAGGCTTACCAGGAGGCTTGGCACTCGCTTAGAGAAGCTATTAGCCGATGGTATTAGCAAGAGACAATTATGAAGTAGAGGGGTTTAGCGAAGCTAGCCGACGAAGGATGGCCCTCTTTGGGTTGAATTCGCTAAGAGCTGGCCTCTCATTGGCCCAAGGAAGTACTGCGGCTTTCTAAGGCTCGCTAAGGAGATGGACTAACCGAGGGATTGAAGGAAATGACAAGGACGATATTAGGATGAGGCGTCTAAGCGACGCTAAAGAGAGAGGTGCACCCGAGACGGAGCCAGAGAGCTCGCTTATACCTTATTATTACTCATTCAACGTTTGTACATCTCGCTTAGTTCAGTAGTATAAAGCCGCATGTAAACCAGTAGTTAGGCAGTGAAAACTCCCCCGTTATTGGCACATAGCTCTTTTGAGCTCAGAGCTCAGCTCAGTCACTGGACAACTCGCCTAAGAGCCTGCACTATACTCATCTGCCGTCCCAGTCACTGAACCCTTGCAAGTTCACACTCGGCGCCAGCCCAGTCACTAGTCGGCGCCAGCTTCCTACCACACACTCATCCCGCGCCAAGTCCCTGAATTATTGCAAGAGTTCAAACTCGCGCCGGCCCAGTCACTGTGCTAGAAAGCCTTAGAGCCAACCTTCCACACTCAGCTCCTCTACCCCTCTTCGGTGTCCGCCCAGTCACTGGCCTAGGTGTCTAGTCGACTTTGTCTATCACACTCGGTTGCCTGCTCAGTCACTGAACTTACGTTCAAACCCGGCGCCAGCTCAGTCACTGTGACATTGCTCAGCCCGCTCTCTACACACTCGGTTCGCGCCAGTCACTGAACCTTGCAAGTTCAAACTCGCGCCAGCTCAGTCACTGTGTTAGCTTCTACGCCCTTCCCCACACTCATCGGCCCGATCCCTATTTATAAAGTCCAATCTCTGGCGCGAGCCACTTCACTCGTAGACTTAAAACATCTACCCCCCTGTCGATAAGACATCTGGAGACACTGGTTATATAAAGGAGGATCTTCCGCCCACTAAAGTACCTGTGGTCTTTCTACTGAAATTGAAGGGTCGATACGAGTACCCGTCTCCCCGAACTAAATAACGATAAGACTGTTGGAGTGATTGGTTGTTGGAGTTTAGTGTGATTAGAGTTAAGACTTATTGTCTTACTCTTTTGATATTAGATTTCACGGCTGCACGCCACTGCACCGTTTCAGCGTACTTCACTTGATTATTTCATTCACTGACTGCGATATGCTCGGAACTTTCCTTGGGTGAAGAATTGGCGGGGAATATGCTAGATGGGTTGATAAACAACCCAAGGTCGGCGAACACATCTTGATTATTAGCGGATAGCACAGGAAAGATTGAAGAATGCTAAGACTTTTACCGCGGCGAGCATAAAAAATACACGCAAATTCCGAGGAGGAAGCAGATTGTGCACCAGCGCTACTCGAACAGGATCTGCGATTAATATTGTGGTGTGACGCGATGCGGGTTCGACCTCTCAGTAATTGGACCTGACGAGTATGCAGATGACCGTCGGTTTATGAGTAAATTTAAGCAGATGCAAACACACCTGACGCCGGAAGTTCCATCCGGAGAATTGATATCCAATGAGGGACGATAGCTTCGCGAGACTCCGCAGATTCAGAGGAGGCGAAAGATGCACTAAAAGAACAAAACCTTCTAGCGCAGCGCATACCGTCGAGGGGAATCGAACCCCCGGCTTCCTCGAATGGATATGAGTTCCGGTAAATAGTTTTCGAGGATGACCTTCCGCTGGTCGACGACGGGTGGTTATTGAAGGAATAACGTCAGTTAAGTTGGAGTTCATTGACGCACAGGAGGGGAATGTGCGAGGTAGACGGACCGCCGGGAGGAGAGCCGAGCGACAGGAAACATGCCTGGATGTCGGCACGCAGAGCGACGCAGCGCCCGGGAGCGGTGAGCGGAGACGATCCAGAGGCGGGAATAAACGTGAGGAAGGCAACGAACGAAGGGCTCATTCAGCCTCGCTGCTGCACGACTCGCTGGAGTAACGCGCGGCCGCGAGAACACACTCGGAACGCGAGGCACTGCGTCATCGAACCTGAATACTGCACGAAGCTCTGGTTAGCCGTGAAATTGCAACGTGTCGGGAGGTCAAGTCCCGCAAGAAACGGCGGATTTCTGTTAAAGCAACACTTGCTTCGCGGGGTCATAGCTCAGAAATAGACTGGGGTCTGGCGTGAAAGAAGGGATATGTCCCTGAGATAACATGAACATGGGTCCATGAATGATGCCAAAAAGGGACCCTCCCGATATACGCACGGTCCAAGCCCGAATCGAACGGGTGTCGTCTGCAGGTATACAGATACACCTTTACAGGATGCAATGCAGATGCGGGCCACTCCGCAATTGGACCGTGCTACTCTGAAAATGAACTTAGTTGGACTCCTGCATTTTGAAACCCATTCAAGGCGGATAGAAGCGTGTTGTCGCGTCCCAGGTTCAGCGCTCATAAAAATACTCGTTATTAGGACCACGACTTCAGAAAGCAGTCATCATGTAGAAACTTGTGTACAAAATGCAGCCAACGGCACACAGCGTTGCCCCGGAGGCCGTCGGAGTCGCGGCGGCTGCGAGGGTAATGTCATCAGCCCAAGACTCTTCCACCTGGCACAGTCCAAGCCCGAATCAAACAGGCGTCTCCTGTATATACTGCCATAGAGGAGTCCGAGGAAAGTACCTTATTACCTAACTTAGCAACTTAACTTAACACTTCGGCTTGGCTGGGCCGAACTTAACTTAACTTAACTTAACTTTTCCCACGCTTGACGCCCTTAGCTTATTCAAACTCCGCCCACACGGCTACGACTCCCTTTCTTAAACCACTTGCTTGTGCCTGCTTGAGGCTTCAGACATCCCACATGAGCTGTTGTATGCATTATATACATACAATGCAGTCGGAAATCCGGCCATCCATAAACAACCCGTGATCACACGACTTGAGACTCAAGATGTGACCATTGGAGAAAGACAGAAGAAATTCAGACGCAAAGGTTATTATCCAATGGGTCCCTATGACCCCCTCAAACATTGGTGCTTATCCTCATCATCCTCTGACTGCATAGATGGGACGGCGGGGACTCCAACAAATTTATTCGGTCGGTCTATATTTGGTTGCATGTGTAAAGCATGGTTTGTGGAGGATAATATCTCTTTAAATTGAACTGCCACCCGAGATATAGAGTTTATGTCCACAAGAAATCTTGCCACCAAACTATTAAAGTTGGGAGCCAACCTCGGATAGTATCAGCCGTGCAAGGCACAACAAGAGCAACAATGTCCTTACAAGGCTATTGCACATGCCAGACAATCCTTGTATACTGAATTCATTTACTACAGTGCCAAATTGATCCCCCATCCCACATATCCATCCATTAACAGCCTCACAATCCACGGATGGACTCGGGGATGTCTCGCAGG
This sequence comes from Mycena latifolia, assembly GCA_029289555.1. Taxonomy (NCBI): domain Eukaryota; kingdom Fungi; phylum Basidiomycota; class Agaricomycetes; order Agaricales; family Mycenaceae; genus Mycena; species Mycena latifolia. The sequence goes on along the minus strand of JARJLE010000111.1, from coordinate 36,514 downwards.
CCGAACAAATTGGGTTCATGGACAACTCACGGGGCTACACTGATGCTTTGAACTTCAATTGTATCTGTGGGATACCAATTCAAGTCAAGGCTGTTCAATCTAAGTCCTTCAGACATTGAAGACCAAGGCACAAACCATATTGTCAACTTTCAAAGCCCATCCCGTAACCGTCTCGTCAATGTCCAGGTCTCCAACATGGTCCAGATATATTTCCACTGACCTTGCCCCCGGTGTGTGTTCACTTTGCTTACTGAAACTTACAGTAACTTGCTACTTAACTTGACTTAGCAGTACTTAAGCTAACTTGGCCCGCCAAGTTCCATCAGGGAAAGTAACTTATACGATCAGATGGACCTGATTGCATCAGGTACCGGCCAAGTTTGATTTGTCATCCAAGTAAACGGCCAAGTTTTCACTTCTCGTTCAAGGTGGCTGCCACCGGAGACCGCCATTAATCATTCTGATCTAGGTGGGTATTTTTACCCTACTTTCACGTTTCTTTGGCTGCGCGAGTTCTCGTACTCCACCACAATGTTTGAGGCTCTCTCGCACCCAACTCCATGTGGCGGGGATTTTTTTGGGTGATAAATCATCCGCATGTTTCCGCTTCAACGTTCCTGAAAACTTCGTGTGGATCGGTACCTAATGGACATCAGATTGGCAGGGTAGCGGTCCTCGGAAGGGCTTTCGTACCGGGGTTCTGGTAATATATTCCGGGGTGCTGTGGGTTTTGAAAGTGCATAGGGTGCTGAGGGTGTACGAAGGCTTTCTGTGCGTAATCCGATTGAGCTGATATCATTTGCTGCTCGTCCCCTCGCGCATCTTGGCGGGCAACGCGGGACAGCACATCTGTAAATACTTTCGAGGCCGTTTTTGGGGAGGTGGGTCGGGGGCGGGTCAAGTCCAAGGGAACAAGAACTGTGAAATGGTGTTCAGCATGGCGGAGCGTGTGAGTTACGTTGAAGTGGATCACAGTGAAAAAAAGTTGAAAAGATCTGCGCCATCACGTGGACGTTCGCTAAGCGTCGGCAGAACTCGAGAAACACTCGAATTTGACTGTAACTTGCCCGCGAGAGATGAAACATGCGAAATTGACTACAATACTGTGCTATATACTCTCTGTCTGTTGCCCATACCTGGCAGTGGATTGAATGTCTATATAAAACACTCGTAGGATACTTGGACCAACCGTACAGGACGCAGAACGGCGCAAAGGGTGGCTATTTGAAACACAGTTAGCATACCTTAATCCAACTTGAAGTTACTTAAATGCACTTAACTTGTACTTTCACTTTACTTAACTTGTGAAATCTGCCCTGCCCTAAGTTTGGCTAAGTTAACTTTGGCAGGCTAAGTTAGTTTACATAAGTAACTTAGTAAGGCATCTGCCATAGAGCAGTGGTTTTTGGCAAAGTGATGCGGGCGCAGGCCACTCCGCAATTGGACCTTCCGAGTGCTGAGAAAATTCTGCATAGATGGTTAATTTCTTGAGCGAAAGGAGTCCACGCACGGCTGGATATTAATTGGCAGTTGAATGCGACGAGGCTTGCCACGTCTGTAAGTTCCTGGAGTTCATGTAGTACGAGACGCTGAGACAGAAAAAAAAAAATCGTACGTTCCATGCCGACGAGGGGAATCGAGCCTCAGCTCACCATGGATGTAACGCTCGATGCCTAGATACTTCTTTGATGCCAAGACTGCTCCACTGGTCGACGACGGATTCCTAGCCCACGAAATCCCTGACTTAAGGCAGAACCAACGGCTGCGGTGAGGAACCGTGGACGATCCTCTAGTGGCACTGAATAGATCGGTAGCGGGCGGACTAACCTCTTGAGTGAGCCGAAAGTACGGAGGGTCTAAGGATGGACTGAGATTGAGTGCCGCCTTATCTGGAACGCAGTGATAAAGAATATTATATGCTGCAGGTGAGGGCATCTTCGCAGGGAGCCTGGGTATCCAACAGATAAGCCTCGCTCAAAGACATAGATTACCGTACACGGAAAACCTGTCGATTGGCTCTGGCACGGAAGACTATTGCTTACTACCAAACCCCGAGGTTCCTCGGAAGGAAAAAAAGATGGTGCTCGCGGGCGTTGAAAGAATTGACTGTCCCAAATCTGAACCAAACAGAGAAAATGGTCGTGAATCTGAGAAGGTAGAAGCTTGTGCTGCGACGAAGGGAAGGCCTACCTTCCTCCAGCGAGTGGCGACCCATTCGCGATGCGCAGCGTCGCAAGTTAGCAGAAGAAAAAAAAATGTTCTTATTCCCCGGGACGGTCCAAGCCCGAATCGAACGGGCGTCTCGTGCACGACAGTTGCTTAGTTCACAGGGCGGGCCACTCCGCAATTGGACCTTGCTGGTGTATAGCTGAACCTGATTAGCTGGGAAATTTACATCCGGTGGCGGGCCCCGACGGTTACAGAGGGAGCGCCGGCGGGACACTAATCAAAACCCCGTATACGGGGCTCGGAGAGTGCCAGTACAACCTGCAAAAGGCGGTGTGTCCGGGAGTGAATACATGGCCCCGCCGCCCATGAGTTAAAGCATAGAAAGGACTCGCACTACAGTTAATGACGTCCAAGACAGTATGGAACCGACCTTGTCCGTACATCGGCGTCATCCAAATTACCGGTGATGCAGGTGCGGGCGTGTCCGCAGTTGGACGTGCATAGTGTAGAAGACCGGATAACTGGAGGGGGAGAGTCGGATGCACAGGCGCGCAGAGCATGCGGATTTAATGCCATTTCGCCGTTGAATCCAGAGTTCCTGACAGACCAGACGACAGAAGACACGCAAAAAAAAAACACACTCCTCGCCAGACTCACCACCAGCCAGGATGGAACGGGCGTCTCCCACATGCCTGCTTCTGCACAAAACCCGAATAGGAGATGCACCCCCTCCGTAATTGGAGCTGGATAGTGCGGACGTGAGCCTCGTTAGCGTGGCCAAGTCAAGGAGGCGACGATGCACGCACGTACATGCGCATGTGAAGTCCTCGGGCGCCCAAAGAACGAAAGTGTAAGACCGCGAGGAACCTCGGGGAATTGCTGTTGCAATTGGATCAGGCCACAGATTTGACGAAGGGGACGCACCTGGCTGGCTATGAATGACTTGGGGCGCTCATTGATCTCAAGAATGTGAGCCAGAAAAAAAGACCTTGAAGAGAGAACAAGCCCGCATCGACCGGGCGCCTCCTGCGTATGAGCAAAGTACGGCATACGTGGTGTGGGCACTGCGTGATGGGACCTGAATAGCGGGGAGTGAAGCCTGAATAAATGGGAGCGCGCGGACCCACCTGGGGTGATAATCCTTATTGAATTTGTGCCACGGTGCATGGGGCCTAAGGACGGAGCTCGAGGGACATTAGCTGCTACCGAATCTAAAACGTCAGGCAAGAAAAAGCCCCCATCCCATGGCGTTGAAGCTGGGTATTATACAGCTGAGCCTGGGTTTAGCGTCAAGTTCAGGGACCAACCGAACGGAGGTCCTAACACGCAAGAATATTAAGATTATACTGTACCCCAACCTCCGGTGTTCCTCGGGAGTCAAAAGGGCAGGGCGGTACTCGCACGGCTTCGGCATTCTGCGGAGTAGGAAGACGCAGAAAATCGGAAGAGACGCACAAAGCGGAAAGAGATGGAGAAAGAAAAGATCGAAAGCAGGCTAATACCGTCGAGGGGACTCGAACCCCCGTCTTGCTGTGAAGAAGCGGTTCCGGATACATTGGGAGGATGAACTTCCAGTGGTCGACGACGGCGTGCTACCCTGTGGATACCTTGAGCGACGTGCTGTCAGCATAGGGTTGTGTTCGCTGCGAGGTCGGAACTAACCAAAGGCAAAACTCAACTCGGACGTGTCCCACTCATGAGGTCGGGCGGGGGGATGCACGGCGACGGAGCGGCCGTGGAGAGCGCGAGGCGACCAGGGAGTTGAGATGAAGGCGAGACTCGTACGCGGCGCCAGCGGGGCGCACGGTGGGAATCGCCATTGCGGCGAGCGCAACGGTGGAGCGAGGGGAGTGTTACGTGAAAGGGTGCCGACAAGGGGGGTGGCGAAAGAAGGGACTCCAGGGGTGCACGCGCATCATTGACCTGCCCGGCGGTAGTCTTCTTAGCCGATGAGGATAACTTGGGCCAAGGCGAGGGATAACGCGAGGAGGGGCGCTTGGGAGTTCAGTATTCCATATCGAAGCATCTGTGTTCATCCTCACCGCCGCATGACTCGCGGACGGAAAGACTCCTCCCGTGGTGCGTCACGGGCGACGCGCGTTCGATCTCGGCAGAGGGACAATTGAGCGCGTTCGACACGTTGGTTTCGAGTGCATGGGCACAAGACTGTTGGATGTGCAGGGCGGCGCGCGAAGAGCGAGAATCTGAGATGGTGGTGGTGAGAAGAAGGGCTCGGCTTGATCCGCACGTTGGCCCACGTGGGTGCATGACGGAAGCCCGATTTGTCACGGTGCTCGAACACATTCAGCCCGAGATGAATCCCTCCTGCACAAGGCTACACCTCTCAAGGCACTAATTCTTGTCCTATACAATGACTGAGGATTGGGCCTCTTCGAGGCGGGCGCTGAACCTTTAGGTTCAAGTTGAAGACTCAGACTTCGTACCCTTGGCTGCGGCGGGGTATTCCGGACCGGGTGATACCATCACTTGATGGTGTCACCGTGACCGTCCTTCCTCCGACTCTCTCGCCTTGCTCTCGCCCAGCTTCGCCTCCCAACTTCCTTCACACACTCAAAACAAGAGAGGCTCTCGTTGCCCGCTAACTATACACTACACAATGGCTGACGTGGCAATCAATCAACTGATTGATTTCGGACGCAACATATTCCGAGTCCGATGCGGGCGGACGAACACGAAACGAATATGACACATCCAAAGGAACAGCAAGTAGCATTTTGGTAGCAGTAGTAGCTCATGATCCTGGCATTTGGCAAGAAAAAGGTGGTGGTATGGCATTGCATTTTTTTTTGTATCCAAAGTTCCACGTCGAACACCAGGAGTAATATCGTTTCGCGAGATGACCAAATTTGTATGACGAATTTGTTGTTTGTGCATGTTAGAAAAACGGATATTGATCAAAACCCAAGTTCCCCAGGTTAGCCAAACCTAAAGGTTCAGCAATTAGCCCGCTGCGCGGCAATGCCCGCTATCTAAGTTTCTCTCACACGTTGGTTGGATGTACAAGACCATTACTTCTAAATGATCCAGAGGTTACAAACTTCTGTATTTAAAAAAAGGGGAAACATGGGGACTGACTCCTCTCGTCATTGACTCTGCCATATCATTGTGGGCGTAGTTAACGTTGACTCTGCAAGGAACCAACCTTGGCGCAGTCTGACCGAGCCCGTGCACATTTTGGCATTCCTGCTTTTCACTGCCTACCAACACTTCAACACAAATATTTGTTGTGTTCAGTCTACTTACCAAACCACTCCGTTCATTACTGTAAACACACCTTGCAGACGGAGTGCCCGCAATTCGGAAGTCTGGTGTTGGGTGAGCTGTCAATTTCATCAACCGAGCCCGCACACCTACATAAAGGGTTTGGACATCGAATGCTTGCAAACCGAACACTCCACGAAGCTGGTGATTCAGACAGACTCCTGAGAGTAAGGAGTCAATGTTGTGTGGCAACAAGTAAGGAGAAGTGTACCGATTTTTAACCCTCCAACTCTTCGGCGGTGGTGGCAAGCTGAAGCGATATATAAGCCCTTGAAATTAGCCATAAAGGTTGCGGTTTGTAGCACGACATCTGCCAGCTTGCAATGCACATTCTTCAGCTTATCTTGGGCGGCCTCGGCCTTGGATAAGGTAATGTCAGTACATGAACATCACTGCATCCTTAGTGATGCTTATCTTGGCGATTGAGTGATTGACCCTCCTTTCAAGCATTTCCACCTTCTGCTCAGCATGTATCAGCTCTGACCAGCAACTGGCCATCTGGTACAAAATATTATCCTTCGGCACTTCAGTATACGTTTCGGGGATGTAAATATGCCTCGCTGGAGTCCCTGTTCATGGTTCTACAGACGATGCGGTAGCCGGTAAGTTCGTTTGCCATCTGAGGTAGTTCAAGAAGGCCAACCGCTGGGGGCTCAACCTCCCGCCTGTGGCGCTACTGGTGAAAGCCGGCAAGTCTTTAGAAGGGCTCCTGGACCTGTCTCAAATGGAACAGCTAAAGTGAACCAAGATAAAAGGGAGGATTCGGCGTCGACGGGCTTTTTCAGCGGTGGCCCTCCGAATGGACGAGCTGGAAGAACTTGCAGTAGAAGTGCGATGAGATGTGGGCCTGGTTGGAGATGAGGAAAGGGTGGGGGTATCGAGCGAAGTAAGAGGTGCGAACTCGATCGAGGGTGGAGAATGATATGGGGCGAAGATGAAGGAATTAAAAAATTAATAAGATTCTGGGTATACACGGGAGAGTCACAAGTAGGGGGCGGTGATGGGGGATGTGGGCTCGCCTTATGATTTGCAAAAACCAGGGACAAAATAGCAATGCAAGCATTCACAGTTTGTAAATAGGAAAATTTAAGCTCGAAGTTGAAAGAAAATGGCGAACAAGCAAGGGCGGAGTGGTTAGTATGGGAAGTAACAGGATATGAAGTAGCACTTGCACGAATCACCCAGTACAACCAGGGACGGACCAACAAGAGCTAAAGGAAGAGGAAATTTAGCTGAGAGCGAGTATAATGGAGATGAGGGCACGCACGTGGAGAGCACCGACACCTGTAAGAAGTAGATCTCGCAACCGATGGAGCTAAAAGGGTAAGAGCGGACTCAAGAGACGGAAGTATTAACACACACCAGACAAAGGTCGAGTGTGGTCTGTCAACAACCATCAAGCATCGGACGATCACCGAGCCGAACACGATACCCCAGCAAACTGGCTGGCTGGAGCGCCCCCCATTCGCAGCCAAGATGCCTGGGCGATTCCAGGGCGAATGGGGCGAGATGTTGCAGAACAACGATAGAGTGGTTGCCAAAGGCGCCAGTGCCGACTGTAATGAAGTAGGCGGAGTTATGAGCGGCGGGGAAGCAACCAGGAAGGTTCAGAGGCGCCGTTGACACCGATAGACATCACAGAAGGAGATGTGCTTGAGAATATGTGCAGAGTTACCATAAAGCTTAAAGAGGTGCAGAGCGTGGTGAGCAGAGGGCCAGAGGCAGAGCCGCGAGGTAGCGGGCAGGGTGCCGGCGATCAGCAGACAAGATCAAGGGATGATAACATCAAAAACATTAGACCAAACCGGGACGAATTTTCCTAAAAAGGCAGGACATGAGACTCCATCATTGCGAAAAAGTGAAAAAAAAAAAAATTGATCACCCCACACAGCTAGTGATGTTATGTTCGATATATTTTGAGAGCAACATCAATATGCATTACAGATGCTCGAGATATTCCACAATGCTCCCCTACCTTGTAAATGGGGCAGCGGCTGCTTAGACACCTTTTTTGTATTCTTGCCGACATAATTGCCTTTTTTGTCCGATATAGGTAGTTTGTTCTTATTTGTTTGCCATTGGCATCACAGTGTTCGTAAGGTTGGAGATCATGAATATTAAAGGGGGCCGGTGAATTACAGAGGATAGGTTTTGTAAATGCATGAATCATAGCTTCTATCTAGAAGAAAAACAAAACAACTTCAGAAATGGAGAATGGTCCCAGCGAGAATGGAACCTAAACAAATAAAATTTATGAATGCAACATCAAAGGGAAGGACAAGCCGGACGCTGATGACTCCCCACCTCAACCGCAACGATATGTGTCTTCAAAATTTGTTCAAAATGACCTTAACACACCAAATAAAGGAAAATATTGACCTAGGTCGAAATGTTAGAGGGAATTGCATCAATCTGTAGCCAAATCAGATTCACGAAACATTGTTCTCTTAGTTAATCTGGAATTTACAATGGAGAGGCCCACAATCAGGGGCCCTTTCGAACTTCAGATGTTTATTGAATATTGATGAGATATGAAAGGGAAGCTGAATGTTCATCATTCAACAGCCCTTCCAAAGCATTGGACAAAGCAAATTTCAATGCGATAGAGTCTCGTTCCTGGATTGCTGACTGTGCTGACTGGAGAGTGCTTCCTTAGACAAGTCAGTCATCACTGTCTCACCCCACTTGTATTGCCCTCAGTCCATTGTTTGTGGACATCGGTAATGGACACATCTCTGCACGGTGCACCCCTCCTAGGATTCCCTCTGAGGCCTGATTGATCATACTGCACGCTATCCTTGCAATATATCATGATACCATCCTGATCCTCTGTGGCCCTGTGGACTTTGCAGACAATGATTCCGAGGAAACAATAAAATGACAGCTATATACAGGAGTGACAACAAGAAAATTACAGCATAGTCAGTATTGGCAAGGAAGTCTTGTTTGCAACATAATCAGATAGGGACTCGAATGACATCACCTTACCAGCATCGCTCGGCTGCTTATAAGATCAGCGCCCACCGAGTGCTGATCTGATAATTACCCTCGACTTCCCTCCAGTGTCGATGACTGGGCATGCTCGGACGAGTCCCACAACTCCTTCATGCACAAACAAGATGCTGCCCTTGACTCTGTGCTCTACAACAGCAGTGCAAACAGGCTGTCAGAGATCGCTGTCAGCGCCACGCAGGGCAAGTTTCTGCATCTGCTCGTCGCATCCCTCGGGGTGAAGTGCATTGTGGAGGTGGGCATGCTGGGTGGTGTTATGATTTAGTGATCTACGAGCGTAAGGCAGTAATAGATTTACTGAAGTCATGAGTGATCTTTTGGGAATTTGAGTTATGTAGACATAATTTGTAAGTCGTTAGAGCGTATCTGAGTTGTATCAGATAGTGAAATTCGTTAATTCTCAATGTGAGTGACCAAACTTAAATCAGTCAAACAGGAACACTACAGTTGTGACCTTGAATCCTGGTCTGTGAGGTAACTTCCAATAAGCTCTGATGGGCTAGATGGTTCCTTGAAATCAGCTGCAGGTGCGAGGTGCTCAGTTTCTTATTCAAGGGGTAGTTGGAGATGCTACATGATGGATTGAAGTAAAGGTGTGGTCCATCACATGAGGACAGGCTCTCATTATATAGCCAAGGAGTGTGGTTTCTAGAACATTCTACATAGCATTGGAACATTATTGTGCTGCACTAGAATGTTCCTTGAGATGGTTAAGGAATGTGAGTCAGAGTTATGTAGATGTTCTGGAATATTCCAGTAAGACCAGGATAATACTCCAAACATCTCACAGGTGCTGTGTAGTAAAGAAGCATCTACATAGAATCACCATGCAACAAACCATAAGGGCTAATTTAGCACTTATTGATGTGGGGAACATGTTTTCGGAGTGAGCACGAGTTCAAATCAAACTCGGATAGTTCCGATCAAATATTGACGGATGTGAATGTACTCGAGTCAGCTGATGGCCTGGTTTTCTGCGCGTATTGAGATTTCAAACTCCGATGGACCGATCTGTCTATCAACGAACTTGCTCTCATAGACAGTCTGGATTCGAGCAGATGTTCACATTCCGCCGCAAATGTCAAGCCCAAATTCGGAAGATTGATCGCAGCACATCGGCATCGATACCAGGGGGTCGGGTTCGGCAGATCGGCGCAATGTACATCACTGCATGAATTTTACAAGTCGACGTCAAGAGGAGGAGACGGTGAGTTGATACAAAGCTATACAGGGCCAGTAGAATAGTATGTAGGATAGTTAGGAGAATAGTAAGGATAATATGCAGGGTTAGGGATACTAGCACTCGTGTTCATAGCAGTCGGGTAGTATGTGTAATGTGGCGGAACAGGATGCATCGTTGGAGGCGTGGCCACCGGAATGTTTGCAGGAGTAAGATGCGAAGGGGCCAGAGAAGCAGGCAGAAGCGTTGGACGTGGGACAGCCGGTCTTCAAGTCATGTATCAGCTGAGCTATGTACCTCGGAGCCGAAGAAACAGCACTTACTGTGAAAGCTTGGCTCTCTTTGCTTTGCTTCCACTCGCTGCTCTACCACCGTACGCAGGGTCGCCAGCAGGCTGACGCTTTGTCTTGATGCCCGGCATCATCTGACCTCGTGTGTGTTTCCAGTCGGTCGATGTGTTCGGCTCGACATATTGGGATGATGGGAGCACGGTGCCGTTGTCCGTTCGGAGGAGGGCGTCATCCAGAGCTTCATCGAGGTCAGCAAGCATTGCAAACTCCTTCTGGCGTGGTCTTCTAATACGCGCCGCTAGGCATTCAAGCTTTTCGGCGACAACGGTCAAAAGTTGGGGCTTGGCGGAGATCAGAGATGTCTCCGGTATCGGTTGATGTGCCTGCAAGGAGGAGAGTGCGGGGACTTTGGGGCTTGCTCGAACACCATCCAGAGGATTGCCATGCTCTTCAAAGAGATCTTGCACCGCGCAGATGTGTTTGCAGAAGGAGATGAGGGGATAGTCAAGACAGGTGCACGTGTATGTCTCGATGTCCACTTCGTAGACCTTGGCCGGATCTGATTTCGATGGGACAAGGTACTTGGTGTCATCGACGTGCTCGATGTCGGCCTCGGTGTAGACTTTACTCCGCTCCTTGATATCTTGCCGCTTTTTGACCTCAATGTCCGGTCCTTCAAATCCGAATTGCTGGCGGCGTTGCTTCAGAGCATAGTATGGTAGAACTTGATGCAGTAGGGTGTGAAGGAGGTGGTCGAGGCGACGATTGCGCTTGCCGTGGAAGAATTTACCTTTCAGCACATGGTGCCAGCTATCCCCCGGAATGATCAATTAAGAACGGCCAAAAAAGGTGAAGCAGGCCACGTACACCTCAATAAGCATGTTGGTGTTGCATGCTTCAAAGATAGAACGGTCAGTGCGGTAGACTGCCGACCACATTCGCACGACGCGCTCCGGCATCCAGTAACGCTCAAGATATTCGACGAGTCCTTGAGGTGCGATAGTTTGGATCCTTGACCATGTTGCTTGAAATTCCACGAGATCTGTCATTCTAATCCACCGCTTAAGGAGCTCCCAGAGGTCGGGGTTCTGTGGGATGTGGAAGTGCTGCTGCCAGGCGTGCAGCACGTGCCACCAACAAAGCAGGACGATCGTTAGATAGACCTCGTTGCATGAATTGATTTCCGGCCAGTCGAAGTCGGCAATCATGTACCGAGGGATAATCAATGGCGACCGAAGTTGGTGGACTCGTAGAAAGAATGTTATTGTTACTTGGGTTCCATTGGAAGCGAGCATCCATGCAACTGGTATCCCTATGAAACTTTCAGATCCAGACCAAGAGATTATAGCGGAATCAATTACCATGTCCCCATTTATCCCGCACTACAAGCGTGGTGAGATTCAAATTTTCGTACATTGTTACGTTATGGGTGGCGTCAATGCAGACAAGATTTTCTCCGTATTTTCAGAACATGTCGCGTTGCCAGTCAGTCTGGACCATCAACAGAAAGAGGTCGGCAGCGAGATCAGAGCCAGCCGGTGGGGGATCCGTCTTTGACTTGAAGCCCAGTAGATGACCTTTTGCACGTAGAATCTTGACCCATCGAATCGTTGACTCGCCATCATCAGGATGTAGCCGAATAGTCTCTGCTTCTATATCCTTCTCAATGCGCCGGATGTCCCGAAGTTGGATGAAGTCGGTTCTTGCTGCAATGGTGGTGTCGTCCAGAACCGCATCGAAAGCATTATCTCCGTCGTACGCACCCCGGTGGACAAGGTTGAGCTGTAGAGGGAGCATCAGTGGACATGTATGGAGTCAGAATTGGTGACGCACAATGTGGTCCGGCGCGACTTTCAGTCGCAACATCCCAGCTATGTATTCGCGCGTTTCCTTCAGGATTTGAGTGAAGGGGAGGTTCGCATTGCCAGTTGGATGGTTGTGCTGGTTCTCATACTTGCCGAGGACCGTTGGAATGCCAGGATATTGCTTGACAAGTAAAACACACTGGCAGTCTGTCCGCTTGCCGACGCGCTTGTAGTTCCATTCTGGATGCCGCTTTGTATACTTCTTGATACCACCAGTCCCTCCTCTAGAGCATACATACCTGCACTTGCGGTCAAAGGCAGTTGTGCCCGGGTACACCTTGGAAAGCCGCAGTTCGATGCACTGTTGCTGCTCTTCATTGACTCGCCAGGTTTCAAACTGGTTCCAGCTCTCCCAACGCCTTTGGAACTTGAGCGACGTGATATCATATTCGAAGGACCCAATAAGAGGCTTGGGAGGTGTTGGATCTGGATGGATTCGAAAGTTGATGAGGCTGACGGCGAGTGGATTGGTGGGTGGTGGATTGAGGGCAGGGGAAGGCAGAGATGGGATGTCGGGGTTCAGACGGAATCGCCCATGCAACATTGACGCTAGGCGGGCACCAGGCAAGCACAGAGGACGTCGTGGATGGCGCGAGGTTGGCGGCGAAAGAAAGAAGTCACGCACTGTGACACTACGTTACTCGTCGCGTTTACAGTTCTTCTTCAGACGAAAAGCATCGGATATCTTGTAGATTGAATCATATTTAGCTACAGATACAAAGTGGCAGTATCGGGGGATGTAAGGTACAAATCTAAGTACGGGGAATAACGACAGGGAGGCGGAAAATAAAGAAAAAGTAATTGTATCACGATCGGGTTACATTCGCTCTTTCAGTAAAGTGAGATAAAGCGGGAAATCCCAGGAGGGAGAGAGAGGGGAGGGGAGAGAGGCAGAGGTGGGTGCTGAGGTTGCAGCAGATGACAAGGAAGGTAATGAGGAGGAGTCTGGGATAGAGATAGATAGAGCGAGACGAGAGCGCTTGACTTCTCTGGGCAGCGTGACGGCCTCTTTCTTGATGGCACGGGTGTAGCTGACGACGAGGACCTCATCATCAGAGCTGTCGACGCTGATATGGCGCCTTTTCCCCTTGTGGTTGGTCGATGTGGAGGCTGCAGCAGCGGTGGAGTGGACAGGTAGAGGTGTCAAGAAGCTTTGATTGACGCCGAGCCGACGCAGCTGATCGTTCTCGTCGCTCCCGATAACCCCAAGACGCCTGACTAGGATGGGCTGGTCGTGGGTAAGAGCATGGGGATATTTGTTTGATACGCGCATCCACGCATGATAGGAGAATGAATAGCATTGGTAGAAGTCGTCGAGATGTGGGTGCGCTGGAGTCGTCAAGAGATGGGCGATATCACGGAGACATAACCGCGGCCACGATGGGCAGTCTTCTACAAGCTGAATAGACACCGGCGCGCCATCTGTGGACCAGAAAAATAGAACAGTGGACTGATTATCATCTTGGATGTGGGGTAGACGAGATGTCGATGACGAGTCGCGAGAGGATGTCGATGGGGCAGATGGAGAAACAGCCCCATCTTCATCATCAAAAGACAGAAGAAGGGCATACTGCCGGTCGGATTCTAATTGAGATAGGGTGGGAGAGGGCGAGGAAGAGGGGATCTGTGGTTCCGAGAGCCGGGCAGCTTGTGCGTAGTGTGGAAAGGGATCGGCAAACGGGCGCAATGCCTCAAACGCGCTTAGCGAGGGGCCACTTAGTGGGGGCAGGGTCTGAGAAGGAAGCGGGACAGGGTGGAGGAGACAGCCACCAGTGGTTTCACAGTGGGCTTTGCACATTCGGTTGCTGCAGATGCGCACAATCTTCATCTTCAGGCAACCTTTGAAAGTGCAGGTGGGGCGGAGCGACTGCTGTCCGGTGTACGGGAGGGGTGCTGGCGGAGAGGATGCAGGACGTCGATCTGGGGCTACACCCCGAGGAAAGAAATACCACATAGATTTTGAGTCAGGGTGTGAAGCATTGTGACACTAAGCAAGAGTTATTAATAGTGGCCCAGATACGGAGGAGTAGGATACACGCACATCGAGGTAGTAGCATTTGGCATGGACGCCGCTGGATGCGTACTTGAGCTTGAGTCTACGGCCGCAGTCTGGCTTGGGGCATCGAAAAGCAGGGCTATTAATGTTTGGGGGCATTGGCGGGGTGGCTGGGTGGAAGATGGAGCACGGCGGGCAGGGCGGAAGGAGGGAGGGTGGAGGGGAGGAGGAACATGCGCAGGGCATTGTTTGCTCTGGTTACGCATTTCCTGGCAGCGCCGACGTGCCGAACCGTCATGCTGCCGAATGTTGCCGCTGCAAAATTCCCAGATCGGGAATCAGATCGGCGGCGGAATGTCAAAAGTGGATTCGAGCCTAGTGGCAGGTGTGGGGCTCGCTTGATCTGCAGTGTTTCCCGCGGGGGTGATAGATGACGGTGGGATGATGTGTCAGACATCTTCCGCAAAAAAAAAAAGTCCAAAAAATCGGGTCGTTTTTTATTCGATTCACACCGTTCGAGGGTGCGCATGCCAAGGCCTTAAGTTAAACCTTTAAAATATTGAGATTTTCTTCAACGTCTTAAGAAGTCCTTAAGACTTCGGCCCGAAGTGTTTGTTTAATTGCGGAATGGGTCGGAATCAGACACCATCTGCGTGTTATTTTCCATAATGTCCTTTCTTTGTCGCGAGGCTCTCAGATTGGCACTCCGAGATTCAGAGGTGCCCTCCCAATGCGCACATCTCGGAATACTCCGAGAACTGTGCATTGGCTCTGCTGCGATTCGGTCGTGCCCTCCGATGTCCGTCCCACAGTTAGAGAGAAACAATAAAGGTACCCTGCCTGCATCGCAGAGGGGATCAAAAAACAGATGTCCTGCAGATAGCGGCACTCCCCACATCTCGGGAGGTTGAACACTGATGTTGGGGTGTATCTGGTGGGGTCACATAGCAGGAATGGTGGCGCAAACTGACGAAGAAAGAGGGGGAAGGACTATTATACGACGAACGGGCAGCAGAGAATAGGCTGGGGCAGCTTGGGGGCGTGGGGAATGCAGGTTAAGGCCTTAAATTGATAGCTCAATGTAAGCCTTAGGGATTTTCAAAACCACACTTAAGGCCTTGAGGGCGAACACTGATTGGAGACACACCTCCGCCGCATGCACTATGTTTGACGCTAGCCACCACTGAGGCTGGCTGTATTGGTATAAATTGCGCGGAGTGAAGGCGGCAGCACACGTACATCGATATTGCTCGGATATTACTTTGGATTGAGTAGTCACCGTGAGCGCTCCACGGAATGCGGTCCCTCCAGCGTTGGGACAACAGGCGAACGTTCTAAGGAAGGTCCTGCCTGAAAATTGCGTGTGACCACTCAAATAATATAAAAAGTCTTCCAGATGTATTAAATATGGTCCAAGCCCAAGGTGCATCTGTCCTGTGTTTACTGCGGGACGCGAGGCACTGCGTCATTGAACCTGAATACTGCACGAAGCTCTGGTTAGCCGTGAAATTGCAACGTGTCGGGAGGTCAAGTCTCGCAAGAAACGGCGGATTTCTGTTAAAGAAACACTTGCTTCGCGGGGTCACAGCTCAGGAATAGACTGGGGTCTGGCGTGAAAGAAGGGATATGTCCCTGAGATAACATGAACATGGGTCCATGAATGATGCCAAAAAGGGACCCTCCCGATATACGCACGGTCCAAGCCTGAATCGAACGGGTGTCGTCTGCAGGTATACAGATACACCTTTACAGGATGCAATGCAGATGCGGGCCACTCCGCAATTGGACCGTGCTACTCTGAAAATGAACTTAGTTGGACTCCTGCATTTTGAAAGCCATTCAAGGCGGATAGAAGTGGGTTGTCGCGTCCCAGGTTCAACGCTTATCAAAATACTCGTTATTAAGACCTCGACTTCAGAAGGCAGTCATCATGTAGAAACTTGTGTACAAAATGCAGCCAACGGCACACAGCGTTGCCCCGGAGGCCGTCGGAGTCGCGGCGGCTGCGAGGGTAATGTCATCAGCCCAAGACTCTTCCACCTGGCACAGTCCAAGCCCGAATCAAACAGGCGTCTCCTGTATATACTGCCATAGAGCAGTGGTTTTTGGCAAAGTGATGCGCACGCAGGCCACTCCGCAATTGGACCTTCCGAGTGCTGAGAAAATTCTGCATAGCTGGTTCATTTCTTGAGCGAAAGGAGTCCACGCACGGCTGGATGTTAATTGGCAGCTAAATGCGATGAGGCTTTCCACGTCTGTAAGCTCCTGGAGTTCATGTAGGACGAGACGCTGAGACGGAAAAAAAAATCGTACGTTCCATGCCGACGAGGGGAATCGAGCCTCAGCTCACCATGGATGTAACGCTCGATGCCTAGATACTTCTTTGATGCCAAGACTGCTCCACTGGTCGACGACGGATTCCTAGCCCACGAAATCCCTGAGTTAAGGCAGAACCAACGGCTGCGGTGAGGAACCGTGGACGATCCTCTAGTGGCACTGAATAGATCGGTAGCGGGCGGACTAACCTCTTGAGCGAGCCGGAAGTACGGAGTATACACTGCGTTCAGGGGGTCCGTCGGCACAGCCTGCCGACATGTGCTGACGTCTGTTGACGTCTGCCGACGGAGCCTGTCGACATCAGATCAGCACAGTTGTGCCGACCTGTGCCGACGGTCCGTCGACGTCTGTGTGCGTGGGGTCAACCAAGCCTGCCGAGCTCTGCCCCGAGCTCCATGCCAAGCTCACCACTCCTCAACCAGCGGGCGGTGGGGACCCAGGGCAGCTGCCTGGTTGCCGTGGAGACATATGTATAAATTTAGAATAGATGCTGAGTCGAGCCCCTCCATAAATAGCGCGAGTTTGCCGAGGCTGGCTCACGACTCCTCGTCGGCCGCTCGCCGCTAGCTTCACTGTCACTGTGCTCCTGCATTTATCCAGTTTCCGCATGAAATAGACACCCCTTATCATATGCTTGCAAGGTGCTGCAAGCTGCTCACCACTGCAATTAATCCAGGTACCATCAACGACGCCATAAAGGTACAATGTCACTCACTTTCTTTCTTGTAAGCCACCAATTTTTCGTTGCTGAGAGGCTGCGCCCGCGTCAGGCTTTCCAGCCAGATCCAGCCGTCTCGCTTCTTCGGTTTCTTCGGTTTCCTGGGCCTCGTCCCGTCCTTTAGCCTTGCCGGTTTGGATGGTGACATATCCACGTCGCTGTCCGCGGCATCAGACGACCCCGACGACTCCACGTCCACGTCGTCCGGAGCAATGTCTTTCAGGCGTTTGGGACTGCGGTGGCCGTGCTTGAAACCTCCTACAATCAGTCAGTATTTGTAGCGGACTTCGCCAAAGGGGGCTGCCTTACCTGACCGCTTGAGCATTTGAGTCCCCGACAATAACTGGGGCTCATCTTCACTATCCTCTTCCCCGTCGACGGGCAAGAGGCTGGATGCCACCACCGCGCGCGATATTGTTGCCCCGCTTTGTAGATACCACGCCGTTCCATCGAATAACTGCGAGTCGCCCTTCGCACGATGTAAGTGCGTCTCCTTCCTCCGTGTCTCCGTGGCTCAGCGGCGGATATGGCTCCACAGCGTCCTTGGCCATGTGGCCTAGGTGTATGAGCGCAGCCCGCGCATTGTTGTACATGGTAATCTCAAATGTCTTCATCAGCTCCGCCTTTTGAAGGTTGTGCTGCGAGCGCGTCACACCCGCCTGGCCCCGATAGTCCAGATCTCTGGCCTTCTTCACGGCAGACAATGCCAAGGAGGCAGAGCGCACAGCCACGATACCGCTGTCAGCTTCGGTGCAGCGTAACTGGATCTCTGCCTCCCGCAGCTCCGAGTCGAGATCGGTCGCATCGTCGCCACTCGGTGCACGTTGCCCGTGCTTCATGCGATACGATGGAAGTTGGATAGCAGTTAGCTCCGGCTCATCCTCATCAAGCGCGCTGAGCCTGAGGCGGGGGTATATCTGCCGCTGGCGTTCCCGGAATTTCTTGAGATCAATATTCAAGGTGTCACGCAGCTTGATGATCGTCGCCCAGGTCTCCTCCAGCGGATGCTCCCGATGGTTCCGAAGAAGCGCAATCGCAAGGACTCTGCATCATGGCACATTAAAACTAGCTCAGACGATGGCAGTCGACACTTACTGGGAACGCTCTAAGCTTATTCCGTCGTGAATCCACTGTGCCACCGGTGTGCTGGCCTTGTGTCCGTCATTCTGTCTCGATTTCTCTTGCTCTGCGGCGATCATGGTGGCCAGCATGCTCTCTATCGTCATCACTAAACATCCTTAAGCCAGAGGTGCATCGAGATGTAAGAGGTATATACCTTTTGTCAACTCATGCTGATACACACTGTGAACTTTGCCAGTGGCCGACCTCGAAGAGCTTCGCGAGAGTCTTGACCACGCAACGACCTCAGTCACATTTTGCCTGCTGAGATCTTCCAGCACCGCCATGTGGAGCTCGAACAGCCGAAGGGCGTCGAGCCGCTCAGCAGCGAGGAGTTCAGCTGCAGGTTGCAGAGTAGTGTCAGGACTGTCTCGACCGAGAGTGACTTAAAACTCACCTTGACGAAGCACCTTGAGCAGATTCCAAGCATGAATGACGAAGTTGATTGTGTCGTGCCGTGCGCCTCCTGTCATTTGACGTGTTGAAGCGCCAAGGGCGTTCAGGAAGGCCCATAGAACCTCCGCCGTCTCCCCGTGGAAATGGGCCCGGCAGGCAAAATAGACCGCCTGCCAGATAGTCTGGCACTCGAGTCCATGCCCATTGATGTGGTCGGCTGGGATTTGACCCTCCACGGACGCCAGTAGCGTGTGGAGCCACTCCTCCTCCGGAAAGAGGGTGATTGCCCTGTTGAGCTGGTTCACCACAAAGGAGCAGTAACTGTCGTAGCTGATCACATGGGGTGTCGCTGCCTCTGGGCCGTGGGGCGGTGAGTTGGTGTGCCGGAACTTCTCACGTTGTGCCAATGTCCCGAGCGCAAAACTGATCAGACAGATGAGTCCGTGATCCTATAACCAGAGCGGAAGAGAAGACTCACGCTTCGCCCTTGAGCATGTTGACAAAAGACCCCGCGACAGCATGGTCACACGCACACGCGACAACGCCAGTGACAGCGGTATTGCCATATTTCACCGATCCCTGGTGGCGAATAGACCCAATGTGAGCTTTGCAAGGTATTTCCTTCGAAATCATTAGCAATGAATTGGACGGTGGTAAATTGATTCACCTTGTCTTCTTCTGGGATCACATACGTCTTTGCTATCTCCTCGAACAACGCTTGCTTCACAAAATACATATCACCGTCCGTGAGCGCTGTATCACTGCCATTGTCACGTTTGAAGAACTGATTGAGCTTGTAGTTGCCGTCTATCGTGGTATTTGCCGATATGACATGCCTGATATTCTATCAGCCTTGTCTCGTCGGTGAGTAAGTGATTAAACACACACTGAAGATACCTGGGTACAATCACGACGAAGGGCATATTGACCCCACGTTCTGGACACGCCGCACAGAGGATACCAAGAAATCCCTCCGGGCGATTCGGATATGAGCGGTCGGCTTCGCCAGGGAGAGGGACATCGACGCGGTGGGCTTGTCCACATTCCATGGTGATTTGGAGCTTTTCGTAGAAGCGCGTGATGGCAAGGAAGTTGGCGTAAATGTCCTTAGAGCGGGTTAGTGACTGTGCCACCCAGGTGATTGCCGACTCACTGGCACTGCGCCCGCAAAAAAAGGATCTGCCATCCTCTGCAGAACCAGGACAAAATTGTACGCGGAACCCTTCCCTTGGTTCCGCTGCTGACGGTGATAGTCCAGGAGTCCCAGCGTGTAGCCAGTCTTCGGCTCCGACACACTGCCAGGAAATATGCCTGCCCGCAAAATTTGCCGGAATTCCGGCTCGCCCCGCTTCCATTCGGGAGTCTTGCACCGGCAGAACGCAAGGCAGGTGGCATGAATTCTGTTGGTATCCACCAACGTGAAGGACCGACCGAGGTCCGCGTTTGGGCACCGTTCACCGTAGTGGCCGAGGCCGATGACAGTGTTCTTCATAACGCGGCAGAAGTCGTGCTTTTCGAAGAAGCGCTCCTCCCGATTCCAAACAAACGCCCAATGCGTGGGCATTGTCCGGTGCTTGTTGAGCCAACATTGAGGACACAAGAGCTCCGATTGCAGGCATTCCCTGCACGACGCCGTTCGAAGGTGCGACGGCTTGCCGCAAGTACACAGGGTGAGCAGTTGCGAGTGGTGATGGAGGGAGAGGAGAATTTGAAGGAAAACAGTTTCCTCGGCCTTCAATTCGTTCATATCGGCGACAGTCTGAAGAAATATTAGTGTCACGAAAATTGGAGGCTCATGTCACTGAGCACACCTGGCATATCTTGGAACCCTTCTCATCGCTGTTGTTATTGCACTCGGGTGTGGTTCCATACGCAGGGATAGCATCCGGGGGAGCGTCTGGGCCGTCAAGGAATGGCAGGGATGGCGCGTCCAGCATAGGTTCGTCAGAGGCCGTGGTAAGTGACACTCCAATGTTTCCGACGTAGCGCTCCTCAAATTTAGGTGGTGCGTATGTAGCCAGGTAAGTCTGTGCATTTCCGTGCGTAGCGTGAGCGCCGTACCTGTATGGAATGTCACTTGGACAGTTGGGACATTGGTGGCACGCCGTGTAGTACCAGCTGGGTGTTTGTTCTTGCCAACAGCCTTCATGGTGGCAAATGGTGGCCAAGAGTATTTCAGGGAGAAAGAGGAGGACAGATGCTGGGACACAGGCAAGTAAAAGTTAGCGCTCGAGTTCGATGGTACAAGACAATCACGCACAAAGCCTTTGGTGTCTCAGAGGTAGCCACTAAGCGCTAAGCGCGTGCATCGCATGTGGAGTCTTGCTGCTCCTTGATTGTGTAGGCTGAAAGAGTGAAGAGAGACACAATGTGTATGTGAGATATGAGATAGGGTACAATAGATGAATAGGCCAAAAACCACGAGTAAGGCAGAAAAATACAAGGTGGGTAAGATGTAGATACAAATGTATGGTAAAAAACGGTTTGACAGAGGAAAATGGCCGTGTAGAAAGCCCGAAATAATAGGTGGTAAATTCAAACAGAGCGCCGACATTCCAGTCGACGCAGGCTTGACTAGGGCTCTGTTTATAATTCCCCAGCCAATTATAAACAGTTTTTAATTCCTTGTTTATAAACAGGGTGTTTATAAACATGTTTAAAAACACTCCCGCAAATTCCATGAGAAACATCTGAACAGCGCGGTTTGGGGTGATTTTTCGCGCTTTTGCCCTCGGAGGACCTGGGCCAGCACATGGAATCCATCATTTATGGATTCAACCACGACTCGACGAGTATGCCACTTAATCGAACAAGTAATGCCTATCCTTGGGTAAATGGGTACCATCCCAGGCAGATTCTAGGCCAAACTGGCTGAATAATTCGTTATAATCGCTAGATTTAGCTCAGAGGAAACCCAAAAGCTGAGGACTTCATGTACTATTCGCCTTGCCGAGCACAGCCACATTGAATTAAAAACAGGGTGTTCTGGCCTGACCATATAAAAACCAGTTTATAAACACCTGTTTATAAACATGTTTATAAACCAGAATAAAAAACAGAGCCCTAGGCTCGACATGAAGTCGAGCCCACTGGTGCAGACCAACATGAAGTTGGCCTGCTACCATGTCAGTGGGTCCTGGGGATGGGGATGCTTCGCGTTGTCGTCGGGCTTTTATCGGGGAGGCGGGTAGGTGGTGGTGATGGAGAGGGACAGGGGACAGGTGAGTGCTTGACGTTGTTTGGCACCGGCATTTCTGGACCATGCCTATTCAGATCAAGACCCGAGCGCCTAAAAGAGCGCTCAACACAGACAATTACCATTCATTTCTGTCCTGAAGTCTGCCCTCAAGTCCTTCGCCCACTCTCAGTCTTCAAGGATTCAGTACAGGTGTTGAGGTGCGTAATTACGGCATATAAAAACGCGATATTAGATGACGGGCGCTAAGAATGTGCGAAGGAAATTATTAGCGCTGGGAGGTTACAGAGGCGGGCGCAAAGATTAAAGTTGCGCCCAGCCCCTGATAATATGAACAGTCGGGCCCCATATCTCAACAACAGGTAGCATACTTTTACTCCCTCATCCGCACATATTTACCAGGCGCGCGTCATACAATAATATATATATATACCTCCATTCGCTCCAGGAGGTCCTTGATTCCATAGAAGAAATGGTAGAAGGAGATGAGGACAACAATAAAACCCAGTTCAATTTGGACTAAAGCTCTGACTTGATTGGGATGTAGCTCTTGAGGTTACGAACAGTTCTTGTGTTAACACAGTGTTATAAATGGGGTGCTATTTCCATCAAGTGTTCACGCTCGTTCTGCAGTAGGGAGGTCGTGGTCCCAGGGCAGAATTGCAGGGTATTACATCCAGTTACTACTTTCCATTTTATTTGCATTCAAAGTGGAAGCCCCCATTCTGTACCGGAATGCCGAGAAAATACAGCAATAAATTCGCAATTTTGATACCGGCAGGAAAAGTGGGTTCAGGGAACTAGGGCTGTTAAATGAGTCATCTCTGAGTGCGAGAGCAATTAAGTGCATGTAGTTCGAGTTGAACTGCCTCCTAGATATATGCTGCATTTCTGCTCGGAGCAGTTCATGTGTTATAAATGGGGTGCTATTTCCGTCAAGTGTTCATCCTCGTTCCATAGGGAGGTCGTGGTTCCAGGGCAGAATTGCAGAATATTACATCCAGTTACTACTTTCCATTTTATTTGCATTCAAAGTGGAAGCCCCCATTCTGTACCGGAATGCCGAGAAAATACAGCAATAAATGCGCAATTTTGATACCGGCAGGAAAAGTGGGTTCAGGGAACTAGGGCTGTTAAATGCAAGAGGTGCGAGATCTCTGGATCTCGGACATCGATCAAGCCACGCGAGATCACTGATGTGGCGTTGGAACGTGTTCGGCGCTCATTCGGCCGCCTTTCGACATCAGCGGCAAGCATAATTGAGGCTCCCCTGTCTACAAGGGCCACCGTTGAACGAGACATGGATTTCGACATTATGGTTTCTCATGTATATAAGATTATTTAAAAACATCCAACTCCGTACAACTTCTACTGTTACCCGCTGCCTGAGACGGACCACTCTGGCGGGGAATGTACGTTGTTAATGCTCCATACTGTTTGCACGGTTTAATGCGTCGAAAACGCGAAGCGAGGCGAGTTCGCCGACGCGTCGTCGGCGCGCGTAGACTGGAGTGGGAGATACAAGCGCGACATGGTGATGGACCGATGCCGCACTGATCGCCGCTGTTTGCCCCAACCAAATACTTTCCTTTTCTGGGGGGGTGGGTGGTCGTGGGAATGCTTTCCAAGATCCAGAGATCACGCACCTCTTGGTTAAATGAATCAGATCTGAGTGCATGAGGAAGCAATCGCATGTAGTTCGAACTGAGCTGCCTCCTAGATATGTCCTGCATTTCTTCTCGGAGCCCTCTAGCTGCTTGAGTTTGGGAACCGCAGATCCGAACGCCTAACAAGATGACAGGCGCTAAGAATTAATAATGTTGCATTATTAGCGCGCCCGGAAGTTACAGAGGCGGGCGCAAAGAGTAAAGTTGCGCCCGGCCGCTGATATGACCAGTTGTACTTGCATGTCATTCGAGCGGGGCTCCGTCTTCGCTCTCAGTGTGCGGGGAGTATACAATGAAATACATTGGTTTTGCGACGATCAAGAAAAAGCTATTGTAGTTTAGCTCAAGAAACGTATCTGTAACGAGAGTAACGAGATGATAGGTCTATTAACTACAGCTCACCCTCCTCTTTTTCGATATCATGATCCAGACGCATGGGGATGACAGCAGCGCTACCGAAATGTTCCCAAAACGCCTGAGTGTAGTAGCAGGCAACAGCAGTTTCCAATGCTTGCAGATCTTCTGTGGTCCACGGGCGATGTTCGGCAATGCGGTCAATGATACGAGGGCGAGGGGACTTGGTGCTCCAATCGAGCATCAACACTGCTGTCCGCGCGACATACTGATGGCGCTCCCCGAGCATTGACGCGGCCTAACCATGCTGGCTCATCTCCAACGGCACCCCAACCAGCATGTGGCCCGCAAAACACTTCTTGACATCGTCCAACCGATTTCTTCCAGACACACGTCTATCGAGAGCGCAAAGCTCGAACCGAAAGCTAGTCTCTGCGACCCGCCAGACAATCTCCCGCGTCTGCGCGAGACTGAACTGGGGAAGATGCTGGACAGGCACAGGGAAGCCTTCGATATTTGATAAGCTAGATGCTTCCAATGCCGGCCGAATGCAGTCCTCGAGCTTCGCGCTTCGCTTGTGGGTTTTCGAGCCTTGGGCCCCGCGCTCTGTCATCAAACCTTCCAATACATCTCTCCATTCCTGCGGGCGCAGAAGCTGCGGCTGCTGAGTTAACGTATAGATAAAGCCATCGACCAGCAAGTTCCAGTGGTGAAGGAACTTGCGACGTCGCTCCGGAGTGGTGTTCACGAGTAACGCTGGTTCGGGGAGGACATATTTTTTGTCCGCGTCGTTGGAGGTGTAAGGAATTATCGAGCGATTGACTTGAGTAAGCGCACTGGCCATAGAGACGATAGATGGCGGCATTTCTGGGATGTCCAACGGAGTACATTTGTCCCGTGCAGTCTTAGCGGCGCTCTTTATCGCGCTCTCCTTTACTGGTATATTGGCGGAAGGTTTCGCCGCATCATCTGTAGTCCAAAGATTGTCAGGGTTGTTTGTCTCCGCATGGTTGTGCACGTACATGGTTTATACCGCTTCTGCGGCTTGGGAGCGGCATGAGTATCGCTGGGAACAGGACGCACTGTAGTGCGATTAGTTATGTCGTAATTTTGAAACTTGATGAACTCGCCTGGCGCCGAGACCAAATGAGAGGTGCTGGCAATGGGCGCGGCTGGCTCTGGGGCCGGTAATGGTGAACGAGCGCGAGTGAAGCTTGTCTCAAAGGGGTCCCGATACCACGGCGTATGAACAGCGGCCTGCTGGATGGCTCGAATCTTTTCCATGGTGCTGTTGCCGCTGTACAAGACTGGAGGGGCACCAGCGCCGTGTGCGTTGGGGTCAGGGAGATGAAACTGCGGCTCCCGCAGTGCGACAACTTGCAAGATGTTCTCAGTGTCGAAGACCTCGACTGGGCGTATGAACCAAAAGGGCACACCGGCAGCTGACAGCTGCTGGGCGACGGCTGGCTTTGTCGTAAATGCGCCGACCACGGCCACGAGGCCATGTTTCTCGCTGTCCGCAGTGAGGTAATTGTTCATCCGAGGTTTGTACACGGTCATATACAAGTATAAAGCGTGGAGTTCGAGAAAGGCGCGTTGGAGCGAGGTGACAGCAAAGACCATCTTGACGAACGTTGTGGGCAGTGTCTCCAGCTGCTCGACCAGCATCATCATGTGCTGTATCAATTCACCAAAGAGAGGGAAGGAGGCGATATTGGGGAAGGTGAGTCGCAGTTGTTTGCATCGCTCGATGAGGTTGGTAATTGGTGGGAGGAATTTGGCGAACTGAGAGCGACTGAGCCGCCCCAGCCCTCGTGTCACGGCGCTGCCAAGTTGGAAGTCATGCGGGGTAGGGTTCCACCACATTACATCCAGCTCACTCACCGCCCCTCTCTGAGGAATCAGGGGCATGTGGCAGTACTCGCTGGTCCACTGCTGGGGCCACAGGGTGGGGTCGTCAGTCCCGTAGCGCATGTCAGAGCGCAAGTAAACCGCGTGAGGGAGCTTCAGTGATGGAAGCGTGGGGACGTAGTCGGCGTTGGTTGTGATGAAATAGTGCAGCGCGCCCAGTTGAGCAAACGCGCCTACATTGCCGTCAAAGGGCCCCAGTGGAAGGGCTGGATTCCGGTTTCGGAGTAGATCAATAGTTGGTGCCATATAAGGCTCCAACCATTTAGTTTTCGTTTGAAGATCTGGCCAAATCAAACGGAAACGGTATTTAAACAGTTTAAAAATCATTTAAAACCATTTAAAATGGTATTTTTGGCGGATGTTTCAAGCACAGATATGTTGCATACGGATGATAATTCTGACTGCATCCTACACGGTTGCAGATGGAGTTCACATGATGATTGTAGCACCTGCACCCTATTTCGATGACTAGAGTGGTCTATGAGTAATGGGCGGCATGGGCGCATGGGCGCATCAATCACGTGAATAATTACTTAATTGGGATACCCTCCCGCCCCTCGGGCGCCCCATGGTGAGCAAGTCAATGAGTCACCATGGATTTAATCTCCAGACATGCTTGTGGTCTTCCTTGTGCTATACATCTGCAGAAGCATTGTGCATCTAGCTCAACTCAGCGTGAGTCTGGCAGTAACTGTTTGAACCGTTTAAAAACCCTTTGTTTACCATTTGGACCCCTCTCCAAACAAAACGAAAATAAAAACGGTTGAAACCGTTTAAAACCGTTTGAAACCGTTTAAAACCGTTTGCAAACGGAAATGGTTGGAGCCTTAGTGCCATAGTTCCCGACCTGAAGTCGGGCTATCACAATGCGACGTGAAGTCGCACAAGGGAATGATCAGACGTGAAGTCTGACCGGGGTACGAGGTGAAGCTGAGGTAGAAGCGAGTTGGAGGTGAGTGTGCGTCGCGCGAGGAAGGAGGTGATGATGCTGTTGCCAAACAACATCAAGCACTCACCTGTCCCTCTCCATCACCACCACCGACCCGCCTCCCCGATACAAGCCCAACGACGCCAAACGACGACGGACAGCAAGGCGAGGCCACCCCAAGACCCACTGGCGTGGTAGCAGGCCAACTTCATGTTGGTCTGCACTAGTGGGCTCAACTTCATGTCGAGCCCGCGTTGACTGGAATGTCAGCGCTCTGTTATGATGTGTCTTTTTTTTCGGGCTTGGACGCGCTTGGACTTTGCCTTCGTTTTCTTTACTATGCTGTATTTATATCATTTTATTTTGTAATTTATGTTCACGCGTTTTTTTTTTGGGTGGTGCTTTTGGGCGCGCGGTGACCGTCCAGCGCTTTGAAGTCTTGAATGGGTGCGAAGAGAAGACAAGCCATCGAGTAGAATTCAGGGCAGAATCATTATCATAATGTGAGTCTACATTTCGGTGGCTACTAACTAATTGTAACTCAAGGCATTCTAAGATTAAATGGTCAAATCGATGTGCCCCAAGTATCTCGTCTTCTTGGGAGGGCGCACGGTGACATTGTCCTCGTCGTCGGAGATCTCGACCTCACCCAAGTATCTCTTCCTCGGGGCCGGCCACGCGGGCTCGTCGTCGATGTGAGACAGATCGATGAGGACAGAACCAGGAGAGCTCCGTGGAGGTGTCGGAAGGCTAGGGAATACCGTGAAACGCGCTTGTGCGCGTGGTGTTGATGCAGGTGGGGCAGCTCGTGCTCGTGCTGGTGTTGCGGGCGTGCGCCCAGGAGCGCGTGCTCGTGCCGGTGTGGGACGTGCACCCTCTGAAGGCCCGGGAGTGGCTCCAACGCCCAGCCCGGACGACCAGGCATGCCGCGGGCTGCACGATAGGCCACAATCCAAATGTGCCATGCCTGCTCTGCCGCCTGCATTGCTTGCTGCGCCGCCGGGTCGCGGACGGCATAGTCGTTGCCGCGTGACATGAAGTACGTGTCGTACGCGTCGCGATATGTGCGCAGAGCCTCCCACGCCTCGATATCGAGAGGATCGGTTTCGTACGACACGAGGCGACCATTGCACATCTGGAAGATATGTGTCAATCAGTTGCAAAATATAGGTGGAAACATGGGAGTACTCACAAAGTCGGTCTTGATTTTTCCAAATTGGCTGAAGGTGAACGATGATCCCATAGCGACATGGAGTTTTGTGGCGTTCTGGTGGAAGACCTCAGCAATGTGTTCGGGAGGGTGTACCTCGATCGCTTTGCGGAGGACAGCGTGGTGGCGAACATTGGTTTTGAACAAGGGGCGATTCACTGGACCAAAAAGTCGGTGGGTCATCTTGCGAGGATATGTTGACCATGGCGAAGGGAAAAGATATGCAAGGTCGATGTTAAACAGTCAGCAGTTGTTCATATAGCAGCACGCGCTTGGGTGGCATTCACTTTTTTTTTTCCAGTTTTCCATTTTAGGCGGGACAAAGACCTGCGCTTTGCTCTACTCGGGCGGTCAGTGGCTGGTGTTCGTGTTTCCTTTTCCAGTTGTCCTTTTTGGGCCCGCGCTTTGCTCCTGCTTGGGCCGTAGGTGGGTGGCATCCCCTGCCTCTTGATTCTATCGCACTCTGACGCACCATTCACAAGTTCCGTGTTGTCTCCTCCCCCGCTCCTCACGATGGCAAAAAAAGAGACCAAAACTAAAGAAATGTTCAAACCATACAACGCCGCTGCGGTCAAGTTGCTTCAAGGAAGCGCATTCTCGCCTCATATCCACATCCAGTGGTGGATCATCGCTTCTCCAGCAATTAAAAAATTCTTTGAATACAGAATACCAGTGCCCCGTCAAATCTCTTCCATCCTTTGGCAAGAGTTACTATTTGAGACCCCTTACTTGGCCACCCTACTTAGTTGGCCACTTGGATGCCAGAGCACTATTCGCAAAGTTTGTGTCTTCGGATTCACTTGTAGGTTGTAGAGGATGTTGAGACGCCCCTGTAAAACCAAATTTGATGTTGTTTGGTGTGATTGATGTGAAGCTGTGCCGGCTTTCGGAACGTGGAGGCCGGCTGACACACGGATTTCTTAATTGTGGCCGGCCATCACCCACAAACAATCGCCTACATCTCGCTCATTTCTCGCTCGATTCACGACTTCTGCGGCGCGTTCTGTCCGTTGGACGCCCGGCTATAACATCTGCCTTCATTTGGCCCTCTAGTTCTCTTGGGACTCCTTCTATTGCATCCAAGGCTAGCACTTGTCCGCCCAAAACCGTTTCAAATGCTGCGAGATGGCCATCGATGTATCGCACGACCCCGAGGCGCTACAGCCCCAGAATATGGCATGGGTGTCAAGTATGGTGTAGGCCTTCCCCTCCCAGTGCGTATATGATTTTATCGATTTTATTCCTCGCTGCGTGGAGTCCATTACATCAAATGGGGGATCCACGCATGTCCGTCATTTGGGATTTTTTTTGGGAGATGGATTGCGTCGCTGGTGTAACATGGGGTCAGGGTACGTTCGCATAACTCCTTTGAAGCACCTCCTGGCTGATTTAGACTATAGGTTGCTTTCGCCGTCGTCGCGCGGTCCGTTATCGCAGACCATCACGGGCATTTTGTGGCATCCAGAACATCGATTTCATATTGATCTCACCATTCTTTCCTGTGTATTTCCTCTTCAATATGATGAATTTTACCCTGCCACACTGTTCTGGAGCCTCCGCTCCTCTCAATTGCCCTGTATATGATTCGCCTTCGTCCCACTTCCAGGTGTGATCCCGCCTGGTTTTCCCGTCCAACGAGCCCCCCTTTCGACACTCTTCTTGTTTCTTTCACCCCTACCTCATGCCACACCATCCGCTGGCCCATGCGGGTCCCCCTGACGCAGTCGACGACGCCCCAAATGACGACTTCAGGGACTTACCTGTGCTGGTAGACATTGACCATGAAGATAACGGCAACGACAACGACAACGACAACAATGACGCGGATCTTTGTGACGACGATCTTGAGCATCTAACGTACGAGGAGCGTGGGCAACTTGCGCTCACCGCTATCCATACATCCGCTATGTCCGAGCGCAAGGCATGCGTATACTACAGAGTCACTCGTGGTAACTATACTCACTCATTGACGACCCTCCAGCCAGTCTCACTTTTTTTCACAGGCACTGTTCAAAATCGCGCCAAGGGTGTCCCCACCCGCATAGAGGCCCACGCCCACCGGCGCAAGCTCTCCGAGGCCAAAGAAAGTATTTTGAAGGAATGGGTGAAGGTGCGTAGTTGCAGTAATGCCACCCTGCCTCGATCGCTAATGCCTCGAAGGTAATGGGAGCGCGTGGGATCCCACTTGGTCTTCAGACCATCACTGATTACGCATCTGAACTCGCTGGAGAGGACGTCGGCATCAATTGGGCTAAGCGTTTCAAGGAGCGACACCCAGACCTTAAGGGTAAGTGGACAACTGGCCTCGAAGAATGTCGCGCGCGAGCATTGACCCGCCCTGTTGTTCACGAGTATTTCGAGCTCCTTCGCGATACCATCGACCGCTATGAGATCAAGGACAAGAATATCTATAACATGGATGAAAAGGTTGTTTCTCTAAAATGGACCCTTCTCCGGAACTAAGTCGTGTAATTCATAGGGGATTCAGCTGGGCATCGGTGACAAGATCAAGGTCCTCGTTGACCGCGATCAGAAAGCCGTTCAGAAGATCGACTCCGGTAATCGCGACCTCGTCACGATCATTGAATGCATTTGTTCCGATGGCACCGCCCTTCATCCGTCCATCGTCTTCGAGGGCCAGCGTCGAGATCTCCGTTGGGGCGAAAATAACCCCTGCCACGCCAGGTGAGCCGTTGTTGACTTGATTCTTTTCAGCTTGCTTAACATGCTTGCAGTATATCAATCTCACCCAACGGCTGGACAGATCAACAGTTGGGTCGCCTTTGGCTCGAGAAGGACTTTGCGCCTGAGACCGCCGCGCTTTTGGACGACCCCGCCGACTATCGCCTTCTTATCTTAGACGGCCATAACTCTCACGGCAGCTGGTCCTTCATCGACTTTGCGCAGAAGCATCGTATCATCATTCTTTGCTTGCCGTCGCATACTACTCACGCTTTGCAGCCATGTGATGTAGGAGTGTTCGGCCCTCTTGCGAAGAAATGGAAGGTGCGGGTTTCGGAGGTAAGCCAATCAATAAGATTTCGATGAATGCATCTCTGAAACTCACACAGCCTTTGCTTTGTAAATTGTAGCTTTATCGTCAAGGCGTAGTCATCGATAAATATAATCTGCTTTTTCACTATTCAGCTGCGCGCAATGAAGCATTCAAACCCACGACTATTATCGCTGCATTCAGGCGCTGTGGGATATGCCCGCTAGATGAGAATGCCATCCCCGCAGACCTTTTCAAGCCATCGGAAAACTATACAACTCAGGCTGCTCAGCCGCTCCCTCCTCGTCTTCCATCTTTGCTCTTACCTGTCACCACGGCCGAGTCGTCGTCTGCATCGGTCGCAAATTCTGCGGGTTCCGCTGCACCATCCTCTGCATCAAACACAACGAGTTATATACCCGCCGGTGGAAAGTCCGTTGGTGGCCACCAGTGGACACCGTTGGACACTGGTTGATATCACGTGCCATCGTCGAACGATGGGTCCCACGGTCCGGCAAGATTGAATATTGGTTTCCGATGATCTCCATCGGACTTGAGCGGCCTTCATACTCTGTTTAGTAGAGTCCACCCATCTCTCCTCGACTGGTTTCCAGTGAAGTCCACTGAATTTGGTTTGGGATGTTTTCACATACAGTTGTTAACTGTGAAGAGCAATGCTCAAGCTGTTCCCTGAGTATCTCATTCAAAAAGGACCCAAATTGCTTGAACCAAGTTGTGAAATGGATCGCCCGGATGCAGTCTCCACGTCACAATTTGCCTCTTGGAGGTGAGATAAGTCATCGTCGAGAACGAGCAAAGTCTTTGCCAAGACCCTAAATTTACACGCAACGCAACACTACACTGCCACCAAGCGTGAGGGACTTGGGGACCTCGGTGTGCATGAAGAGGATGTCAGAAACCCCCCATATGTAACTTGACCAACTTTTTGGGACAAGCTAATCAATTCAAAACTAGTGTTGCTCTTCTGCGTGTTGTCGCTCTTCACAATTAACGACTGTACTTATCAGTCGTCCAAGATCCTACGTGCCGGGCAGACAGGTTCGGATTGAAGCACACAAACATGGTAAGCATTTCGAGGGTTTCATAAATGAATGGTTTGCTGTAGTTGCACAGTGTAAAATCTACTGGTTGGTTGAAGATGCCATATAGAACATAGAAGCGGATAAATGGCCAACGAAAAAAAGGAACTTCATCAATATACACTACCAGTGATTAAATAGTTCTGCAACACAAGGGGAAAGGCGAGTAGGAAACACTTACCAGGGTGCACTCCGGAGCCGGGGACGGAGCTCCACTGGAATCCGGTGGAATCCACTAGTGTTTGTTGAGTGTTTGCAGGAGATTGGTGGACCACGGGGGATACCCGTGGTACTCTCAGCGAGTTTATATCTATTGAACTCCAGTGGACTCTGGTGGGGATGAATAAAAATATCTTGCACTGTGGTCCACCGGAGTCCACCGAGAGCCAGTGGAGAACCGCTGGTCGGCACTGCCGAACGCTGCCGACCAATGCCGATCACGGGAGTTTCCACTGCCGCGTATATTACTGAACACAACTGCTTCTATTCACTCCGAGGGTGCTACATCAGATCTATCTACGTCTCAAATATCAGCCGGTACCAGTCGTTCATCAGCTGCCGTCACCGGCCGTCCATCTACACCCCCACGCCCCAATGAGACTACCCAGGAGCTACTGCGCGCATGCTACACCATTGCGCTTCCATCCCCGCTTCGTGGGACAGCATCCCGCCAGGCAATGAGAGCCGAGAACGAGGACCTGCGTAGGATCGCGAGGGCCGCGGGCATCGAGTTGGAGAGGAGCTATGCGCAGACCATCCTGATGAACAAGGAGAACGCACGCCTTCGTCAGCAACTGCACGCGAAGAAGAATAAAAAGAAGCGCGCGCTTACCACAGGACATGCTCGGTTAATGACGAGCGCGGAGATGTCGCAAAAGTTGCTGGACGAGCTTCAGAAGAAACAGATGAACGACATACACAAGGCTCTCAGGCAAGCGGTCTTCCCTGGCATTCGAGCGAGGCATACCCAAGAAGCGAATGCCGACAAGGCTGCCCAGAAAGCTGCAAAGGCGGCGGAGAGAGAAGCGGCGAAGGCGGCGAAGGAGGCAGAAAAGGCCGCTGCGAGGGAGGCGAAGGCCGCTGAGAAAGAGGCGGCGAAGGCGGCAGAGGCCGCAGCACGGGGGCGAGGGCGTGGGCGTGGACGTGGTCGGGGTCGGGGTCGGGGAGCGATTAAAGGGAAAGGGAAAGGGCGCGCGCGGGATGACGAGGATAGTTTTGGTGAAGAAAGTCCGGACTCGGAGCGCGATTCCTCCGTCGAGCGAAGCCCAAGCCCCATTGGCAGCCCGAGCCCCAGCCGGACCCCCAGCTCAAGTCCCAGCCCCAGCCCGGGCCCCAGTCGCAGCAGCAGCCCCACGGGGAACACCGTCGCAGACGAGGATTCAGATGCTGATAATGGTGTGGCCGAGACTGGAATTCAGACCATTAACGGTCATTGCTGGGCTGCCCGACGGAATCTAGAGTTCCAGGTGGTGTGGACGGATGGCGATGTGACCTGGGAACCCCTGTCGACTGTCAACGACTGTGCGGCGATGGATGATTACCTTGCACACCGCGATGTGGATGATCCCATTTGCCTCCCCAAGCGTAAATTCCTCATTGATACATCGCTGCGAGCCACAAACAAGTAGTTAGAGGGCTCCTAGGTTGTGCATGTATCCCTTGGATCCATATCTTGCGTTGGGTCTGGCGTGACGAAGCGAAAGGAAGGCCAGCGAGTGGTGAGAGTCGGCGTTTCATGGATTTTCTCACGCCGGCCAACTAGCCCGTTCTGGCCGCATTTGGACTTGCCGACGGAAAATATTCGCCGAGCCATCAACACATCACACAATCTCGATCGGTGCTCACATTTCGTTCACAACATCCATGCCAACATCCTACGACAGTAAAATCCCCAGGAGAACACCCCTTTCTGTCTAGACATATGCAACAGTGCTTAGGTGGCCAACTAACTGGTCTCAAATAGTAGACCGCGTTTGGCCACGGCTCCATCGCAGCTCGACTCGATCTCGACTCAGTGCGTTCTTCGACTTGGCAAAGCAGATGTTAGACCTCCTAATATTGATGCAATCTCCTCATCTGTAAACTGCTCCACACAAAATTCGCTACCGCAATCCGAAGAGCGGACCTCAAATAATGTTTCAACGCACTGTAGCCTTTCTAATGCGCGCCGGACTCCGAGTCGGCCAGGCTCCCTTTCGACGTCCTGCCGGGCATTGGAGAGCTAGCACCACCAACTTTCTATGGTGCCATGCAACGACGAATACTGGGACCCGGCCCCGTGGAATTCAGTGTTCTGTCAGCCGTCTGACACGCCGTCGCTGGTGGAGTCCTTCACCTGTCTGATCAATCTCAATCAGATTCTTGCCCTCGCAATGAAAGTTCTCGTGCGTCTTCGCTCACTGGTCAAATTTAACCATTTATTTTCTCACTCGTTCTGTCTGCCCATGTTACGGATGTCAAACAGTACTCAGCGACTCGGGTCAAATATCTCATGGGTATAGGGGAGGACGGATGGCAGGAGAATGTGGCGGTGGAATTCGACTCGGGGCTGACGGCGTGGTTTGATTCCATCCCAGCACATCGTGAGTATTGGGTTGCTCATTCCTCATCCCTGACCGACCCTCACCGCATGCACTTTATCCCCAGTTCGTTGGATCCCGCGTGCGCAAACGATATCTTCTTTGACCAGTCCGCGGCACTGCATTGCGGTTACTATTTTATGCGTATCCTTATCCACCGGCCCTTCATCCCCGTGATTCGGCGTTCGACTCTTCCGACCGTGAGTCATCCCAGTTGTTGCGACTTTGAAAACGACTGACATGAATAACGCAGAGTGTTCCATCACTCAGCATATGTAACACCGCTGCGCGCGCCTGCATTCACGTCGCTGAAGTACAGCACCAGCGACGGCCCAACAGTCCGCTGGTCTTTGGCCAAGTGGGTACCTTTGACATGTTATTTCGCCTCGCAATTTAATATTAATGTCCTATTCAGACTGCGGTATTTGCCGCAGGCGTCGTCCTCTTCCTCAACGTCGTGGGCGGCAAACGCACAGGCCGCATATGGGATACTGATCTGTTAGACGTACACCGATGCATTAGGGTCCTCCGCGGACACAAAACCCGCTGGTCGTCGACAGGCCCACTTCTGTGAGTACTCTGCTTCCCTTCCGCTTCCTTCAAATCACTGATACATCTGGAAAGGGATTCACTCGAGCAGCTAGTTAAGGTTGCCCAGG
Organism: Mycena latifolia; assembly: GCA_029289555.1. Lineage (NCBI taxonomy): Eukaryota > Fungi > Basidiomycota > Agaricomycetes > Agaricales > Mycenaceae > Mycena > Mycena latifolia. The sequence goes on along the minus strand of JARJLE010000111.1, from coordinate 1,554 downwards.
CGTCGCCTGCCAACTCACCACACGAGGACTACGAGCCTTCGCCGTTCGTGACGGAACCCGTGACGGAACCCATCGGCAGCCCTCTCCCGGCGCGATCATTCCAATCCGTCCATTATAACCCTATCATGTCGGGCCATTTCGTTGGTTCGATCTCGGAGGAGCCTGCCCGCCCCCCGCAGCTGCACAACACCCCGCTCTATAACCCCAGCATGATGGGCGAAGACCCCGCACGCCCTCCACATCTGCCCCCAGCCACTGGGAACATCTCTTCCTTTCACGCTCCCGACGTCTTTCATCCGCCTGATCCTCCGTACTCCGCGCACGGCCAGGACGCCCCCACGGACATGGACACCCTGGTTATGTGGTCCGCCGCTCCCACGGGTTTTGAGTAAGGCATCCATCTGTGTCGGCGCGTATTCTATCGGACTGATCTGTCGATTTATTGTGCAGGATGTCAGATTGGGATTGATACCTCAGCAACGTCACGGCGGAGGCCGCTCGGGTTGACTACTCAACTTCTGGCTGGGGTTTGTGACGGGGTGTTCATAAAGGCACGCGACGCGGTGCAGTTAGTAGAAAGGGATGGTCTAACAAATACAAGCACAATATTGGCCACAATGAGTGCCAAATCGGACAGACCATGGGTGTTTCTCATTAGCGTGGAATTCCGGCGTCGCGAGCACCCAAGGGTTTCGGTTGAGTTCCTCCTCAGAATAGCGATGGTCGAAATCAGAGTTCCATACAAGGCCAAGAAGATGGGCTGCTGCTCGCCTCGAATTTGGTCTGGTTTTGAATACCACAGAGGTATTGAACCAATGTCATTGAGACAGGAACATCAGGTGTATTGAAAGACGTGTAGTGCTTCCTAAATATTGAGAGTATAGCTCGGAGGAAGAACTCGAGTAAGAAAATGGATACAAACACAAAGCTCAGGTGCACGTCGTACCAGAGAGAGAACAAATAATTAATTTGTTGATTAAAGCATAAGTTAAACATAAATCCCCAGATTCCCAGCCTACGCCAACAGTTTCAACTGTTAAAATTAATATTTGATGCTTGTTAGCACAAATTTAAATTAATTTTCTATGTTTGCTACAACTGCGCTCAGCACTACTAGAATGAAACTGCAACAGTCAAAATGGAAATGAATCCAGCGTTTATAATGAATCGCAACTACGGCCGAAAAAAAAAATGAATCCAAAGAGTGCATGTTGAATTAACTTAATGAATGAAACGGACGGGCGCAATGAATGAAAATGAAATGAGAATGAGAATGAAATGAGAATGAAATGAGATGAGGATGAAATGGAATGAAACGGACGGGCGCAATGAATGAAAATGAAATGAGAATGAAATGAGATGAGGATGAAATGGAAATAAAATGAGAATGAACGCGGGATGAAAATGAATTAAAATGAAACTCCCCTCCATCAGAGAAGCTGCACCGCCACTCATGTCATGTCATGAGGCGGTGCAAGCCAAAATCATTCGCTTGGACGCCAAAACAATCAGTCAAAAAATTATCCATTTCAGGCTACACTACAATGCTGCAAC